>JAPWTK010000015.1:255000-832500 GCA_029963805.1 Aromia moschata | reverse complement strand
ATTTCGAGCCTACTAATCGCGGCCTACCCTAATTGAGAATCGATTTATTTACAGCAACGTCTGCGACCAACTTTGATTATTGATTACCTTGACTTTACTTAATGATTACGTAACACCGATGTCATTTGGGACAGTTTTTCATAGTCAAATGACTTGTGCAAATACACCAAGGGATATTCAATTATAATTAACTTTTATTTCGATTAAAATTATCATTCCACAGTCTGTGTACACGCTCTTCATCATCTGCTCCAAATATGGGACGGACGTAAGTGAGTTAATTTGAAAAACTACTAGGAGTAAGATTCTAGCAAGTTATGCATAATATTTTACGACGCGATGGCAAAAACGTGAGTATTTTACGAGTACCGTACTTCGACAACGTTCATATTTCTGCACGAGAGTCGTATACAGGGTGCTCCACGGTGAATGGCCTATTTGGTAGAACTATAGATAATAGGGAGCTGAAAATTTGCTACATTTTTTTAAGCCACATCTTATTTCTACTCACTAATTTAAAGTCACTTTAATAACCACTGTCTATCTCTTAAACGAACAGTTTTCGAGATAAATTTTTCGAGAAGAAAAAATAGAATTTTAAACCCCTTTCTTCCGCTGTGGTAAAATTTTATGGAGAACCGTTTTACCATATGAATATGAGAGATTGAGCTTACTATGAAACATACCACATATACGATGAAATGTACAGGGTGCTCAAGATACAGAGTCGAACTTGAACAACCTTGTCCTTCATTGAGTCGCTTATTTTAATTATACCGTTATGATCTCTTTCGCTTCATATTATTTATAGTTCTCCCATGAACGTTTATTAGGCCGCTTACCATGAAGCACCCTGTATATTCCGATGCCGACCGCAGTTAGTAATTTATTAGCAATTTACATCGTAAAGTATGATTTCTCGGAATATGTATAATATAGGAATGCATAAGGAATGTCTTTTTGCCTTTATACATTTATATAAGTTATTTTAATTGCTTCATCGTGAGCCGTATTCAATTTCGTGAGATAGCAGTAAATGTTTTCGAACTTCTAAATAATTCTAGTGTGTATATTGTCACATTTTTTAAATCAATCCAATTTCCAGCAGTCGTTGGGCCAGTTGTTTTTGAGTTATTTCATGTTGTTCAGTGCCTGGCGATTCGAAATAAAAATGTGACGTTTTATCGCACTGGCTATGGATCGCTATGGAAAACAAAACATGTGATAATATATCTATATGGTTTGCCATTTAAAACATAATATGGATTTACCTATTTTTTTATTTTGGGATCTACTATTGTTTTTTGCTAATACACTAGTAACAAAAATTAAAGGATATTAAAAAATATTCCAAATTTTTGGGTTATTTTCAACAAGGGATAACTCAGAGAAAAATGGTCGTACAGAAAATAAAAAAAAAGGAAATTGTAGCCTCAAGATTCTAGTTTTCAGATCTGGACTTTAAAATGTTTTAGCGGGAACGGTTCTAACGTAATCATCCGAAAACCAACAAAAAAAAATCAAAATATTTGCTCGTGTTTATTATGGTCTGTGAACTTCAAATTTTTTTTTTCATCATGCGACCATAAAGCTCTTTTAGACGTTTTAATCAAGCTTTAATTTGACCTCTTAACGAGCTCCGTACGATGATTTTCCACGGAGTTATCGTCGATCAAAGCAAAAAAGTCCTTTTCAACTTTGACAATCAATTACTCGGGAACTAATGATCGTACAAAAAATGGAGGTAGGGTTTTGGAAAGTCCACATTTGAAAACTAGACACTTGAGGCTACAATTTCCTTTTTTTTAATTTCTGTACGACCATTTTTCTCCGAGTTATCCCCCAAAAATTTGGAATTTTTTTAATACCCTTTAATTTTTGTTACTAGTTTTTATTTAAAACCGTCGGGAAAAAATCCTACAACTTTTGTTACAATCATTATTTTTTAGGGGTAGGGGCAAATTATAAGGAAAAACCCTGTACATTATAGCATTATTTACCTAATTTATAGCAATCTGTTCCGATAAAAACTAAAATACCACATTATGTACCAAGTAATTTTTAACAAAAACGGTACCTAGGTATTTAAAAGATTTTATTTATAAGAAAATATTTCACGACCAATAAACCTGTATTTACCGCTCATATGTAGGTTTTTAACTTAACCACCGTTCCGAGCGTATTGCGACTTTCCTTAATTAGTTCTCCTAATAGAGAGAAATTCTACTTCGGAGTAATTAGTTTTTATAGTCCATATTTACCTCAGGTGCTTAATTTATTTTTACGTTGTTAGAAAGACCTCACTGTAATCGTAAAAAAGCGCCTGTAATTTACGCAAAAACCGCTAGTTAAGACATGCTGAGGGGGAGGGGGTCCAAGAGTGCATAGAGATCGTGTATTTGCTAACTGTACCTGGTTAGAGAAACCAGTGTCCGCTTCGGTATCAAATTTTGCCACATTAATTATTATTTGTCTATAAAAAAGCGTCAAAATATCAGGCAGTTTTAATATGTAATCTACCCAGGATAAAACAGCATGTAATGATTAGTTTCCGTCGAAGCATTAAAAAAAAACTCCTTCAAGTTGGTCGAAGAAGAAAAAAATCTATTGCTTTTAATAATTTTGCAGAATAAATAAAGCATCAAGACTGGTTACTTCGCCTACTTCTACTACAAAAAAGTCATATTTATTTGTATCAAACAAAGGATGCACGACGAAAACTTAAATAGCAGCAAGTAAAAACAGCGATTTTAAACTTTCATAAAAGATAAAACTAATTTCCATCTTTCTACAAAATGTTCTAGCAAAATTTTGACGTCCTGTTTCAAAAGAAAATATGACAGTTCAGCATCGACATGCCTACTATGCACAGCTTACTCTTTCTCGGCCAGCTTTGATCACGTTTTTTTTTTTTTATTGACTCGCCAGTTTGCCCCCGATGCCTTTCGCCTCTGCTTGAAGTACAAGGTCGTCTCCTTTATACTTCAAATTTTACATAATCACATATTTTACCATACGGATAACTGATAATTACACGTTTTCAAGTCAAATCAACATACGCCGTTTGTTGGTCAACTTTCGAACACGCTTTTGACACAGTGCCTGTAAGTACTGAACATTTTAAATTCCTCTTAAAGTAAGCGCAAAAAATCGGAGGTGATAAGTTCAAACACCGATATACGTGCAAAGTCTCGGTAAGGACATTTTATTTTCGCTCACAATATTTCAGAAAATAATTATTTATGTAACAGCAAGAAATACATTTTTTAAGTTGTTTCAACAATATTATAATTTTCTTACCAAATACCAAGTATTTTCTTACCATAGTATAAGCCAGAACTGTCTTACCATAGTATAAGCCAGAATAAGGTAGAACTGTCATTTTGGATTTGAAAAATCTCATTTAAACGAAAATGTTACCCCTCCATACATCCCCCATATACACGCCCATGTCTGACACAAGCTCCATATTCATATACCCACCCTATTTACCGTTTATTATTATTTTCATAATAAAACTAATGCGGAATACTGACCCAGTGTACACAAATAATTATACCATCAATGTATTAAATAAGTATATCTCGAGAGAGACCCATTTTCTGACTGGAAAATGATATGCTAATAGAGTCGTGTTTTATTTTGTCGTTAGTACCGATATAATCTGTAATGGATGTACTATAAAGAAAAGTAAGTCGATGTTCAACATAATAAATGTAAAATACATGGTAAAACTACCTCGTGTTGGTTTAAATAATCAAAATGGTACATCGAGTTGCAAATTTATGAAACAGATCAACAAATTGTGATTTAATAAGTAGGTACTTACCAAAACGATATCCATCTTTCCTTCGTGGAAAATCTGAAATTTAAAATATATTATAAATATGGGAATTAAAACAACAAAAACAATACTGGATCAAAAATGGTATACAATTTATATGATATTTGTAAAACCACTGTTTTTTTCTAACGGGCACGTGAAAAAACAGTCTAGTTTTTTTCGAAGCATATAACTTCTTGGGGAACTTGTTTATCGTGAAAACGTACCTATATACATATGTATGTAGGTATCATGAGAACATTCAAATTAAAAAAATACATTCACACACAATTTCTGGGCAGCACAAAACGTCTTCAACATTTAGTATTAACGAACCCTTTCCCCTGTTTTTTTAAGATGACATGGTGCCATGAGTGTCGGCCGTGAAAGCCATATTTCTCAACAATCAAGGAAAATAATTAGGTACCTACCTTACACACAAGCTTAATTGCATTCTACACTTCGTTAGGTGAAATTTTAATTAACTCTTCTTGGTAAACACACACGTAGGCACGCAAGTACTTTATTTAATTGTCACGGTAACCGTAGGCATACGATTGTTACGAAAACAATTAAAATCGCTGCGACCACGGCACTCTTAAAATTTTTATTGCCCTCGCCTCTCTTAGGGTACGTCCACCGGCGAGTTATTCTTTTAATTGAATCAAATTAATTGCCCCCATAAAGCGCCTTACGTCGTCTTTTCATTTTTAATTGCTTGTATCTCGGCATTCGTGATGCTGGACCGTAATTAAAAATGGAAGGAAATAAATATTACTTGATAGCGGACTGTGGGAAAAACTGAGAATTTTTACCTGGGTATGCAACGCAAAGATCATAAAGTTCTTGGGAGTCACAGATTATGGTCCATCAATAACGTTATCTCTGTTTATCACGACTATAAACATGGAATACATAATGAATTTTCTAAAAGTTTTTTCTCTTCACCCAAACATGCCCTATCTCTTTCTAATTTTTGATGTGTGAAGAGGATAGAGATGTACTTGAATTGGTGAACCCACTGCTGGATTTAGAACTATTACATAACCAATAACCACATGATTGCCGAAATAAACATAACCTTCACGACCTCTCACATCAAAGTGATTTAAAAACCGAAAAATGAAAATAAAAGCTTGACACGTGACGCACGTAATACAGAATATATTATAAAACAGTTAATTTCCGCCGTAATTGTCCAAATTACTGCCACGATGAAGGTTTACTTGGCACTACGAGCTGCCATGAAGACCAGCCGGACTAAGAGCGGTATTACCGCACTCTTACAGAATTACAGCACGCAATCCAAAGAAAACCCGAATAACAAGGCGGTGAACGAGGCGGAAAAAATCGTGGGCTATCCCACGTCGTTTTTAAGCCTACGTTGGCTGCTGAACGACGAAGTGGCGAACATTGCATTGCATTTACGGAAACTGATAGGGTCCAACCACCCTTTGCTGAGCACCGCAAGGCAAGTACCAAGTTATTTTAAATTTTATGCAGCTACAATCTTATTTAATCCTTACAGGGATTTAATTTTGAACAAACAGTCGCCGACTTGGGGTCTCATCGTGTTGCTCGTCTCGAAGCCGGCGGGCTCAAAGAGGAGTTCTCTCAGATAGACCGAGACGTTACCGCAGGTAAGCAAGTGGCTTTTTCCGTCGCACAGTAACGTTTGGTATCGTAGGGATCCTTCACAGTCAACGAGTGCTGGCGGAGATCACGGAAATGATCAGGACTAGTAACATAATACACAAGAGTATATTAGGCGTGGATTCCCAGCACCCGGACTTTGCGGATCTACATTTCGGAAATAAACTGTCCCTTCTCACCGGCGACTACCTTCTCAGCACGAGTTTTCGCGAGCTGGCCGGCCTGAAAAACCACGACGTCAACGAGCTGATCTCGACGTGCCTACGCGACCTGACGGAAGAGCAGTTCATCGAGCCCAGGGACAAGCAGAACAGTCCTCTACCTGCGCCCCCGTTGAAGGAACAGAAAGAAGTCGTAATACCGGATCATTTACACAACGAAACCGTGAAAATGTCCGAGGTGCTGGGCAACGCGAAGGCAGAATGGACGTTGCGGCACCTCCTGGGCGGCGCCAATCTCCTAGCGAAGTGTTGCCAGGTGAGTAGCGACGATGACAAATATAAAAAAGGGATCGTTATACGTTTTTTAGGGAACGCTAATGCTTGGCGAGCACCCGGAAGCGTTCCAGGAACTAGGCTACCTCTTCGGCAGGAACATGGCTCTGGCCTGGCAGGCGCACAGGGACCGGACGCACTTCGAACCGTACAAGACCGGCCCGTTCAGCCTCGTCTGCGGTCCAGTGCTATTCCACGTCCAGCACGACCCCGGTTATCACAGCAGGATTATGGAGTACGCCGAAAACGACGTGGATTATTACGAAATCAGAAGGGCCGTACTGTCGGGGCCTGGCCTGGAGAAAACCAAGGAACTACAGGAGGAATTCTCGACAAGGGCCTTGGAGGTGTTGGAGAAGTTCCCGGAGAGCGAGGCAAAAGGCGCTCTAGTTAATATTATCAATTCTCTGTGAGTGATTTTGATGTGATTCAAAGGGAGTGATCAATTTTAAAAAAATATTTATCACGTGCACGGAAGAGGAGACAACGTATATTTGGTAGAGAATACGAGGGGTGGTCAAAAAGTTCCAGGACTGATTTTTTTATAAATTTACTAAACAAACTTACGAGTTATTGGACAATGTCTCAAGGGGTCTCTCGAGTTTTGGAAATAGAAATGTCCGCAGGGGCCAGATCTGGCGAGTACAGTGTCTGAGGGAGTTGTGAAGGTCTTTCCAACAGCGGAAACGGAGGTGGGAAAAATGTATAGCTTCCCAAAGGGAGTACTTCAAAGGAGACAATGTCCTGTAATTTGTAAGTTTGTTTAATGAATTTATGAAAAATCGGTCCTGGAACTTTTTGATCGCCCCTCGTATACAGGTCGCTGGTAGGAAAATGAGGGTTTATGTTTGATTTCGTAACCTTCGATTTATCGGGAATGCGAAAAAATTACGTGATGTTTTTATTACACGTTTTTCATCATATCAATTTTGATAAAATTGCCATAAATATCTGATAGTTTCCATTATCTCCAGCGTTAAGTACTAGAAACTAGGGAGTAGATTGGTACCTGAGTAGTTTTAGGTATGTATTTTGTCTTCTAGTCATTCTGCACCTCCATTTACGAGGTGTTTTAAATTGTGTCCTTTGTTGCCGAAAAATATTAAGAAAGCAACCAAAACATGTGAATATATTCGTTCAAAAATCTAGTACTTTTTATTACCTCCCCCCGATTATTAGTCACTCCATTTTTTCCCCTACTTGTTGCTCAACATTTCATTTATACCAAACGAAATGAAGAGGGACTGTTTGTCAAACTCTTAACTGAATGTCCTTGATCTGACCTTGGTGATACTTCGTCTATTGTCTACTAGAGGTCGCACCGTGGACACACTATAATTATTTAAAAATCGTTTCAATTTGGGCGTTAACAACGATTTCGAACAGACAGCACTTGATTTAGTTAGTTGACATTTAAGGACAAGTACTGTAAGTGGGGGAATATAAATTTCGAATAGTTATATTTAGACAGTATTCTTGTCAGCCATGTTGAGTCCAGCTGTTATACTCGCAAACTCTGCACATGAAGAAGTCTTCCATAAATAAAAAGGGCACTAAATGCGTTGTAAACATTGGCGGAGAATGACAGCTGGACCCAAAATGGCGGACGAAAATCAATTTAAAGACCAAAACGTCAAGGTGGGGCTGCGAGAATAAAATAAAAATCATTAGCACAGAAATAATGCTGTAACATCTATTTATTGAATAATATTGACTACAGAACAATCGAACAGTATAATATACATATATATCTTTTATAACATTAATAATTACGTACATGGGATGTGTTTATTAAACAAACACTACATAACCAAACATTTTACATTAGAAATTGCTTCCTGTATTTAAAAAAATATCCAAACGATCCCTCGTAATATTTTTTTAGTTTCACTCAACCACGTTTTTTTTTAATACAAAAAGACAACCGCTAGTATAAAAAATAAATATTGGCTCGATTTATCAAAAAAACAAATTAAAGTGTTCCAAATTCAACAACGAATAAAGATATAAAAACAGCTACATAACTAATTTATGTTTAAAATTCAATATACATTGTATAATTAAAATAATACTTTAGTATTCGTAACTTTAAACATAAAGTAACACATCAAGCACGGTGGCACGAATTATTTCGGTTGTAGAGAATTTGGCGAAATTTCTAAATTTACGTCTAAGTAGGGTATATATGGGGCTTCTGTCACAAGGTCATGCACAAGGTTATAGGAAGTCAGTGAACTCATTTGCATAAAGTATTTTTAGAAGCACTTGATATAAGCTTGTGCATAACCTTGTTACACAGGGGTCACTGGCCGGTCATCTGAATGACCTTGTGACAGAAGCCCCATATATACCCTACTCGTCTATTATCAAACTAGTTTTGATAAACATTTTGCTTTCGAGAAAATACATCGACTCTGTCTAATTGTCTACTCCATCACAATGAAACAGTTATTGTCTTTTTTTAACTAAGGCTAATCTGTTACTATTCCTCTAAAAAAAAAGTATATAGTAAACCAAACTACCATAAAAGCGGAAAAAACTGAATAACTCATGTGCGATAGAAACGTAGCGATCCCAACCTAAAAAGTGCTTCTAGACCAAAATATTTTGCAGGTGTACCAACCAAATCTAAGGGCGTGCTTTTATTCAACAAAATAAAATTCCCCACTTACCAAACAAGATAGAATACTACCTTATCGGGCCCTCTAAAAGGTGAACATCTCCTTTTAGTTTATGAAAACTTAACAGTGTACAGCCCAACGAAAGATATGTTAACTCGACTCATCTCATAACCTCAATTTTCTCTCTTAAAACATCTACGATTAACAGTAATACGAAACGTTCAGAGCAACATCACAGCTGCCTATCGCCTAGACGGGGCAGGATATGGCGTGCAGGCTCGGTTGGATTATCCCACCGGGCCCAGGCAGGGCCGAAGGGGTCTGGAGCAAGTACTCGTCGACCGCTCGGGCGGCCTGGCGACCCTCCGATATGGCCCACACTACCAGAGACTGGCCTCCGCCGGCAATCTAAAATTAATAAAACCGATATGTTATAAACAATTCACTCTTTGGTAAAACAATGGAAAATTTTAAATTTACCTCCCGCCGCAAAAACGTTCGGCACGTTCGTCTTGTAGTCGGTAGTGCTGAAGTTCGATCTCGCGTCCAACGTAAGCTCGAGCTGGTCCCCGATGGCCCTTTCTGGCCCCAGGAAGCCCATGGCGAGCAGTACGAGATCCGCCTTGAAAACCTTCTCGGAGTTGGGAACCTGATTCATCTGCCATCGCCCCGTGTCGTCTTTCTTCCACTCCACGTTGACGGTCTTCACGCCCTCCACGTGCCCCTTCCCGTTATCGAGGAATTCCTGCGTCATGATGCTGAACACCCGAGGATCGGACCCGTATCGCACTTTCACCTGGATATCGAGAAAGATATATAAACAAATTGGCACTAAAATACCCAAGAAGTTCTTTCCTGCGCATAAAACATCGAGTACACTATTTGGCCTTTAAATATTGAGGTTATGTTCTAACCTCAATAATTAAATATTCTAACAACATATTATTTTCTAAAAAATATCATCCGATTTGCCACAAACAGACCGTTTACCTCTTCGTGGCCGTAGTCGACCCTGAAAACTCGGGGCCACTGGGGCCAGGGGTTGTCGGGCGTCCTCTTGAGGCTGGGCTCGGGCAGGATTTCGAAGGTGGTTATGCTGGCAGCGCCCTGCCTGAGGGAAGTCGCGATGCAATCACAGCCCGTGTCGCCGCCTCCGATAATTATCACGTGTTTGTCTTTGGCGTGAGGTCCCTCGTGGTTCGCGCCCAACTGTTTCTTCTGCCAGCCCTCGAGGAACTCCATGGCGAAGTGGATGCCGCCCAACTGTCGCCCTGCATAAAAATTACAAGCCATTTTTCGAATAGGTCATGCTCTCGTGACCGTCAGCAGAAGACTGCGTTAAATTAATATCAAACTATGTTTGGAATTACTATTTGGGTGTGGGTGTATCGGGGTCTGTTAAAAAGCTACCTCACCTGGCAGAGGCAGGTCCCTGGGCCACGTAGCCCCCGTGGTGAGCACGACTGCGTCGTACTCCTCGCTGAGCTCCTTCGCCGAGATGTCTTTACCCACGTTCACGTTGGTCTTGAACGCTATCCCCTCGGCAGCCATCAGGTCCACCCTCCTCTGCACCACGGCCTTGCTGAGCTTCATCGTGGGGATCCCGTACTGCAGCAGGCCCCCGATCCTATCGTTCCGCTCGAACACGGTCACCGAGTGGCCCGCCTTGTTCAGCTGGCTGGCGCACGCCATGCCCGCGGGCCCCGAACCGACGACGGCCACGCGCTTCCCAGTCCGCACGGCCGGCACCTGCGGCACGATCCAGCCGTTCTCGAATGCGTGGTCGATGATGGCGCACTCGATGTTCTTGATGGTTACGCTCGGTTCGGAGATGCCCAGCACGCAGGCGCCCTCGCACGGCGCCGGGCACACCCTGCCCGTGAACTCGGGGAAGTTGTTGGTCTGCAGCAGCTGGCTGAGCGCCTGCCGCCACTGGTTCTGGAACACCAGCAGGTTCCACTTGGGGATGATGTTGCCGAGCGGGCAGCCGTGCGAGTTGGACTGGCAGAAGGGCACGCCGCAGTCCATGCACCTGGCCGCTTGCACTCGCAGGCCCTTCCGCACGTGCGAGAAGTTGTAGATCTCGTCCCAGTCCTTCAGGCGCTTCTCCGCGGGGCGGTAGACGCCGGTCTCCCTGGGGTACTTCATGAAGCCGCGCAGCTTGTCCAGGGCGCGGTCCGCCTTCTTCTGTTCGGCGGCGGCGTCGCTGACGGTGTCCTCGATGTCCTGTATCTTGGGTTCGTGGTTCTGCACGGGCTGGTTGACGGGCACCTCGACCGCTTTCTGCTTGAGGACCCGCTGGTACTCGTAGGGGAACACCTTGACGAACTCCTTGCGCCTCACGTCGAATTCGTTGATGAGCTGCTCGGCCACGAGGCTCTCCGTCAACTCGTGGAACTCCTTCAGCAGCTGCTTGACCAGGTCCACGTCCTCTTTGTCTTCCAGCTTGCAGAGCTCCACCATCTCGGGGTTGCACCGCATCGAGAACTTGCCGTCGATGTCCCAGACGTAGGCGATCCCGCCGGACATGCCGGCGGCGAAGTTCCTGCCCGTCAGACCTGGTGAAAAATAAAATTGACCCCTGCTTTCTTAAATATTTCACATGTGAGGACATTTAAAAGCTGCTGGCGCTGTTCCCGCTACTCAAAAACACGCCACGTATTTCAACGTGTTGTCGTTCCGCCGCGGCGTAGAGTGTATCGCTTCGGTATCGAATTCTGTGGAAAGTTTAATAGCAGGGCCATTCTGTAGCCGATCTTTACCAGACAAAGCTGAAACGCTTTGAAACTTCCTCTGCTTCTACCATAATTCAAAATCCTTAGGTTAAAAAAGCAATGAGGTTAGAATATAACCTCAAACGATATTCTAACGTCAAAACATTTATATGATGACAATATACAAAAGGTGAATTTCTGACGTCCTTGGTATCCAATATTCGTGATGGTACTTACCGAGGATCAGCACAACACCCCCCGTCATATATTCACATCCGTGGTCTCCCACTCCCTCCACTACGGCTATGGCACCCGAGTTCCTAACGGCGAAACGTTCAGAGGCGATTCCTCTCATATACGCCCTTCCTGTTGTTGCTCCGTACAAACACACGTTGCCGGCTATTACGTTCAAGTGGGATTCGAACGGAGACGATTTCGGTGGATAAATGACGATTATGCCTCCCGACAAACCTTTACCTACACATTAAAAAAAGGTTAGTACGTTTCTGTTAGCCGTATATGGATAATAAAATAGTAATAAAACGGGGTTATGTTCATCAACAATCTCATTGGACGGTGGGCTTCTGTGACGTAACGTTGGCTACGCCCACTTTCGAGGAAGTAGGCGTGGCTGGCGTCCACTTTCCAATGACATCATCGCTAAAGATAACCACGCCTACTCACTATTTTAGTGTGTGTTAAGTCCTTACCGACGTAATCATTGGCATCTCCTGCTAGAGTGACGGTGATTCCTTTGGCCAGAAAGGCGCAGAAGCTCTGACCCGCAGAGCCGGTCAGTCGGATGTTGATGTGGCTGCCTTCGGGCAAACCGTCCTCTTGGTACTTGCTGCAGAAAAAAGTTTTCGTAAGATTATATTATCCTATACACCCCATTTTATTTCTTACCAGGAAATGTGGTAGCTCAACGTGCAGGTGAACGCCCTGTCTTCGTTGCATATCTTCATTTCGATGTCGACTGTCTTCTGCGTACCGTCGATCACAGGCTTCGCCTTTTCAATCAGTATGTTGTCCAGTCTTTGGTCCAGCTGAAAATCTTGGGCCTCGGAGCCTCCCTTGATGTTCACTCCGGGCCGCATGTGCAGCGCGTTTTGCAATATTAGGTTGAGATTCAGCATCCTGGCCTTCTGAGTGCCGTTCTCGATAACCTTCAACATGTCGGTCCTGCCGATGAGCTCTTGGAACGTACGGATCTAAAATAACCACGTTTTCCTAGAATTAAAGGTGTATGCTATTTTTTCGTCTTTACCCCGAGTTTCGCCATATACTCGCGTACTTCCTCGGCCAACATGAACAGGTAGTTGATGACGTGCTCGGGCTGGCCGGTGAACTTCTTCCTGAGCAGCGGGTCCTGCGTGGCGATGCCCACGGGGCAGGTGTTCAGGTGGCACTTGCGCATCATCGTACAACCCATCACGATCAGCGGCGCCGTACTGGAAGCCTATCTCGTCCGCTCCGAGCAAGGCCGCCACCACCACGTCGAAACCTGCCAAAAATTACGGTAGAGCCGCGCATAATCGGAGCAAACGTTTGGTGATTGGGTTCAAGGTAGCACATTACCTGTACGTATGTTCCCGTCGGCTTGGAGGACGATCCTGGACCTCAGATTGTTCAGGACCAGCACCTGGTGGGTCTCGGCGATGCCCAGCTCCCAAGGCAAGCCGGCGTTCTTGATACCCGTCCAGGAACTGGCTCCGGTCCCGCCGTCGTGGCCGGAGACCACGATGTGTTCGGCCTTTCCTTTCGCAACGCCAGACGCAACCACCCCCACCCCGACTTCCGACACCAGCTTCACCGAAATCCTCGCCATCGGATTGGCGCACTTCAGGTCGTAAATCAACTCGGCAAGATCTTCAATCGAGTAGATGTCGTGGTGTGGCGGAGGAGAGATAAGACCCACACCGGGCACAGAGTGCCTGGTCTTGGCTATGTCAGTGGTCACTTTATAGCTGAAAAATAAAGGTTAGGAAATGAAATGGAAGGAAATAGAAGGCTTGGACGTACCCGGGAAGTTCGCCACCTTCGCCGGGCTTCGCGCCCTGCGCCATCTTGATCTGCAAGTCGTCCGAGTGAGCCAAGTAGGAGGAGGTGACTCGAACCTTCCCGAGGCCACCTGCTTAATAGCCGACCGCTTGTGTTCGTCCAGGTACCGCTCAGGGTCTTCACCGCCTTCTCCAGTGTTGCTCTTCCCTATGACAAATAATTTTGTACGCGTATCTATTGAAGCACCTTGCTGAGCTTACCTCCGACTTTGTTCATGGCAATCGCCAAAGTCTGGTGAGCTTCCAAGCTGATGGAACCGAAACTCATAGCACCGGTGGCGAACCTCTTCACTATCTCCGACGCAGGTTCTATTTCGTCCAGTGACAAAGGCTGATCCAGAGTACGTAGGTCGAGGTGTCCGCGCAGCATGCAGTGCCGGATGGACTCCATGGTGGACTCCCTGAACATCTCGTAGGCGGTCTTGTTTTTGTTAACAGCAGATTCCTGAAGCAATTCAACGTTTAAGGTCTTCGTCACATAGTAAACGTGCTATAACGAATACCTGGAGGGCGGCTATACTGGCCGGCTCGTTCAAATGTTTCTCCCCGCCGGCTCTCCAATGATACTTGCCGGTGTCGCGCAGAATCAAACTGTCCGGGGACGGCCTGTACGCGTTACGATGACGTTCGAAGGCCTCCAAGGCCAGCATCTCCAAGTTAACCCCGCCCAATCTGCTGGGCGTCCCGCGGAAAGCCTTGTCTATGACGTCCTCGGCCAAACCGACGGCCTCGAAAATCTGCGCGCCCTTGTAGGACTGCAGGGTGGATATTCCCATCTTGGCCATCACCTTTCTGATGCCGGTCTGCATGGCTTGCGCGTAATTCTGGTAGATCGCCTCGTCTGATAGGGTCGTGTCGAGGATACCTTGATCCCTCAGGCTGGAGGCGAGCTCCAGCGCGAGATAGGGACAGATCGCATCGGCGCCATAGCCCAGCAGGACGCATATGTGGTGCACCTCTCTGGCCTCGGCGCTTTCCACCACCAAGGCGACCTTCATTCGAAAACGCGATTCGATCAGGTGATGATGAATCGCTCCTGAAGCAAGAGGAAACCTTCGTAACCCAAGAGTTTTAAATAACCAAGAGAATTAAAGGTCTTCAAGGAGTTGTAATTAATTTATTGGTAGTGGGAAAGACCACAGACCAGTAACGTTCACGGCGGTGGGCGGGGCACCTTTAAGGATGCAATGTTATTGGTCCCTAGTCGCCTCTCCACTCACGACGGAATTCATTGGTCAGAAGGAGGGGCTACAGACCAATAACAACACTCTTCACAGTGGCCCCGCCCACCACCGTGAAAGGTGTATTGTTATTGGCCTGTAGACCCCACCTCTAACCAATGAATTACTTGAACAGCTTATAGATGACCTTAAGTACCCGACAGGTCGCATTCTACTTCTCCAGGAGGACAGAAATGAAGCAGTCGGATCTCGTACTGCTAGACCTTTGCACCGTTCCCAAAATTGTTATGGTGTTCCACAAAGGTACAATTTTGGGCCACTCCCACCACCCATTTATTCTACAAATTTTTTTATTTTCGTTACCAACCTAGAGCCAGTACGCTGCTGACTGGCACTCTATCCTTCCCGGCCAACCTGTCCGACAGGATGATGATCTGGTGACCCTTGCTGGCCTCGTCAGCTTCGTCGCATATGCTCTGCAACTTCTTGAGGAACCCCGGCACGCCCTCGGACGCCGGGAAGGTGATGTCGATGACGTGGGAAGACCACTGGCGGTGAGAGGTCTGCTTCAGCACCTCCAAGTCGGCGATGGACAACACCGGATGTTTCAGCCACAGCCTGTGCACCTGCCGCGAGCTCGGCATGAGGATGTTGTCCTCGGGCCCCACGGGGCACTGCAGCGACATGACGATCTTCTCGCGGAACGGATCGATGGGCGGATTGGTGACTTGGGCGAACAGCTGCTTGAAGTACTCGTAGATGAGCGGGGCGAAGTTCGAGAGGCACGCGAGCGGCACGTCGTTACCCATGCTGCCCAGCGCCTCCTTCCTAACGAAATACAACGACCGTTATAGCGTGATGAGGTCGGAGTCCGGATCTGCGGCTTCTGACGGCGAATGACGACGGCCGCGGAATCAATGCTTAATAATGATAATAATAATATTCACCCGAAAAATGGTCCCTGAGCGGGGAAGGGGCGGCTATTATCATTATTATTTGTCGAGATACCACTACTTACTTGTTATTGATCATCGGTAGGAGCAACAGATGGATGGTTTCCGTGGAATAGCCATAAAGAGGTAGGCGCTTGTCGCTCAGGCCGCTCGGTTCGTATTTGGGCTTGGCGAGACGTCCAGCCTCCAGGTGCGCTTTGCGAAGGTCGTCCATCGTGATCTTTATAGGCAGATAAAATATGCTTAATGCCGTAATATTAACATTCCAGAGAGAATGTTAAGACAACGGATATTAGCACAGAAATGGTCTACAAGCTGGGTTAAAAAAAAAATCTAGTAAACGGAAAGGGAATTCTAAATAAAGTAAAAACAAAAAAATGCACAGAGATAAACAGATACCCAAACGTATTTTACACATAACCAACTCCACTCACCATCTGATGATCGGCAACATGCAATGTAGACAGAAAACACGATTAATAAATTGTTATAATCTCGTGACAGAGGTAAATTTGAACAATGAGCGAATCTCATGTACTTCGGGAATCTTATTGAAGAGTCACAGGACGTTACGTTTCACTTATAAAGGTATAATTGGCCTACCTGTTCTCTCAGCCACTCGGAATGAGGCCTGGATGTGGCGATCTCCAGTTTCAGCTCCACGTCCTGGACCATCTTCTTTTCCTCGGTATCCACCAACAGCATCCTGCCCGGTTTCAGACGGCTCTTAAATACAACATCGGCAGGATCTATGTCATAGACTCCAACCTAAAACGCAGTCATTTATTAAACTTCTCCAATCAAGAGTCTACCATATTTTATACCTCACTAGCCATAACTATCATGTTGTCCTTGGTGATGTAAAACCTCGACGGTCTCAGCCCGTTCCTGTCCAGAATGGCGCCGATAAACCTACCATCCGTGAACGAAACCAAAGCCGGACCGTCCCAAGGCTCCATGGTACATGCCGCCCAGTGATAATAGTCCCTTTTTTCCTCGGGCATGGTGGGATCGTTCTGCCACGCCTCGGGAACCATCGTCATCACGGCCTGAAAGTGAGGTTATGCGGATACTCGTCTTGAATAATATTCTGAAATTACCTCTGGCAATTTCCTGTTTCCGGCGTGCACCAAGAACTCCAGGACGCAGTCCAGCGAACCGCTGTCCGACAAGTTGGGCTCAACGACCGGATAGACCGTCTTCAAATTATAGTCGAACTCTTCGTTCTTCATTATCCCCTCCCTGGCCTTCATGAAGTTCACGTTACCACGCAGGGTGTTTATCTCGCCGTTGTGGGCTATCATCCTGTAAAGTGCGCGTATTTTCCATTCGTTTACTTAAAATACTTCTTATCTCAGCAAGGCAGTACAGACCAATAGCATTACACCCTTCACGGTGGCAGACGGAGTCACCACGAAGGGTGTAATATTATTGGTTACACTGGAAATCGATGTAAGTAGTCCATTGGTTAGAGGGAGGGACTACAGACCAATAAGATTACACCCTTCACTGTGCCCCGCCCTCCACATATGTTATTGGCTAGTAGCCCCTCCTCTAATCCAACAAGAGCTGTCTTTGCCAATAACGCAGTTCTGACCAATAACATTAGATCTTTCACAGTAGCAGGCGGGCCATATGAAGGGTGTAATATTATTGGTTACACTGGAAGTGGATGTAATTAATTGGTTAGAGGAAGGGACTACAGACCGATAAGATTACAGCCTTCACTGTGCCCCGCCCACCACGTATGTTGTTGGCTAGTAGCCCCTCCCGCTAATCCAATGGGATCTGTATTTGCCAACGGCGTAGGAGGAGTGATTACCTGAGGGGATGGGCCCTCTCCCAGCTGGGGAAGGTGTTGGTCGAGAACCTGGTGTGCACCAGAGCCAGGTAGGTGTCGTACAGGGGATCCAGCAAGTCAGGAAAATAAGTCCAGAGCTGGTCCGAGGTCAACTGGCCCTTGTACGTGACGGTCCTGCGGCTCAACGAGCAGATGTAGAACCTCTTCCCCGGCGCCGGGATCCTGTGGCTGGCGCGCTTGCGCAAAACAAAGAATATCCTGTCTAACTCCTCATCCGGAACGGGCGTCTTTACCGTAACAAACACCTGCAAAAATCGGAGAGTCCGAAAATCAATTTTCCGTACAGCGTCGTGAGAATATCGTATACCTGTCTCATAAATGGTTCAGAGTTCTTGGCGACGGCCCCTATGGAGGAATTGTTGGTTGGTACGGTACGCCAAGCCAGCACCGACAGATCCAGTTCCTCTGCCACGGCAGCGAAACTGGTCTCCGACTCCTGGTGGTGCAGCTTGTCCAGGAAGAAGATCCCAGTAGCGTACCGACCGTACGCGGGAAGCTGGACGTTCTGTTCATCCCTGCAACAAGCGCGGAAATCCGAACAACTCGACCAAGCATTTTATTTCTTTTTGGGAGCACCCTGTACACGTCTAGACGTAATACCCGCGTAGCTAATGTTTTCAGGCAAATATTCGGTAAATTCTAGGTACGTCAGGAGTCCATAGGTTAGAGATATCGCCCACTTTTTATTCATGCTATTTACTTTGATGGAAATATCAATAACAACACATCTAATCTTGTACGAATAGGTTTATCACTACTAAAAGTCTCGTGTTTTTATTTGGCATGGTTAAGGAGCAGATTTTTATCTTCATCCTTGTGCGATCAGTTGAAATTCAACTTTTTTTAAAGGTTTATTTATTTGCGGAATATTAAAAAAAAATAAGCAAAAACAAATATGTACCGAAATATTTCAAAAAATTTAATTTAAACACGTTTTTGGAATTGAAATAAAACATATAATTTAGGATAAAACGAAGTTCTCGAATGTTCAGTTTATTTTTATAAGTACTTATCGTTTGACCTTCAAGATATAAATATACTTCAATACATTGAAATCAGTACGATTGGTATATAGAACATATTTTAGTGTTTAATACAATAATTTATTTTTTATTTTGCGCTCCTACGCCCATTTCGTGATAGCTAGACCCCGCCACTGGGTAATCCTTTAAAAAACACGTGTAGACTATTAGAATAAAACTTGGAACAGACTGGGGATTAAGTTTTATCTGATTAGGAAGAGACATATTAATCAAACTGGGACTCATTATATTTATAAACAAGCCAACGCTTTTGTAGCGAGGCAGTTTTAAAAATACACTCTGCAATCCAAGTAAACAACACCGTTAGAAAATGTGACAACCGAGGTAGATGACAAATTACCCATATTTTTTCGACTAAGACAATGTATTGAATTTTAAAACATTTCAGTTGTGCATATACTAGAGACAGCACAAAAAGAGTCGGAGAGGGAAGAGAGATTGTTTTTATAAGAAATAGTTTATTAAAAATTACGTACTCCCAATTAAAACTTGTAAAACAAGAACATAAGTCTACCTGAGGGGTACGTAACGTTACGATCCACAAAACTGACTACTTTTATCGGGATAATATTCGGGTGCATCGGAAATTAGTTCTATGTCGCTCAGTAGCTATTTGACCGGCCGCGGAGTGCGCTAAAGTATGACGTTGTAGAGTTGGCGTTATGATCATTTAGGAAGCATAATGCAAAACAACGCAATAAAGGCGTGGTATTCCAATGGTATGTTCCTGAAATTTGTCTTTTAATTTTCTGAACAATCCGCGTTTCCATATGTGTTGGAAGAAATATTAGACTCTTTCCACGAAGTAAGATCTGTAATAAATTATGAACATTGCGTTATTGTTCTTCCTTTGTCCGATTGTTGTCTTTGTCATTAACTATCGATAACAGTTAGGTACTGGTCCTCGCCAAAACGAAGAAATTATATAAAAAATAGTCAATCTTGTTGAGGGTTATTTTTATTTCTCACAGTGATGTACTATGTACTAAGTGCTACCCTGACTTTTATGGTTTGGTGCTATCTCTAGTATATACTTAATTTATCACGGTACTGGACCTCATTTACAGCAAATTGAAGCTTTATTTATTTTTTATTAAATCGCATTGTGCCAACTGTTGCGAAAACTGAACGCCAACAGAAAGAGGAGAATCAATACACTCCCAGACCGTTTGGCGTCTCTGTAAGGGCACTAGCAAACTCAATGACGCCGCCTAAATTCGTGCCACAGAGCAAGACGAAATTGATGACAGCCTTCCTTTACACTAGGCGCCAGGACGACCCAGAATCGAAAAAACACTGGCGAACTAGCAAGGAAAGGTCGGTCAGTGTGGTACATCAGACTAATGTGTCTCAGCGGTTGCCAAACACTGCCATTAGGGCACCAAATGGGGAAAACACACAGAGAGAAAGATTCGTTAAGGACTCATCTGAATAAAACTGCATTGTTGGAATTTTAAATCAAGATTATATTTGTATTAGCTGTAAAATAAATTCTTCAATCAAAAATATTTCTGTGTTGGCACATAACAGCTGCAATTAGGGTTTTTGTTACGATAGTGTTTTAAGAACTGTATAAATACGAAGTGGAAATTAAATTATTAATAGTTACAACACTCAAAATCTACTGCAATTGATAATGGGTATTTTATAACTTAACAGCTACAACTAAGTCTTCTTTTACAACGAAATAGTCCATAAAGAATATTTTTAAATAAATACAAGCGTAATAAGTGATTCCAAGCGGGCGTTGAAAAATAAATCGCATTACCACCATTCACGGTGTAATTATGCAATTTGTGATTTTTACAGGAAAACGTTGTTTCATGTAAACAATTCCATAGTTAGGTTATCTGATTATGCACTGTTTACCATGTCGTATTACGGAAATTCATAATCCAACACGCAAAAACGTGACAATTTTTCTGAAACAAAGTATTGAGCGTATCTGATTTTTTGTCACATTTCTGTTAATCAACGTTTGACAAAAAATTGAATGCCAAAGGATTCTTTGCTTCGGCGAATCTGGCGTTACAGAGATCTAGCGACATCTAGGAGAGGACGGCCGAAGCGTCGCCGAAGGAAGACGAGACTTACTTGAGTTTGGCGTAGTAGAAATCGTGTGGTATGGCTGTGAGAACACCGGCTCCGTCACCAGTGTCATTGTCGCAGGCGCACGCGCCACGATGGTTCATACAGATGGCCAGCCGCTGGGCATCGCGAACAATCTTGTGGTTACGGCGTCCGTCTATGGCAGCTATAAATCCAACTCCGCAGGCCTCCTTCTCGAACTGAGGGTCGTACAAGCCCTGTTTCGGCGGACCCTGCCACGCTTCAGCCATTTAACCACTGAAAACAAAGAGAAAAAACAATAGAAAAAAACAAGTTTCGTCTCTTATATCACTCAACCAGTCAAAACATGGTTAATAGTAGTCATTAATTAACCTTGCATTGATATGTGAACTGTACCCCGCTGATGTTGTTGCGGTCTGCTCCTGACGTCATCACAAACTGTAGCCTACGACATTATACGCGGATGTTGTATAACATAAATGCTCTTCAGTGCAATTCTGGTCCCATCTAGCAAAATAGGGACCAATATCGTTTTACAATTGCACAAAACAATGTTTAATTAGGACCCTAATGTGATTACAGAAAGTTACAAGCTCCTGCCACTATGGAATGAATTTCCAACTCTGACCTTCGCGCCACCCCTGACGAGAATAGATGAACTATTGCTAAACTCATTAAGGTCGTTCGACTAGGACCAAAAGATCAATGTACAACAATTTGTGTC
Organism: Aromia moschata; assembly: GCA_029963805.1. NCBI lineage: Eukaryota > Metazoa > Arthropoda > Insecta > Coleoptera > Cerambycidae > Aromia > Aromia moschata. Next base: position 811,303 of record JAPWTK010000015.1, on the reverse strand, counting down.
GTTTATTATTTTTCAATTAAAAAGAAAACTAGTATCGTCCCTAATATCACCCTCAACCAGTCAAAGAACGATTTATATTAATTATTAATTAGCTTTTTACTGCTTTGTGCAACTGTAACATCACATCTGACGATGATGCGGACTGCTTGTGACGTCATCACAGACTGTAACCTACGACACGTACGCGGATGCTGTATATAACATAATTGGCTCTTCATCGGTTGTTTAAAACAATGTTTAATTAGGGCCCTAATGTGAATACAGAACGTTACAACCTCCTGCCATCTATGGAATGGATTTCCAACTCCCTCCATTAAACGTTCAGGAACCAAAGAAATCAACAAGCGTTAATTATTTTCCTTGGTAAAAAAACAATTAAAAGCTAGTATCGTCCCTAATATCACCCTACCAGACTATAATTATTAATTAGTTCTGCTTTGTGCACGACAACATCGACGATGTGCCAAACTGTAACCTACGACATGTACGCGGATGCTGTATATAACATAATTGGCTCTTCATCGGTTGTTTAAAACAATGTTTAATTAGGACCCTAATGTGATTACAGAAAGTTACAAGCTCCTGCCATCTATGGAATGAATTTCCAACTCTGACCTTCGCGCCACCCCTGACGAGTAATAGATGAACTATTGCTAAACTCATTAAGGTCGTTCGATCTAGGAACCAAAAGATCAATGTATCAACAATTTGTGTCGTTCTTATTATTATCTTTCTCTGGTTAAAAAAAAAACAATTAAAAAGCTAGTATCGTCCCTAAATCACCCTCAACCAGTCAAAAAACGATTTATATTAATTATTAATTAGCTTTTTACTGCTTTGTGCAACTGTAACATCACATCTGACGATGATGCGGACTGCTTGTGACGTCACAGACTACAGAGTAACCTACGACACGTACGTGTGTATATAACATAATTGGCTCTTCATCGGTTGTTTAAAACAATGTTTAATTAGGACCCTAATGTGATTACAGAAAGTTACAAGCTCCTGCCATCTATGGAATGAATTTCCAACTCTGACCTTCGCGCCACCCCTGACGAGTAATAGATGAACTATTGCTAAACTCATTAAGGTCGTTCGATCTAGGAACCAAAAGATCAATGTATCAACAATTTGTGTCGTTCTTATTATTATCTTTCTCTGGTTAAAAAAAAAAACAATTAAAAAGCTAGTATCGTCCCTAATATCACCCTCAACCAGTCAAAAAACGATTTATATTAATTATTAATTAGCTTTTTACTGCTTTGTGCAACTGTAACATCACATCTGACGATGATGCGGACTGCTTGTGACGTCATCACAGACTGTAACCTACGACACGTACGCGGATGCTGTATATAACATAATTGGCTCTTCATCGGTTGTTTAAAACAATGTTTAATTAGGGCCCTAATGTGAATACAGAACGTTACAACCTCCTGCCATCTATGGAATGGATTTCCAACTCAGACCTTCGCTACCTCACTGAAGGTTACTTAATATAGGAACCAAAATATCAAAGTGTCGACAATTTGTGTTTGTTCTTGTCATTATCTTTCACCGATGGAATGAAACGGAGACATCTAAGTATGCTATTAACGAATCCAGGAATGCATATTTAGCACAAAAGCAGCCGGACCCTCAGAAATACTTGGAATAGTTTCATTGCACTTGTCACTAAGTGTTATGAATGTACAACAAATGCACATCGTTGGCAACGACGACATTTTTTGGCATTCCATTGCTTCGAGCTTGCAGCGGGTCGATCGGTATGCCAAAAATCAGCAACGGTTTTAATTATAATTAATGCACATATAGGACAGACAGTATTTATAGGATTGTAACATGTTGCCAATATATTCACAATTATTAATAACTAGAGTTCGTGCGAGCGCGGAGTGTAACAGGACCGTAGTCAGTTAACAAATAAAAATATTAATATGTTTACATATATTAGTGTAGCAACATAGTACTATTTTTACCAAATAGTACGGTTAAGTCACGGATAAAATACCTATATCAATTAAGATAACACGTAACGATAGCAACACTTACCCAACAAACGTCAGTGTTGAGACAAGGTTCCCATGGCAGGTTGGCGGTGGTTAAAATATATTATTATGTGCTTTTCTAAGTGTTCTGGAGTGAAACGGCGACGTTTATCACAAATTAACTACTGAACGCCCGCAATCATCGGTGGCTTCGTCTATAATAAAATACACGAAATTGTCCGCAATGTCTTCGCGTATTGATGTCACTCCATTGTTGTAAGCCCAATCGACATATGCAAGTCTTAACGTACTTTCATGAGGAATTTTTCGGTTCATATATTTTTCTAAAAACGTACGTAAGTTGGGGTTCTCTAGTTTGTTTAATGGAATATTGCCCTCGGGATCACTCTCAAACCACGTTTGAAATACTTCCCGTCTATTTCTCTTCACCTTTGGCATGGTACCTCGCTTTACTCACTTCTCCCCTCAACTAATAATTATTAATATGTATAAAGTTATTTACACACGGCGAATACGTAAAAACGAATCGTATCAACGCGATGTAATACCGGCGACTGTCTGTTACAGCGTGCCATAAATAACTAAAATTGCTAGCGCAGTTTTCGTAATGCACGTCAGCTGTGAGCTGTGAAGCCCAACGATGTCGGCCCTGTTACATTCGCGCTTGGTAATAAGTAATAATATTTAATAATGTACTCAACATAGTTTCTGTGAACATATTAACATTTTCATTCGTAAACTGACTACGGTCCTGTTACACTCCGCGCTGCACGAACTCTATTAATAACCATGTTAAAACTTAATGCAAGCTGTTGAGGAAAGACGGAAGATATCGGATTTGAATAACTTTTTATTGGTGTAGTTTCGGAGCCTATTAGAGGCCTGTGTCATTTCAAGAAAAATCAAGATACATTGTGCAATATTCAGAGTGCTAGTTATTTCACTATTTTTTGCACATTGATCCTATTAATAAACTGCTAGGACTAAACAAACTAACGAAAACATGTTTCTTGTTTTTGTTTTGAAAATATTAAGCAAACAAGGCGTAACACATTTCTCGTATCGCTTATGTTTGTTTTTGCGATGGAATCAAAATTATTACTAGTTATTTTATGAATATCGACTCTACCGATCGCTGTCTATCTGATGCCGACCGTAAGGCTATTAATACAATCGTGAGGCTAGTAATAAAACCGTTCAATAAAAGAGATACATAATTTATAATAATATAACGTCGCACAATACATTATCTGAGACTATCGAGACAATGCACAATAAAATGCAGATAAAGCGAGTAACAATAACTATTTTATGTCAGGTTATCGTAACATTTTTCACGCTCTATATGTGATATAACATATGCAAAATATAATATGCAAACAAATTTATCGCGTATCAAAATTGCCAAACATAAACACAGAAAAGTATCAATAAAGTTCACCACACTGTTTACATAATAAGAAAATAAATGTGCAACTTGCAGTTCCATTTCGTTTACGCGTTCCGTCATTATTTCATATTCAATTCGATATTATTATATTTATTTCTAAAAATAAACGGACTTTGTATTTAAAAACCATTCCTTTGTACATTCTGAAAGCTGTCACTAGGGCCTGAAAGGTGATTATTAAAGTATAGACCGTATTTTAAGCGCCTTGTAAATTATGTACGCGGGAAGTTCTTACCCGTGCATACCTACGACACTGACCGCGCCTGGTAACGCGCTGGGACTCTTCCGCGGCAGGTTCGACGGATATAATTTATCCATATATCGTAGTGAGGATTCCGTTGTCGAAATTTAGTATTTTACGTTAACTCGAGACGAGCGGACGGACGGTAAAACGCCAAGTTTAAAATAATTGTATGTGTCGTGAGTGAATAACTAACAAACGTGTGTGCATACGTATTTTGCACCGAATACGTATTTCTTTTAGAGTTCGTGTAGTGTATTTACATATTATCTGATTTTGTGTGGATTTCTAAAATAATGGCACGGTCGTTACCATTTGTGAATAGACTGAAATAGGTGATTGAAAATTACGACGATTTTACATGCAATCGTCGATGTATATTTTATAGGCGCCGAGAGTATGAAAGACACTTATATTCGAATATCCATCAACAAAATATTACTGGTACTGTTAGAAGAGAGGAATTTCGGTTTGATTTCTGCATAATGTATTGCGCGTGTAGCCTTTCGTGGAACGTGGTCGACAATACATACTTTAGACGTTTTTTTGCCAAATATGGATCCGATTTTCCATTCCCTAGTAGCCTAACATTGCGTAAAACATATTTACAGAAGACATATCAACGTATCATGGGAAATATCAAAGAAGACACACGCAATCAATTTCTGTGGCTGACAGTCGACGAAACAACATATTTTTGCGGTAATAAAGTCGTTGTCCTTCCATCAATGACATGACGGATTACGAGTCTGACCCTGCGTTGTAGCACACTTTCCGGACCCTAGCTGTCAGCCAACAGTCCCGGGTGTTCTCTTTTTTTGTCTTAAATATACATAGACAGTGGCGTAGTCATGTGAAAAAATTATTATAATAAATAATAAATAAATGAAACAGACAATAATTAAAAAAAAAAACATTTTTGGATTACACTAAGTATGCATTAAAATAATATACTTTCTATATCAAGATCTCACGATTTCAAGAAACAGGTATTTAAGAAAAACTACATTATATCTTCTACAAATACATTTTTCGTGTATAAAAAATCCATGTAAACATATTAATATTACAAAGTTACCGAACAGCATTTATATAAATAGGAAGGCGCAGGGTTCAATATACTTTTTTGTAATCCGTAATCTGACCGACGGCCACGACTCAGTTTATTAGGCAATGGGCAGCGGTGTCGGGATAAAAATAAAACGTATAAACGTCGCGGCCTTGAACCGAGCCTATTAACAATTTCTTACGTGCTGTATTGAGTGATATGCACAGATAATAAACGTTACGTAACAAATAGTTAACTTTTGCGCAATTTTTATTAAACATCCCATATAGGGTCGCCTCTGCGGGGGGTCCGAGGTCACGGTAGCGCCGGAGCTTGACCGCAGAGTATTAGTCCAATCAACGAGCGAAAGCCCCCATGTAAATTGGTCACTAATCAGCAAACAAAAAATATGGTCGTATAGAGAAAATAATTTAAGAAAGATAGCGTTTTTTGCTACTCGAATTTTAATGGCGAACATAACCAAAAAAATTCGCAAAAGTCAAAAAAACGGTTTTTTGCAAATAAAAAAAAGCTTCAAGTCCTACACAAGAAAGTTAAATTAGAAAGTTGTAGGTCTTAAAAATGCGCCTCGAATGAAATTTGAACGAAAAAAAATCGGTTCATAAACATTTAAGAAAAATTAAAAAAAAAAACGTCAAAAATCGCGTTTTCGTATTTTTGCTGTATAAATTCCAATTTTGTTTGAACAGACTTCTTGTTAACCACAAATATAGCCCAAGACAAGCGGAAAATGATTCTTTTTTTCAGAGATTTAAAAAAAAATTTTCGAGTGTTAACAATTAAAAAAAGACGTTTTCAAAAATCAGCTTTTACAGAGGCAAAAATGATCGTACAGAAACGATCATGGGCTCATTTTATTCACGAAGACTTGTACTTTCATGCTATTAAAAAAAAAAACAAATCGCTTTTATTTAATTTTTGCATAAAAAAATGCGTTGTAAAATTGTATCATTTTTTCGAACCGGTTTTTTTCGAATAACTTTTTTAATTTTGGTTTTACATTTTTGGCCGTTGCATATTTGAAAACTGGCATTCAAAACACGCATTTAAAAAAATGAAGGTCCCACGACCTCAGGGAGCCTCAAGGAGGGGGAATTTTCGCCTGCGGCGACATTTTAGAGGAGATAAGCGGTCCTCCCGATTTGTGAAAATCTGGCAGCCCTAGCTTGGCCTATCATACTGATCAATGATCATTCATGGAAGCTGGCTATCGGATAACGGGTTTTTCTAGGGTGTTCGGTCATAGTGTAGAACTCAGTACTGAAGCCGAGGTATGACTAAATTACATAAATTATAGTCCTTCTAATTTTAATTGAAAATGATAAATACGCCTGGGGACCAAAAAAAGCGGTGCAACTTTATGATTCCATGGGCGTGCATATATCTTTTATAAATTCGAAAATTGTGAAATAATTTTTTTCATTCAAATCAATATAGGAGATTAAAATTAGCCTGCATACAAAACTCTTAATATTTGTAATATAATTTGCTGTAAATAATGCTCATTTAGCCAGACAATCTCAAAAAATTGTCTGTGTTAATAAACCTAGCTGAAATACACGTCACCGGCGTCTTAAACAAGTAGAATTCCCAAAGTCGTGAATCATTTTAACGACGTCGTAAAAATTTTATGGCACAGTGGACCGAATAAATATTGAAGCAATGTATTGGATGCGAAGCGCAATAGTCTATTGGATCGTTGGCCGGTGTGTAGTCTAATGGATCACCGGCCAGCGATTTCCAACTAGACAGCGAAGCGTTGCCGGCTCTTCAAAATTTTCTTAAGTATAGTAACATACACAAAGTTGTTTTAATTTGAATTTATAATTCTTTTTTCCAGCAATTTTAAACGCTTTATTTTAATGCCAACTAATAAATTTATATCTATGTATTTTTTTTTAAATATTTCCAAACTAGGTTTCTAAGAACAGTTTACTGAAGTATGAAGTGTACTTGTATAGTCAGCTTAGCAATTTTAGAAAATGTATGTGACAACCTTGCTTTTTCTACCTATTTTCAATTTAGAATGGAAATAGAGTACACAGGGAACACGTTTTTCCTATTTTTTTTTATCATGACATTTTTTTTATCGCCCACGTCAGGTTTCTAACGAGATGCTAGTTTCTGACCTCAGTTTTGATGCATTAAAATACAGTTCAATTATTTTTAGATTTTTTAGACTCTCTGACAACGGCGTTATACAACACTATGTATTAATAGAACTCCTAGTGATTTATATGAATAGTTGCAATCAAATTTCCCGCAACACGACCACTTTTTTAAATTACACCCAGTAAATTTAGCACAATTTTGAGGTCGGTCTTGCACGTGATCGCCAAATGATCTCGCGGCCGGCCTTTTGTTAAAATATACCGCTCTACAAGACGAGATTTTGTTGGCCCACTTATGCCATGCATATTACTAAATCATTAATCGATAATCACATTTGTAACCAGGTACTTCCTTGGATACGATCGATTTTACAGATAACAACGTAAATATGTATTACACAACGAAAATAAACATTTACATAATGCTCCGGCACATACAGGACCGGCTTTGGTTATATTCATTTCAACGCTTCCTACGCCATTGGTCAAAAGTACATCAATATAAACTAGTAACAAAAATTAAACCTTCGGGGCACTAAGAAAAAAAATCGCAGCGCTTTGCAACTTTGAGGGTGTTTTAGGGACACTTCGAGGTTAAAAAATTACCGACGATATCCTTCGTTCATCCACTATATCCAGTTATACCAAATTTTTTGCTTTTTTTCAGTCAACATTATCGCTTCAAAAAAATGTGTTTTATTGAGAATATTTTGCAGTTTCCAAAAACCCTACCTCCATTTTCTGTACGATCATTAGTTCCCGAGTAATTGATTGTCAAAGTTGAAAAGGACTTTTTTGCTTTGATCGACGATAACTCCGCGGCAAATCATCGTACGGAGCTCGTTATGAGGTCAAATTAGAGCTGATTAAATTGTGTAAAAGAGCTTTATGGTCGCATGATGAAAAAACATTTTTAAAGTCCACAGACCATTTTAAAGACGAGCAAAAATTTGGAATTTAAAAAAAAATCCGCAAAAAAATTTTTAAATCCAGATCTAAAAACTACACTTGAGGCTACAGTTTCCTTTTTTTTTTATTTTCTGTACGACCATTTTTCTCCGAGTTATCCCTTGTTGAAAATCACCCAAATTTGGAATTTTTTTAATATCCTTTAATTTTTTTTACAAGTGTATTATTGTAGACAATGTAATACTTTTAATATGAAAACAGCGAATTATTTCGTAAAATTATTTAACTAAACCCCTTAAAAACCGAACCCTTTGTTGATTTGTTGAAACCGGTCCTGTCTAGTCGCATATTTTTAATAGGCATTTGATATAGCTTTATAACGGTTCATCCAAAAAAAACGTCATCAAATCCGGCTATAAACGAGAGAGATAGAAATAGCAGTAATGTCGGAGCTTTTCGATTATGTCAAACTTTTGACAAGTGACTGTCACAATTTTAAAATAAATAATGGTTGTCAAGAACATGACAGCCTTGACAATTAAATAAGGTTATAAATTTAAGATCAAGAACAGAAATACTCTTTTTTTGCTCGGCCAACTTTGATGACGTTTTATTTTTTTGGCGGCTCGTTAATTATTAATACTCGGTGTGTGTATCTTTCTGACAACACGCTTATGTTGTTAATAGACAGTACCCCACTTCTAATTGAAACTGTAAATCTACGTATCGCCATTTATTATCGATTTGTAGATAGCAACGAAAGTATTTTTTACGTCATTAGATTGAAATGTTGTCATTAACATTACCAATGGACCGAATAGGATAGTTTTTGGATCACCTGGGCACCGATAAACTGTTACTGGACCAATATAGAATACGCTATATTAAAAAAAAAAACAAATTTATTCTAGCAATGAGACTGCGAAGATTGCGGTTGGAGTGTCTGCTTTTTTGCTTCACCCAAAACCTTGGTAATTCGATTAGGTTGTTAAGCAATTACATTTTAATTTGTCACACCGGTCACGAACTGTTGAAAAGGGTTTTCGTTAGGTACACGTATTAGACTATCAAAAAAAATCGACTATTTTTTTTTCAAAAATTACTCTGAAAATATTGTTCAGGATGTCGAAAAAATGAGCCTGTGAAAATTACGTCTCTTATAATTTTTTAATAAATATAGTCTTTCAAAAGTTATTTAAGGTTAAAGTTGAACTCACCAGAATTTTTGAGGTATTTTCACGTTTTTGGTGAATCTATTAAACTAATTGCAACATTTTTGACTTAAATTATCTTTTTCGGTCTTTTTGAAATGAAATTTTGAAAGTATCCTCAGTCCATTTGATCGGTAGTTTTTTCCAAAAAATCCTTGATTTACACGCTTTTCTTTGGTATGTACATTTTATTGTACATGTACATGTATATACAGTGCGTCCATAAAGTGACGCATAAATTCATTATTAGCTAAATGAACAATATTATTGAAAATTCCCGAGACAGGTCAATTTTTGATTGCGATTTACTATTTTGTCACATAATAATTTAATATACAGGGTGTCCCACCTTCGAGTAATGACGCCACCACCGATTTTTTTAAATGGAATACTACATTTTTTTTTTCAAGTTTCGGATGACCCTGGCCGAGCTGAGTCCAAAAATGTATCACAAGTTGCTTCTATCTATTACAGGGTGGACAACAATACATAAAGTGTTTATGAAAAATTTCATTAGAAAGTTATACGTTTCTGTATTTTTAGAAAAGTCACAATAAATGCTCAAATTGTTCTCCGTTGACTGCTAAACAATGACCGAATCGGGCAATACATTCGCTTCTGACATTTTGTAACATAGCAGGTGTTATGTTTAACGTTTCTTGCCTGATTCGATCTTTGAGCTCACGGATGTTCTCGGGTCTATTAGTATAAACTTTAGATTTCAAATAACCCCATAAAAAGAAATCTAGTGGAGTAAGATCAGGTGATCTAGGGGGCCATTCCACTGATCCTCTTCTTCCTATCCACCGATCTGGAAAGGTTCTGTGTAAAAACTCGCGCACAGCTATAGCAAAATGTGGTGGTGCACCATCCTGTTGAAACCAAATTCTGCCGTCTAAAGTATTGGCTATTTCAATATCAGGAAATAGCCGGGTCAAGTCAGGAATTAATGTATATTGTAAAAAATTCAGATACAATGCTCCTGTCAAATTTTCATCAAAAAAGTATGGACCAACAATTCTATTTCTCACAATACCAGCCCACACATTGACCTTTTGTGGATGTTGCGTATGGTATTCTTGCATCCAGTGTGGATTTTCCTGAGACCAGTAGCGGGTGTTTTGCCGATTAACATGCCCGTTCAAAAAAAACGTTGCCTCGTCAGAAAATAAAATATTAGCAATGAAACCGTTATTTTGATTATTGTGGTCCATCATGTACTCGCAGAATTCAGTTCTTCGGTCAAAGTCGTCTTCAGCCAATTCATGGATGAGGCGTACTCTATAGGGATGGTATTTTACCTTTTAAAAATATTCGATACTGAAGACTTTCCAATATTCAAATCCCTAGATACTTGCCGTACTGTACAATGTGGATTTTCTAGTGCCGACAAAATTACGTCTTGTTGAACATTTTCATTAATTTTAGGTCTACCTTGCCTTGGTGCATCCCTCACGTGTCCTAATTCTCTGTATTTTCGCTCTATTCTGCTTACTGTAGATTGTGAAACAGGTTCACGATCTGGGTGCATTTCATGGAATAATCTACACACCTCTTGTTGAGTCCGCATTCTGTCGCCAACACCAATCATCATTAGAATTTCAATCCTATCCCTTTCATTTAAAGGCATTTTCAACAAAACGTTTTAAATAAATTAGATTTAGGTTTCACTTAAAGTACCTACTTTGAAGCGTTAACAATACAAAAGTGAACTCTAAATAGCCGTTTTTAATATGGCAAAAAATGACAATGACAATCAAAAAACAAATGACAAAAAAATAACGAACCACGTATCGCGCCTCGCGTCATTCGCGCGTCTTGTCCAAACTGGTGTTTATTAAAGTAGTTGTATTTTTGTATCACAATAACGTTAATTTAATTTTTTTTAGTGCGTTTAATCAGCAATACATAATTTGTAATTTTTGTACTGTTGTCCACCCTGTAATAGATAGAAGCAACTTGTGATACATTTTTTGGACTCAGCTCGGCCAGGGTCATCCGAAAATTGAAAAAAAAATGTAGTGTTCCATTTAAAAAAATCGGTGGTGGCGTCATTACTCGAAGGTGGGACACCCTGTATATTAAATTAGTATGTGACAAAATAGTAAATCGCAATCAAAAATTGACCTGTCTCGGGAATTTTCAATAATATTGTTCATTTAGCTAATAATGAATTTATGCGTCACTTTATGGACGCACTGTATTAATTTTTATTAGCAAGCTTGATATTTCCTATCTATAATTGTCTTTTCTACATTAATCATATCTAAATCTAAGTTAAAATCATAATTATAAATTGTTTTTGCTTAATAATTATGATTTTAACTTAGATCTAGATATAATTAAAGTAGAAAAGAAAATTATAGATAAGAAATATCAAGTTTGCTAATAAAAATTAATATTTAAAATGTTCATATCAAAAAAAACGGTCTAAATCAAGGATTTTTGGACAAAACTACCGATCAAATGGACTGAGGATACTTTCAAAATTTCATTTCGAAAAGACTGAAAAAGTTAATTTAAGGCAAAATTTTTGCAATTAGTTTGATAGATTCACCAAAAAAAGTGAAAATACCTCAAAAAATTCTGGTGAGCTCAACTTTAACCTTAAATAACTTTTGAAAGACTATATTTATCAAAAATTTATAAGAGACGTTTTTTGTAGTGCGTTCAATTCCTTACAAGAATATGTCTTGGTCTTATCAGTCTGATAATCGGTTGAAATTTTTAGCCAGTAAAAACATTCCTGTGGCTCCTCTGCCTCTTTATTAGCCTGACTTGAGTCCTTGTGACTTTTTTCTCTTCTCGAGATTAAAAAATCACCTCATGGGACGTCATTTTGGGACCATAGAAAACATTTAAACGGCTGTAACCGACCAGCTGAAGGCTATTCCTGTATATGAGTTCCAGCACTGCTATGAGGAATGGAAGAACCGTCTCCAGCGCTGTGTGGCTTCCCAAGGAAAATATTTAGAAGGAGACAATACTGAAGTGTGTTTCTATTCAAATAATAACAATTAAAACACAATCACGTTACTTAATTTACACCCCTCGTATAATGTAATGTTAAGTTAAAGATTGCTTCTTAACGCATGATGATTGATGCAAACTTAAAGGGTAAATTGATCCAGATCCAGCGATGACCGTTACTAATAATTATACCTATTTAACTACGACACGTTTTGCAGCATTTTAATTGAAAGAATTACGGGGTGAGTACATAATAATGATTTTCAACGACACGCGTTAATTTTTCGCGTTTGAATCGCAAATGTGAGTCGTACATTTGGCATTAAATACACAAAAACTATTTTCAAAATAAACTTTCGTAAAAAAAAGATATCATTCGATTAACGAACAATTTTTTGTTAATAATTCACAAATTTTTTCGAGATTCCAAGAGAGCATAATTAAAAAAAAATGTCCCATTTGACTCTACTTTGATAAACAACCAACACTTACCAGGTGTGTTACGAGTCGATTAATAACCGATTACCGATTCGAAGAAAACTTGTCGGCAAAACCAGCGCCACATGGAAGTCTATAGCTCTCGATCACTAAACGATCTCGAAATTTTTACTAAACTATTTTTTATAGCAACCTACACCGAGGTCTCGTGTTCAACGACTGACAATCCGTCGATTAAACAGAAAAATTGTTAACGAGATCACGTCGCGGGACCCCCCACCACCGCGTGATTGATAAAACCTATTTTCTTTGGGGTTATCGCGAAAAAGCGTCTTACCAACTTGGAATTATTATTGTGCAACTGAATGTTGTTGTTGTTGTTATTAGATACCACGATAAGATCGGATATCATTCAATATTTCATAACATAATCTGTGCTATTAGTTTGTTCAATACTTTAACCCTTTCAGGGGCAAATGGAACATATACAGTAAGCAATGAAAGATCATAACTTTTTGAAGTTTGCTTAAATTCTGATAATTTTTGTATTACAGTCGAATAATTTCGTTTAATACGAGTCCAACAACTTCGAAAGGGACTTACTATTTTCGAAGTTATTTACGTTTCTTTGAAAACATTGAAATTTTACTTTTTTAGCGATATCTTTTCACACAATCGACATACCGCCTTCAACTTCGGCTTATTAGACGCAGAATATCACAAGCTATAATCCTGTCAGAAGCAAAAGAAAAATCATTGCTGTAATACAAAAATTATCAGAATTTAAGCAAACTTCAAAAAGTGGGTGTATGATAACTTTCGTTGCTTACTGTGTGTGCCACCTTTTTTTACTCGTTTTTTTTTTCATATTTCTGACACATTTTGCCCTATCTATAGGTACAAAAGCATTTTTTAGACTCTTGGGTACCTAATTTATGAAATTTTGGCGTAAAATTGCAATAATTAATTTATTTAAATACTTGTTATACACAATTAACATGAAAAAAATGCTGTTTTTTCACTGAAAAATCAGTTTCTCGGTAACGCATATGGCTACAGCTCTGAAATTTTTTTTTACGTATTCTCCATATATAGGTTTATAACCTTTTTTTTTTCAAAATTTTTCGTTGCAGTTTTTTCAAAAAAAAATCTTAAAACTGCAAAAATCTCAAAATTTTCGGGTTTTTGTATTTTTTTAAATCAAGTTATAAAAATTTGTTTTGATTCTAAAAGGGATCAATTGAACTAAAAGAATTATCAAAATTTAAAAATCCAAAAAAATACAAAAAAAACCCAAAAAAAACGAGACAAAAAAAAATTAAATAAAAAAAAAAAAAAGGAACTATTTCTTCCCCACGTCCACGTCGTTAGTTCTGGGTCACGCCGAGAGGGGAGGAACATAAGGAATGATTTTTTTTTGGTGTTTGTTATTGTGTTCAAATCGTACTTGGCGACTTTATAAACTTTCAAATATACTTTTTTATTATATACTTGTAATAAAATTATACATATAATGTAAAATTAGCCTAAAGCCTGTGTAAAATATTGAAACAACCATTTTGAATTTTGAAAATCTGACTTCGGATTCGTAATCAGCGACCCCAAAAACCCATGTAAACCAAGTTTGGTCAAGGGTTAAATCTACTAAACTATGTATAAGGTACGTACGTAATTTTCTTGCGCTCTGAAAATAATTATTTGACATCGAGGAAATGATACTCCATCATTATATAGTGTGAGCCAAAAATGCTCACAGTAACACGCTCCTGGAGGTATGCTTACTGCTTCTAAAGAAACATCCAAAAAAAACGTCATCAAATCTGGCTATGAACGAGAGCTAAAGCTAAAACAGAAAACTACCTCATTTAACTGTTCTGTGTGGAACTGTTAACATGTCTGTATGGAATTCTTAAAGCAATATACACAGCTTTTATTTAAAACATTTCGATAATACTCTCGGTAACACTTCCAAGGGCATATTATAAGTAATATTATTACTTTTAATTACTTACTGCGATCACGGTGTAATTAAATTCCTAGGTGACAATGAAAATTATCGGTAACAACAGACACAACGCACGTAGTTCAGTTAACGACAGATAATTTTATTGTTTCCTGTTATTTCGGAGATTAAATTAGGTTAGGTTAGGTTCGAGGTTACGTTGTTAGGTAAAAAATCTATAATAATAAATTTTATAGTATAATTCGCGTTTTAAAGAATATACATACTTAAGATATAACGCACCATAAGTGATAACATTTAAACTCAGATAAAACGGCGGTCGACTGACCTTGACCCGACCTTGATATCAGTATTTTAATACGGTGGAGACAAAACAGTTGTCGGTGACAGTTCTTAAAACATATTTGAATTAATCTACTGTTAAGCAGTTTTCTTGTACAATTTCACTGAATCGTATGATATTCCTACAAAAATTTTCCGCAAATTTCAATATTATTTTTTCGCAAAATGATTTCATTCTTACGAACGTCAAACGTCCCTTAAAATGTGGTTTATATCCAATCGCTAACATTTTTCCATGAAATAAAGGAAATAACCTACAAAATATTTTTATCATAGGATCGTTATCTCCAGAAATTATCGTAGATCTATATAATCATGCTCTCATTACATAGAACGCATTAGCTTTATTTACCGTTTTTAAGAGTACGATGATAATCTTGAATTAATCGTTTTATTATCGAAATTCAGTTCGTCAAAACTAGATCTTTCCAATTCATGGGACTCGAGAATGATTTTTTTGACGCAATTCACCTTAGATTGTGACTGTTACCAATCCACTTCGAGCACGGAAAGTTTCGACAAAATCGCCAGCAGTGGCTGCTCGTGGCGACAGGATAATTTGGCGAAGAAATGTTGAAATTTAGAATTTTTTTCTCGAAAACAATGCATTTTTACTTTAAATTTTTTTGAGCAACTTTTTGGATTTTGCAAATAGTCAATTTCTGCAAAATTTAAAAAATTGCTTTAAAAATTCTGAAAAAAATTCCAGTGCATTCTTTGAATAATGTTAAGAACTTTTTATTCTTGACAATTTAAAGAAAAAATGCATTGTTTTTCGAGAAAAAAAATTTAAATTTCGATACTAATTTGAGCTTTAGATTTTTTTTTTCTCGAAAACAATGCATTTTTACTTTAAATTGTCAAGAATAAAAAGTTCTTAACATTATTCAAAGAATGCACTGTAATTTTTTCAGAATTTTTAAAGCAATTTTTTAAATTTTGCAGAAATTGACTATTTGCAAAATCCAAAAAGTTGCTCAAAAAAATTTTTGGAAAAATTCCAGTGCATTCTTTTGTGTGCTCAATTTTTGCAAAATTTTAAAAAAATGCTTAAAAAAATTCTTCCAGTTTCCAGTGCATTCTTTGAATAATTTTAAGAACTTTTTATTCCTGACAATTTATAGTAAAAATGCATTGTTTTCGAGAAAAAATTTTCTAAATTTCGATACTAATTTGTTCTTTAAAAATTTTTTACTGTAATTTTAACTACAATATTGTTTTTTTGCTCCTGATAGGATTGTTGAAGCCGAAGTTAAAGGTGATATGCCGATTGTGTGAAAAGGTGTCACTACTGTAGTACAAAAATTCCACTTGTGCCTAAATTATAGAAAGACCTTATAATTAAAAAAAATGCTGCATATAACACCTTCTTTTGTTTGTTTTTTTTAGTTGGGTTAGTAACAAGTCTGACGAGTCGACGCTGACTGTTTGTATATACACCACTTTTTTAGATAACACCAGCGTCATAAATAACAATAAAAAAATTATAGCCCAATTAAAATCGTTAGGAGCATTGTGACACTCCGATTTGAAGTTGCTGTTTGTCATTTGAAAATGGCATCGTACGGAAAGCAGCAACGTCTCATTAAATAGTTCGAAGGATATATTTTGACGCCATTTTGAAAACAAATGACAACGTACGACACATCGTTATGCATAACGACCCGTCCAAAAAACCGTCATCAAAGTTAGCCAAGCAAAAAAAAACATGAGACATCCAAAAAAAACATCATCAAAGTTGGCCGAGCAAAAAATTTATTTATACTTATTCTATTATGTCTTAAATTTATAACCGTAGTTAATTGTCAAGGCTGTTACGTCATGTGACAGCCATGATTTATTTTACAATTGTGACAGCCGGTTGTCAAAAGTTTGACAGCAACAAAGTTTTGCTTCGAGCTTTGGCATAACCGCTATTTCCATCTCTGTCGTTCATAGCCAGATTTGATGACGTTTTTTTATGGTTACTAAAACTTGTGTAATTACCTTAATTTCCGATGTGACTGAAAGTGAAATGTTACCAAAAATATATTGATCTTTTGCTTACCAAATAATGTGGCAAACGTTCGAAATAAACGAAAAACGACAAAGTATTTTGGGTGTGACCAATTCCGTTGCCGCCCTGTATATTTTGTCTCGCCGAATGCACGTGACAGATCTATTCTATATCGTACGTACGATAAATGTAATGTAAACTGCTCATTATAAATTTAAAAATAGACGTAACACGGATAAATTTATTGTATGATATAGAAAAGGAACCATTTGCCAATTTTATAGCTTGCACTGGATCGAATCGTGATTGAAAAACAACAATACAGTGCGAACAAATATTAAAATGTAAAAAAAATTACAAGGCCTTTTGTAAAAATTCCAGCCTGCCATCGCAAGAACATTTTTTGAGATATTTACGTCTTGGAGCATTTTGGCAATACGCCCGGTAGTCTTAATAGTTACATACACGTAAACAATTTGTTTTTTTTTTCGCAACACGGAACGCTTTGATCTTTGGACTGCCATTTCCTTGCGAAATTAAAATTCTGTTTACCTAGCTTGATGACTAAAACGTTTACGTTAGGCTTTCCAACTCGACAAGCTGAAAATTTGAAAACGTTAGGTACATTTTATTATTAAGACAGGATAAAAACTGACGCTGCGATGACCGTTAGTCAACCATATCGTCCTCGTTGGTTCCTATATTTTTTTTGGGACACTCTGTAGGCGCTTATTTACAAGGAACGTAAATATTAGAATATTTTTAGATGCACAACAGCGGCAAATCGAAAATGTAATGTGAACTAGACGCGTTAAAAAAAATAGGCCAGTTTACATGCCAGAATCAAAAATAGAATGGATTGTCGAAAAAAAAAATACAGGACATGGAGGGTCAGGTAAATATCCGTTACATATTTTTGTTTTTAAGAAAGACCGACTTAGATTTGTAATTATCATTATTACGTATTTTCATGTTGGTATGTCACTGAATATCAGTTGTTTATACTTATTGATTTTCCGAAGACTTGCGCAAATTTTCACCCAGTTCAGTTACATACACGTACTTGAAAATATTTTTTACACTGGACTAAATCTAAAATTATGCCTAAATCTATGATATTTTTAGAGAAAACACGTCTCTCATTCCAATCCTCGTATCTCTTAAAAAAACATACCGGTAGACGTAAACCTTCTATTAGCCTACTAAGTTATAATACGAATTAAAGAAAAAGTATAGGTAACTCAAACTTTTTTTTCAAGTATATTGAACAGAGACGTGTTTTCCTATTTTTTTTTAAATACATAAACCTATATAATTAAAATTTAGAGTAGTCTCTCACCTAGCAAGAATGAAGTTGCTGCAGATTTTTTACTCTAAGTAGAGAACAATTGTTATATGCACGAACTGAATGAAATATATATTTATAAGTAGAGTTGTTACAGAAGTTTGTAGTGAGAATTGATACTGCGTTTGATTCTCGAGGTTTTATCGGAATCCACACGTCAATTGCGAATATTGAGCTACCGGCAACGACAACACACCGACACGAATTATCTTTGAATAATCATGAATAACATGTGCAGTGTTCTTACGAAATCAAGGGTGCTGCGCAGCGCGCCACCTCGCGTGCATTTAATTGTGTTACACTAGGTCATGCTATTTCTTTCAGAGATTGTGTATCACCAAGTGCGAGAGAGAAACAACGTCCCGACGTGGACAGAAACAATATCGAATCGCTTAACAATACGTTTACCTCCTTATATTTTCATGATAGGTAATAAATTGGCCAAGAAAGTTTACACGGTAGTTTCGAATCGACGACGTAGTTTCATATTTCACAACGTGATAGTATACAGGTTGTGAAATATTGCTTCTAATAAGCCCAAATTGAAAGTGATATGTCGATTGTGTGAGAAGGTATCGATAAAAAGGCAAAATTGCAACGTTTTAAAAAAAACCGTGAAAAACTCTGAAAATGTCAAAGTTCTTGAACTC
The DNA here is from genome assembly GCA_029963805.1 of Aromia moschata. NCBI lineage: Eukaryota > Metazoa > Arthropoda > Insecta > Coleoptera > Cerambycidae > Aromia > Aromia moschata. The sequence continues at coordinate 792,596 of JAPWTK010000015.1, read as the reverse complement.
ACATTAAAGCGAAATCTGCAGACTATCTATCTAAATGAGCCATTTTGTCGTAGACATGAAATATTTCTAGTTGAACCAAATACATCAGTGTGTACGTAGTCGTTTCAGGAATACCATGTAAATTCAGAAGTATCCAATTTTAATTTTAATCAGAAATGTAAATAATAGTCAAGAACTGCGCATTAAAATTGCACTGTGATTGTCTCGTATGTAGAATACTTAGATATATATCAGATATTAATTAAATGCTTAAAAATGAGTCCGAATAACCTATAAATATCTTGAAAATGATTTATACACTCTCTGCCTAATGGAGAGGTTAGAATTTCTTAAAAACATCGTTCCACGTCCTTAGAATTTAAAATTCCGAGGATGTGGGTCAACTTTCACCGACATTCAGTACTCGTCTTGAAGACAATAGTCTTGTATCAACTCAGTACAAACAGTACACACCTTTGGACCGTACAAAGAAAAGCGTAATCATGTCCCTTTCGAAGGTAATCCTAAAAGTGGTCCAAAAAAATGCAGTCGCCAGCACGAGCGTCGCAGCACGCAGAGCAGAACAAAGCCATCGCCATTTCACTTCCTCTTCGTATTTACGTGCCAAACTGGCCCAGGAAAAGAAACCCGACTGGAACAGGGCGAATTATCGAAGCAGAAAAGATCGTGGGGTACCCCACGTCTTTCCTGAGCCTACGATGGCTTCTCAGCGACGAAATCGCCAACGTCGCCTTACACTTGAGGAAACTGGTCGGCTCCAACCATCCGTTGCTGAAGACTGCCAAGTAAGTCGAAAATTCTAAATCGACGAAGTTGTGAAACGTAGCTTTTAGGGGCTTGCTGTACAACGGGAAGAACAACATGCAAGCGTGGGGCTTGATAGTGCTCTTGGTGTCGAAGGCTGCCGGTCACACCGCGGATATTTCCGATATGGAGCAAGATAAAGCCGCGGGTGTTGCACAGTCAAAGGGCGCTGGCCGAGGTCGCCGAAATGATAAGGACGAGCCATTTGGTCCACAAGGGCCTGGTGAATCTCCAACCATCGGTCGCCGCGGATACCACAGGTATTTACGTCACTTGTAGTCTTTAAAAGTCTACGTTTATTTCCGTTTAAGGCGACATGATGTTCGGGAACAAAATCGCGCTGTTGAGCGGCGACTATCTGCTGAGCAACAGCTGTGCCGAGCTCGCCAATCTCAGGAACCAGGACTTGGTGGAGCTGATGAGCTCCGCGGTCCGAGATTTGGCCGAGGCTGAATTCATAGGGCCCAGAGACAGGCAGAACTGCCCCCTTCCGGCGAGACCGAGACCCGAACTCGTCGAATACAAACAGTTTACGGACAACACCCTGGAACCTTTGGTCGTCAGCGAGGCGCTGGGCAACGCCAGGGCCGAATGGACCCTACGGCACGTCCTAAACGCAGGTAGGTGAATTTACAGGCAAACCCGTTCTTGGAAAACCGTCATTTTCACAACTTCCAGGCAGCTTGCTGGGTAAATCGTGCCAGGGCACTTTAAAGCTGGCCGGCCACCCAGAGGCCCTCCAGGAGAAGGGCTACCTGTTCGGCAAGCACCTCGCCTTGGCCTGGCAGGCCTGTCTCGACCGTGAACCCTTCACGTGTGGCTCGGCGGGGCAATTCAGCCTGGTGAGCGCCCCCGTTCTCTTCACCTTGCAGCACGACACTGCCCTGTACGGGCTGATAGAGAAGGGCCAGGAGAACGTGGAGGACGTCGACTACGAGGCCCTCAGAAGGGCGGTATCGAGGGACCCGGCCTCGAGATGACCAAGACGCTGCAGCGGGAGCACTCGAAGGCTGCGCTGGAGGTGCTGACCCAGTTGCCTCCATCTGCAGCCAGGACGGCCCTGGAGAACATCATCGCCGCGATGCAGGACTGATTTTCTTCGTGTTACGCCTAAAGATCGCTATGGAGATAAAGAAAATTGAGGCTTTATTACTGGTGCCAGTAATATAACTCTAGAACTTACTTAATTATATTTTTCTACTATGTATGTATTGTTATTGCTATTAGGGATTTTATAGTGTGTATATTCAAATATATTTTTTACCTTTTTGATATCAATTTCTGTACTTAAAAATTTTAGGAATAAGACTTTACTCTGAATTATTATTTTGAACTTATGTACTATCTGTTCACTTCTCCATTTCTATCTTCTCTGTGATATTCTGTTTTTACTTTTATACAATTAAAATTATACAAACGTTTACGTTTTATTTATTGATAGCCAATCATTTTCTGAGGTATGTCATTCACGCCAAATTGCATAATAAAAACTGGTCTATACAGCTTGCCACAGAAAAAGTCCGGCTCGAAGGACCAATTCAATTTATCGACAACATTTGGGTAAGTACAAAGTGCAAAATTCAATATATAGCCATTTAGCGACTTATTTATTGAAAATCTGAATCCATCGCGTTGATTGGGGCTTCCCAAAACCCCCATATGAGATTTAAACAAAAAATATACAAGGCGTTTCCTTCCATACGACCTCAAAGTTGAGCAAAATAAATTTGAAAGCCGCTAGACGAGTGCCATTGAATTATGCCAAAACAGTTGAATGTTACACCAGATAACATTCAGAAAAAATCTGGTTCTAAGGAAATGAATATATCCAAGACATTTAAATGAGTACAATGTTATCAATAATTCAATATGAATACATAATCTAAACACACATTTGCTACAGAAAAAAAACAATTTAATTTATCGAAAGCATTCGAGTGAATAAAAAGTTAATTCAAATTCAATTAAGGTAAAATTACCGATCGCTGAGACATTACCGAAAAATTTACAGGGTGTTTACTTTTATTTATGTACAACTTTTTTGTTTTAAAGGGCTTCAAAACTGTTTCCTCTGATCTGGACTTGCTACGATTTTATACCCCAAAATTCGAACCATTTGGCGAGTTTTTTCATTCAAAATTTGAATCCATTGCATTAATCAAGACTCCTTGAAACCCCCACATTCGAAATTTAAACAAAAAATTGTACAAGGTGTTCACTTCTATGCGATCTCAAAGTTTGGGTGCCAAATATCGAGTTTGAGAGCCTCTAGGCGAGTCAACTACTACATAATATTCAGAAAAAGTCTGGTTCGAAGGACCACATTAATTTATCCAAGCCATTTACAATTCAACATAAAAATTGTAATAAGTAAAACTTTAGTCGCTTTATAAGTAACACGCTCACTCAAGTGAATTTAAATTAGTACCATAGATTTGGGTGGCTTGGGACAAATTACAGATTTCTTTTTGAACGCGTGCTACCATCTACACCTAAGTAGACGAACTTCGAAATTATATTGAATATGACGTTAACAGATGACGCCAGCTGACCATACATGAATAAATTGAAAAATAAAATAAATTAAAAATATATGAGGTGTTTTGTGTTTTTGAATTAAATTACAGAGTGTAGATGATAAATCCATAAAAATGTGATTGGTGACTTGGGACAGCCACTTTTTATTTTTTTTTTCTGTAACGAAAGGTCAAAGTGGCATATACTTTATGCCACTTGATAGCCCTTGCCATCTGGGATGGAGTGGTCTTACCCATTTCAAATAGAACTTTATATATACTTTTTGATTCAGAATATATTAAACATGAAAATTGTCCCAAGCCGCCCAAATCTACGCTACTTACTGTTAATCCTATGTTAACACACATTATGGCGTTTATTGATTTTACGTGAAGAAACAGTTTTCAATAGTACAGCACCAGGTCATTGTTTTTTTTTCCAAGAGCATTTTGACACTGTCAGAAGGCATAATAAACGTTACCACGGCAACCGACAATACCAGCAGGTATACAAACATGACATTTCTGCATTGCAGTTTTCACTGAAAGACACGTTTTTTTTTTCAAATAACCATTTGTTGTTCCGTATGCCCCTTGAAGTACAATGACGAGCTGCAGCAGTTCCGTGTCAGTGCAAAGATCGACGAAATCGGAAGACCACAGGCAAGTATGATTCCCCCCGATATTGTTCGTCCTAAACGTGGCGTTTTAGAAGCAAGAGCTGTGACACGGTATGTACCTCGAACTCCAGCTGTTTCCTGCAACGCAGGAAGCCCATGAACCCCCCTGATGTATCCCGTTAGGCCGACCTATTCGAGGAGCACCGGGAACACCGTCCGACAGAGGGTCTTGTCGGCGAAGCTGCTCAAACTGAGGTCGTTGCAGAACCAACTGAGCGACGCAAATTATCACTTGACTGTGAGTTTTCGAGGTAAACGTGCAGAATGAAATCCTAGGTCCCATATAATTTTTTTTAGGAAATCGCTAAAGAAAATCAGATCCTCAAGAACCTGCAAAAAAGACAGGACAAGGCCCTTTCAAAGTAAGTAGAGATCCATCCAAAAAAATCGTCATCAAATCTGGCTATGAACGAGAGAGACGGAAATAGCGATCATGTCGAGCTTTGTTGTTGTCAAACTTTTGACAAGTGACTGTCACGCAATGTGACAGCCTTGACAATTAAATAAGGTTATAAACTCAAGATTAAGAATAGAAATACGTCTTTTTTGCTCGGCCAACTTTGACGACGTTTTTTTTTTTTTGGAACTGGACCTTGGCGAAATCGGAACTGGACTTTCTTTCTCAGGTACGAGGACATGAACGAGGACCTGCCGCGTCTGCTCCACTCGCACGAGGAGCAGCTGCGCATCCTCACCGAAAAAAACAAGTCGCTGAGGAGGAACATGAAGGATCTGAACGACATCCTGAAGTCGAAGGAGGAGGAGCTGCTCAAGGCGCAGGAGAAGCTGTCCCGCTTGGAGAAACTGAACAGGGACAAGCACCTGACCGACAGGGAGAAGCTGACCGACCAGCTGGAGGACATGAAGCTGAAGCTGCAGAAGTCGGAGGAGCAGATCGCGTTCCTGAACAGGAAGCTGATGCTGGAGACGAAGACGTCGAAGCAGCGGGTGAACGCGGAGATGGCGAAGCACAAGCAGTGCCAGAGGGAGCTGGATAAGGCCCTGGGGGAGATCAACAGACTGACGGGACTCCTGGAGGTGAGGGAAATTCAATTATCGCCCTGTAAATGCTCTTAATGACGCGTCATCAAAGTTGGCCGAGCAAAAAAGACGTATTTCTATTCTTAATCTTTAAGTTGGTAACCTTATTTAATTGTCAAGTTACAATCGTGACAATCACTTGTCAAAAGTTTGACAACAAAGTTTCGCTTTGAGATGCGCCATAACCGCTATTTTTCTCTCTCGTTCATATCTCGTTCTGTCTCTCCGCTCTTTTTATAGTTGTCGAAATATGGAGACATCCAAAAAAAACGTCATCAAAGTTGGCCGAGAAAAAAAAGACGTTTTTCTATTCTTGATCGAATTTATAACCTTATTTACTTGTCAAGACTGTCGCATCATATGACAGTCATTGTTTATTTTACAAACTGTGACAGTCACTTGTCAAAAGTTTGACATAACCGAAAAGCTTAGACATGACCTCTATTTCCCGTCTCTCTCGTTCATAGCCAGAGTTGATGACGTTTTTTTTGAATTTCATAATCGAATATTACAAACGTGTGAAAAGGCTACTATGTTATAGTTAATTTATTATTATTATTATAGCATAACTGTCATAAAACAAAAACAGGAAAAAAATCCAAGAAAGTAACTTAGACTTTTATTATGATTTATACTGGTAATAAAAATTTTAGTTATTTCAAATTAATCTAAATGTAGCCCCATGGCCTCTTACGATTTTTTTATTCCCCTGAAGTTCAGCGTGACCATTTAGCAATTTTTTTATTTAACAACTGAATATACAGGGTTAATCAAGACTCTCCAAAACTCTCGTATGTTTTTATCTATACGATCTCAAAGTCGAGCGAAATATCAAATTTTAAAACGGCTAAACGAATCAAGTGTGCCATGAAATTATATAAACATTTGAATGTTATCTACATTGAATTTCGGGGTAAAAAAATCGTAGCAGGCTACGAATGAGCCTGCATCTTAAAAGTGATATAGGGACAAAATAAACTGTTTTCGATGCCTTCTAAAACGTTTTAAAAAGAGTTCAGTTGATTATTTTAAAAAATGAGGATGATATGGACAGTCTGTATATTCACCTGATTTTTTTTTTGTTTTTTTAATATCTGGAACTCATTCTTTCAGGCAAAAGAGAACGTGGTGCACCCGCGAAAAAACCGCTTCACGCACCACTCCGTCTCGATGGTCACCCTGGGGAACTACCCCCGCCGAACAGGATGAGAAGCTCGGAAAAGCTGGAGACCATCGACGACGCCGCCGAGAAGCACCCCCAGAAGGCCCCGGTCACCGACATCAAACTGGAACCGATCAAATGCAAACCGGAGATGAACCCCAGAAAGGCCAACGGCATCTTAGACGCCAACCCAGCGGAGAACATTAAAAACCGCCTCTCCAGCGCGTCGGCGCGCAGCAAAGACAGCACGGAGTCTTCCCCGTCGAACCGCGGCAAAGCGCGCAGCTCCGGGTCGGAGATCTCCTTGGAAAACACGCCGGGAGATAGCGAAGCGAACGGTTTGGACTCCGACTCTCCGCGTGGAGGCAATATGGAAGACCTCCGGTCGGAATCCGACGAGAAGCTGGAGAAGCTCGCGAAGAACCTGGACGTCGCGATCCAGAGAGCCACGGACAACACCAACGAGGACTTTGAACAGAAACTGGGCGAGCACTGCTCCAACTTAATGGGCAGCGTGCGGAGCTGCAGCGAACGGCTGGACGCGCAGAAGGAGAGCCTCAAGATCTCAAGAGACGACACGGCCGCCATCGCCGAGGCGTTCAAGAAGACGCAGAAGATAGAGGCCAGCCTGAAGAGCTCCTTCTTGAGCGTGGAGGACGCCAATATGGATTTCCTCAGCGAGATCCTGTCGGAGGAGCTGAAGTTTCAAGCGACCAACAAGCCGACGGACCGAAACGGCAACGTCAAGGAGCCCAAGGTGAACCTGGAGGAGAAGAAGAAGCTCCTGGCGACGCTCAAGGCGATCGATAACGGTGACAACGTCGAGAGCATAGGAAACAGCCCTCCGCACGGACAGACCAACCTGATGAAGGAGATTTTCGGGGACGTGTCGAAATAGTGGTCACGAGAGAAACCCATAAATTTATTTAAACGTTCTTATTTATTTCTATTGCCATTTTAGAAACGACGACCGCATATTTGTACATAATATATATTTAAATAGAGCCCCTATACATTTTTAAATGTACAATTTACAAAATAAATTAATTTGGTAAGAAATAAATTCACTTTTATTCTTAATCTATCGGATCACAGGCTGTGCGCCGCCTCGCTCTGGTGCGTGTGGTTCTGCGTGTTCCACAGGCGCCAATAGAGGCTGCGGGGGTTCCGCAATAGTTCCCTGTGGCTGCCCCGTTCGCTGACCCTGCCGTCTTCCAGCACGAAGATCTCGTCAGCGTCCATTATCGTGCTCAGACGGTGCGCTATGCAGATGCTCGTCCGGCCCTGCGTGGCGTTCCTCAGGGCCTTCAGGATGTTCTGGAATACAAACAACGGAGCCAGTCCAGAAACTCCTACCCACGACATTTTGTATTTATGACGCGACAATTTAATTTGTGATCAGTAGAGTTCGTGCGAGCGCGGAGTGTAACAGGACCGTAGTCAGTTAACGTTTACATAAACTTACGTGTTCCGTTATCGAATCCAAAGAGCTGGTCGCCTCGTCGAAGATCAATATCGGCGAATTCTTCAGGATGGCCCTGGCGATGGCGATCCTCTGCTTCTCGCCGCCGCTCAGCTTCAACCCCCTCTCCCCCACCTGCGTCTCGTACCCCTTGGGCCACCTGGAGACGGTCTCGTGTATCTCGGCCATCCTGGCAGCTTCGATCACCTCCGCCTCGCTGGCCCTGAGGTTACCGTAGTGTAGATTGTGCCTGATGGTGTCGTGGAAGAGGACGGTGTCCTGGGGCACGATGGAGATGGCCCTGCGCAAGCTCTCCAAGTCGACGTCTCGGATGTCCTGGTCGCCGATGAGGATGCGGCCCCGCGTCGGTTCGTAGAACCTGTACAGCAGCCGGACCAAGGTGGACTTTCTAAAAACGCGATGGCGGGTCAGCATTTATCGAAACCGGGTCGGTACTCAAGCGGCGGTTTACAAACCAGACCTTGTGTTGCATTACCAGGCTTCGGCCTTCTAGTGGTTTTAACCTTGAACGGCTGTCAAGTAAATATGAATATCTGTTCATCTGATGTAAACCGTATTCCTTATTAGTGACAATTTTTTAGTATATATTTTCGTTTAAATAATAATTATCTGACAAAAAAGGCACTAATGCCGCCGATAATCGCCGATAATGTTTGGTCTTTGTCTATCATAACTAGAGTTTGTGCGAGCGGAGTATAAAAGGACCCTAGTCAGTTTACGAATGAAAATGTTAATATGTTCACAGAAACTATGTTGCATCATAGCTTTTGGTTGCTCGAAGCTTTTTTTCACAGTCCTATAAAGCCACAGTCTCAAGTGCTCCACAAACATTCAAGAAAAAACCCTGTTTTTCTTAATTGTTTTCCAATTATTGCTACTTTCGCAACAATACAATGTTTTTTTTTATTTCTAACCTATCTATCTCACTTTTTTCTTTGATACTCCATTGTGTTATGGTTTGTACTTACCCCGACCCTGAGCCACCAACGATGGCAGTTTTTTTGCCCGGTTCTATCGTCAAATTTAAGCCTTTCAGGACTTCCTTTCCCGAGCCGTATTCGAACGAGACATTCTCGAATTTGATGGAAGAAGTTTTCGAGTCGACGTAGAGATAAGGCGCTTGGGGCTTGTTCTAAAAACGACACGTACAAGTGTAACACACCAAAGTAAAAGCAACCAACATGATTTATAATAACGCATTACGTACAGCGGAGGTTGTATAACAAGGCTTCTCATCATCGGTAAATTAAATAGGCAACTTCCGATTCAATAAGAATATTTTGAACGAAAAATATGAGAATCAAAGACAATATCTGGAATATGTAGATTTCAAGGACCAAATTTTAAAAATTCTGTTGCCGAAACTTTTCGAATTTATAAATTTTCAACGCCATTTGACATTAAAAAAAATTATAAACCCTACTCGATTGAGATTTTCGCAATAAAAGACCGAACGAATTTTTTTACCTTGATGCCGGTGTCCATGGTCATCAGCGTAAACATGGTCTGCATGTCGATGAGGGACTGCCGTACTTCCCTATATACGCTGCCCAAAAACCCTAGGGGAACGGACAGCTGGAAAAGTAACCCGTTCACCATGACCAAGTCTCCAACCGACATGTTTCCTAAAGTGATTTGGCCTCGTTTAATCGATATAATAAAAAAAAATTGTTGTAATGAATATATCGATACAGGGAACAAATTGAAATACATAATTTGATTTTGAAACGCATTCGTTTAAAAAAGAATTCACGAGAATTAATAATTCCACAGAATATGGCTTTGAATGTTACCTTTGACTATTTCGTTGGCAGCTAGGACCATTATAGTACTCAACGCGGCGCCGAATATCGCATTCTGTCCGAAATTCAGCAGCGCCAAGCTAGTGCCTCGTCTTTAAGCTAGCCTCCTCGTATTTTTTTCAACACGCCGTCGTATCCGTCGGCCTCGAATTTCTCATTATTAAAATACTACAAGAAAATTTCACATTATACAGAAACGCACGGTTAAACGATGATTACCTTGACCGTCTCGTAATTAATCAACGAGTCTACCGCCTTATTTCCGGCCTCGTTTCCTCCGCCTGATTCATGTAAACCCTAAACCTTGTCCTCCACTGTGTAATGCCCAAAGTAAACAGCGTATAAACCCCCTACGCAGCCCAGAGATATCCCTAGAAATAATCGCGTGTATAAAATAACACGTTTTAATCCGGGAAAATATGTATTACCTTACCTGCAAACGCAGCGCCACACTTTAAACCCAATATGGAAGACACCAACGCCAATTCGAACACAGTGGGCACTATATTAAACACCATGGCCGATAGCACGAAGTTTATGCCCTCGAGCCCCTGTCTATCGTTTTAGACAGGGCACCTACGAACTATTCGAGTTAGATTTACGTCGGGAAGCTAGAATAAGCATAATCACCTGTCTGCCTCTGTAAGTGGAAGGCCAAGTCCAGGTTGTGTAGGTGCAGGAACACATTTTTCGCTATTTTCCTGATAGAATGTTGCGCTACTTTCGCGAAAACTGCGTTCCTCAGCTCGTTGAAGCCCGCGGCTCCAGCTCTTGCCATGCCATCTACAAAAATTCACCTTTTTCGACGCCAAATGTTTAATTTTTCATCATACTTACATCCGAGTAACAAGCTCGTTAACACAGTCGCCGTAGTCTGAGGGGCAGTGTCCATATTCAACACCGCCTCCAGCGTTAAGATAATCAACGACATATTTGAATATAAACGGTACCGTTACGTTTAATATTTTGGCCCCTATTAAAAGAGACACCGCCAATTTTACCCTGTTTCTTATCATATTGTCGTCTTTCGGCCAAATATATTGCAACATGGCCTGAATCATTTCCGTTCCCGTCACAGGGGTTTGTCTTTCAAAGGCAAAGCCTCTCTCGAGATCATCGAAGCGCCTGGGTGAAAACATCCTCGGGCCGGTTGGCTCTTCGGGGATATTAGACGGAACCTTGTTTAGGGGTAGAGACAGGATGCCCCCGCTCGCGGGAGAGCTTTCCTGGTCTTTGTTGCTTATGCTAGACTGAAAGAATTGCACAAACTTCAAACGGATAACCTCGAAAATTACGTAAACTTACTTTGTGCACTTCGTGGATTAGGGGCGAAACATTGTAGGCAGACTTGTGCTTGGAATGCAAATGCGTGAAATTCCTATAACTAAACGTTCTCCTTAGATGCGAGTTCAAGAGTTTTACGTTTATTTTACTTATATACACGACAGCAGCCATGGCGACACGAATGACCTACGGACTGTGACCCACCGATATTTAGAAGCTGTGACCCGAGAAAATACTGGTGTGTGGTGTGGCAGTCAGTGGTCACGGCTCACGGCACAGAATTGACCTTTAATTCTGTGGTCACGCTGTTCTCGGCTGTGACAGCGTGACGTCATAAAATGGACATTGCACCTACAAATTTTTGTAGCTACGCTATAGCATAAATTTGTTTTATAAGTATGTACTTGAATCTGAAAGAAAATAATATTTTCGGTAAATTACTTATAAACATTTAGTTATCGTATTTTGACGAATTTTTTTTTGTGATGTGTAGTATACACTATTAGAAGTAGGTATGTTGTTTGCGACTTATTTGTGAAAATGCCTAACTCGTGTTTTACAGGGTGCCTCCTAACCTCTGTGACAAAATGAAAGAGGTGAATCGTCACAGAGGGGCAAGGGAAATGTTTCGTAAATAGTACAAATTTTACATATAAATGCGTGAAGTATAATTTAAAAAAATATTTACATCACGTTATCGAGTACGAGAAGTGCAAGGGAAATTTTTTGTGAATATGTATTCGCGCTAGATAGTGAAGTTGTGACTTAGCAACGGTGACAGTTCCTTTCCTTGTCTAGGGGCAGTTCTAGACAAGGAAAGGAACCAGTGAAGCAGATGATCAATTTCTTATACTTTCGCAATTTTTTAGTGACACTCAGGAACGTTTGCACAGCATTTAATGTATGTCATCTTGTTTGTGACATAACGTATTATATGTGAGTATTTTTTATTTGTCGCTAACTAATAAGTAGATGTTCTAAAAAAATAACCATATTTTCATCGACAGAACGCGAAAAATCACGGGAGGCACTGAAAGATAAATCGTGTTGGGAAAAATTAAACTTAATATTTGAACTACGATATTCTGTGCCGACTGGGGTAGTTCAAATAAACGGTAGTTTGGCGAAATTTTCGCCGCAAAAAAAAATCGAAAATGGTTTTAATTGAATTGATATGATACTAAATCCTGGTAATAGTACATTTGCTTTTGTTTGGGTAAGAGGGTGGTGAAATAAGGTAGATAATTTATATAAAAGTGATGTATACGATATATTTTGATAATGAATAAAGAATATACATTTACAAAATCCAAAATAAGTTTCAACAGTAACATATAAAATATGTAACAAATAGTTTGTTCGAAGCAGTATTTAGGACCATAACCTTTTTCGATAGCATAAATGAATACGTAACGCTAGCGAATAAAAGGAACGAAGTAAGGCGAGAGTAATAATGGTGGTAAAACACCAAAAGCTACATAATTCCTACAGTGAGATTACTTTCTAAATGAGTGTCGTGAACCTTACTTTAAAAAAATGGTCAGTTATTTGGAAAAAAGACACAAACAAAAAAAGTAGAATCAAAAACGCCTTGGGCATGTCTGAATATTTATTAAAGTAAAAAAGAAAATGAACTGATTTGATCTTTATGGTGCTGTTCTCAAATAACTGACGAAGAAAAAATGTATTTATGAATTTGTTCGGTTTTACATGTCATGGTGATCTGCTAGCAAAATGTACGATATCGTAAAAGTTCTTGTCACATCATAGAGATTATATTTACTTTCAATGACCCTTTTTTTTATAGATTTCGGCATTAAAATTTAAAAGAACGAAATATTTAGAGACATTTAGAACTGAGAGTGTGAAATATAAAAGAATTTTGAACGTAATCCCACTTCTGGAATTTTGAATTTATGCGTTTATCATTAGAAAATGACTGCAAACAAAACGGTATAAAACGTACCTTCAGCCTGACAAACTGGTTCTCTACAGCTTTAAAGTGACATGCATAAAAAAAACCTTTTATTAAACAATATATCACAAAAAAAAATGAAAGTATTTAGATATTGCACAGCTTGGAAAAAAATTTGGTAATATTAGAAAAGTTATGATTAGGAATTTTTCAACTTTAATAACAAAAAAACCTTTTAAGATATAATTTTCGAATGAAAGCACTCACTTTTTCAAATTGAATGAATCGTAAACAGCAACTGAAATGAATAATATTAACTCAAGAAGTTAATAAAAAAAAAAATGCCTTTGAAAACAAACCCTCTTGGACATTGTATGCAATCGTTTCCTGACACAGCAGCAAGCCGAAGGTTGAGGCGCCTCTGAAGCAAAAAAAAAACTAACACATGCAGCCGATTTACGCTAAAAATTACGCTAAATAATCACGGAATTCGTAAAGAATAAAAACACTGTCTTTCAGAAAAATGTGGATTTTGGTGTTTCGTTTAAGCCTTTGTTTCATGATACATCAGTGCAAGTAAATAAATATATGTATGTCTTAACGTTATAAAAAAATTATGCATCAGCCTTGTTTTCATCGTTTTTGGAAATAGAATCTTCGTCTCGACGTCAGCTTGCTCGCTTCCGCTGTCGGCTTCCTCTTTCTTCTCCTCCTCCTCTTTGGGTTCCTCGTCTTTTTTGGAAACCTCCTCGTCCGCCTTGGTCTCGCTTATTTCTTCCCTCTCCGCCGATTCCTTTATTTCTCCCTCGACTTTCTCCCCGACGCGGCGGTCTCTTGTTCGACAGACGCCTTGGTTTCCTTAACCTCATTCTCCGCAACCGCCAGTTCTTTTTCCTCCTCCTTGGAGGACTCCTTCTCGGTGGGGGTCAACTCGCCGTTTTTCAGTTTTATCTCGGCGTTGGATATCAAACTGTCGGCAGCGTCGGACAGCTGCAATTTCAGGAATTTCTCCATCTCGTCCACTTCGTTAGCCATATCGAACTGATCGTAGTCCTACAAGAATGTTTCGAGCTGAACGTGATAAGTGAAAAGGCAACAGGTAGTACGAAAATAATAATTCTTAAAGTTTCACGGACTTAGTTTAACGCGATATGATGAAACACGCTATTCTAACGTTTTATACTAAAACGTGAACTGAACTAAGGGATTTCCCCAATTACTATCCAATATCCAAAATCAATGTTTGTGGTCGTCGTAAAAAACTAATATTCTGAAATATTTTTTAAAGCTCAAGTAAGGTAAAAATATACTGATATTAACATTACCTTGATACTAAACATAAGCTGGTAAATATATTAGAACTGGTAAACTGTGATTAAGCGTTTCATGGACTTGGTTGAACGCAATGCGATAAAACACGCTGTTCTAACGCTTTATATCAAAACGTGAACTGAAATAAAGGATTTCCTCAATTACTATCCAATAAAAAACACGGTTATAAATATTTGGCGCTTATTACTGATCAAAAATCAATGTTTGTGGTTGCTGTAAAAAAATTGTTTAGTCGCTAATTAACTTTGAGTAAAAATGATTTTTTAAATTACCGATATAACTAATTGAATTGAAATCTAACTGCATATTCCAGAACCACTTCAATTATTAGTTCAAATATTATCAATTTTTCAATCAAAACGTTATATTATTATAGTTTGGATAAGTTATCTGATTAATATGTTGTTGAGTGCCAAAAGTGATGAATCACTTGATTATTACTCAAGTATGATTTTTAACGGCATTTTTCTTACATTTTAGGAAAAACCTACTCAATTCCCTGGTGCCCCTATTTATTATGTTTAGTTGTTAAGTTGTTATTACACTCGGTAAACAATTTTATGTAAATCAACGCCTCATAAAATGAGTCATTAGTGAAGTTACCCAATACCCGCAAATATCCTTGAGAGTATAAAGTGTAAACACATGTATTTATTTGGTAACCTTTCTTAAACTCGTTGACTTACCCCGCAGTAATCGTCGTCGTTGAAGATTTGTGGAGGAAGCGGATGCCTTGGGCTGGGATCGCTGATGGTGGCGCCCATGGAAGTAGCGTTGTTCTGCACGAAGTCCTTCGCCTCCTCGGCGCCGGGCTCCGCGATATCTATCACCTCGTAATTTACGTTTTTCGAGTCCAATATCAATAAGACCCTTTGCTGGCGTTTCTTCACCTACAGAAAGTAACAGGTGCATCGCGTGGTACTTTCGAGATTCCGACGATTATCAGGGAAATTCTTACCTCTTTGTTGCCGGACGTGCCGCTAATGTATACTTTGATCACCATCTTTATTGGTTACACTAAATTTTTAATTATTAATTATACTAAAATAATACTTTTGACAGATTATTTGGCAGCGCGGCGCTACACCCCTTTTTTTGTACGCAGCCGAGACGCAAACCAACGCAGAGAAGAATGCCGAGAAGGGGACTCTTTGGCGTCTTCGTTTCGGTTTATAAAAACAAAATTCTTCAGTATTCCTCCTTATCTTTAATAAGACATTAATTTCCAGACTAATCGTAAGGATAAAGGGATGTACTTCTTTCTAATTAACGAACGAAGTAAATTTTAAATGATCCTAATTTCTGTTGTTTTTATACGATTGGCCACACTGGACACAGGTTACTAGACTAGATGTTTAGTTATATTTTTTGTTTGTGTTTGTGATGATATCTGCAGTTTCGTTGTTAATAAGTGATCAATTATAAAAAAATTAATTGTTGTCTTGCCAGAAATAAGGAATACGACATTTTAATAGGTGCTTACAATGGTTAATTTTCCGCCAGTACCGCGTGAGGTCAAGCCTCTGGCGCATCTACTAAAATTGGCAGAGGATCACGATGACAGGAATGTTGTGGTGGCCTATTGGGGTAGGTTCTAAGCTTCTAACGTTTCTATTTCCATACAACTTTACGATTCTACAATCTCCTTTAGCTCGTATGTCGGCTTGCCTGTTGGCCTTGCGTTTGGTGCCCGGCAAAAAGACCCCCGAGACTGCGGACCTGATCCGCAGACTCTTGGACTGGCTGGAGGAGACGAAGAAGGCCAACCAAGACAACGACGGCATCACCAGCGAGACCACCGCCGAGGCGCTGATCGAAGAGTACGCCCTGCGCCTGTTCGAGCACGGCGACCAGCAGGACAAGGCGGAGATTTTCAACAAGTAAGGGCTTTTCAGTTATCGGGCCGTGTGTGATGCAGTTTAGAAAATCCGCTTAATCAAGTTTTTTTTAAAACGCGTAATTTTCAGAGATTTTTAATGTTTACGACAATTTGATGATTATTTTATGACTGTTATCTAAGTAAAGCAAGCCGTATTAAGTTATCGCGGTATCTATAAATAATTATTGCCTATACATTGTGTCAAATCATTTTTTAATGTTTTAAACACCCGATTTGTATTGAAATTAATGCTCCATCAATGGCTTACAGAGAATTTAAGGTAACCATCGCGATGACACTTAAAATCCCGCTTGTTACGTGACGTTTTAGAAATCAATTTTAGTTATTTGTATCACGGTACGTGGCTAACTTTAGAATTAATTAGGAACACCGTGAAAACCTTCTACACCGCCGGAATGCTGATGGACGTCCTGGAGCAGTTCGGGCCGCTGCCGGACGACATCAAGGAAAACGCAAGTACGCCAAATGGAAGGCGGCTTACATCCACAACTGCCTGAAGGCGGGCGAAGTGCCGTTGCCAGGACCGCCTAGGGGGCCAACGACCCCGGCTCCGGCATCGTTCACAATAGCACCCTTTCCGAGGAGGAACTGGCCACTTACAAGAAATACGAGGCATCATTCCATTTGGTAGCGAAGGTGAGCAATATGCAAATCGTTCGATGTCGATTGTAACATTATTTACTCGATTTGAGAAGGGAGCGGCTCAAACAACACAGCGAATTATAGACTGTCTGCGTCTGACATATGAGAGGCCCGAAATGGGTAGTGTTGTGCGCTTGCAATAACATATCATTCATAACATCATGTTGCAATAAAACCGGTTTAGAATTGGTCTACTGTACCTATATACCGGATGTTTAGTTATGCATGTCAGTGTCAATGTGATTTAGAGCGCTTGGACAACATAAGGGCGGATTGAGCATTCCAAAGAACGCAAAAATAGACAAGATGTATCTCAAACATGGATTGACTGTAATCCTGACTTTTATGGGGGTTTACGTATTAGGGGAAATGACCTATTTTGTACTTTTTGTGGAAAAACTATAAATTATTCAAATAAATCTAAAGTAACAAGACATGTGAATAGCCAATCCTCTTCGACGAGTTTGTTGTTAGATGTTGTCCAAGCGCTCTAAATCACAATGACACTGATACGCGCAACGAAACGCTCGGTATACACCTACAGTAGACCTAAATGCCACAGCGCGGGTATTGTCGACGGGCGTGATTCTGAACTGGTTTTATTGCGATGTGATATTATGAACGATATGTTATTGCAAGCGCACAACACTACCCATTTCGAGTGTGCGAGTTTTTGGTTTGCGGTTGAATGGTTTTTTAAATTGTACATGTTCAGTTTTATAAATTTTTCATGTCATGTTTTTTTTTTCAAGCTGACTCAGCTAGTCAGTTGGATACTCTGAAGATTTCCCTTTAACCCATTTTGACCGAAAACGCCACTCCCTGTACATCTCTCTTCAGCGCCTCATAACTAATACTATTTGCGACGGAAAAATTTGACAGGGACATATTTTTTAAAGTTTAAGACGCGCCCTTTCCGATGGTGTCCATGAAATTCCATAATAAATTTGAGTATTGCAAGTCCTTTGTAATTGTTAATACACATCGAGAAATGGAGAAATTGCCCCGTTAACGTGTTTTTTTAACGATTACTTTCACCAGGTGAACAAGAAAGACTTACCGCCTGAAAATACCGTCGAGTTTGGACGCTTTTAAGGATCTCCTGCTTCCGTAGAACCACGTTGGTCGCCTTATTTTCAGAACTTGGGACGACCGCCGCCTCGTAACCGTTCTAACTCTTCTTTTATCCGTTTTAGAGATGAAAAAAATTGTTCGCAGATAAGCCGATGTTCCCCAACGCGCCGCCTCAGGAGAACTTCGGGCTGCCGAAGCCCGACAGCGACAACAATTTCGCGCACGCGCCCGCCTCCTCGCCGATCACCCCCGTGGTGCCGCGGGAGCCCTTCGCGCCCCCGTCGCCGACGGCAGTCGCGCCGCCCCAGCCCTCCACCACGCTGCTGCCGGCGCCCGCCTCGAGCGAGCAGGTGACCATCAACGCGGAGCAGATCCAGAAGGCGCAGAAGTACTGCAAGTTCGCCACGTCGGCGCTGAACTACGACGACGTCAAGAGCGCCGTGGAGAACCTCCACAAGGCGTTGAATTTGCTGCAGCTCGGCAGGGAGCAGTGATTCCCGTTTGTTCTTTTCGTCGCACGTGGCGCGACGTATTCCTTATGCTATTCCCTGAGTTGAAGGTGGGTTGAACAAAATTTTAAACTTGAGTTCTTTACGATTATTTTTGATTTAGAAAAAAATCCTTGGGCCAAAAACTTTGAGGATTTTTTTTGTTACTGTTTTTTTTCCGTTTAAAGTTATAACAGTTTGGAAACCATTAAATACAGAGTGTCCGGTAAGTATCCTCTGCGTTGCGCTGTGTTATTTAAGGCGGTTACCATGGCAACGAGGCAGCTCTCTGCATACCGTACGCGAGATTGTGTCGCGGACTTCCAAGCCGCTTTCTTCGTTTTCAACACAGTTATACACCGTAATTATAATTGTGCAGATATTTCTGTCGAATTGGTAGTGTAGAAATGTTTTCCGTGTATGTTTGTGTGGGTACTTGGAAAATCTACTGAACCACGAAGTCTACAGCTGCGGCACGTAGATCAGAATCACAAGAAAGCTTTGTTGTTCATAATTAAACAACAGGATCGTAATAATAATAATAGAGAAAAGCGCACCAAATCCCGAACCGCCGCACCGCACCGGAAGTGGCAGATATGCAACGGTCTGTATACATATAATTGTATATATATGGAACTATAAATAACGTATAAATTAATTAATGTGAGTATTGCCAAAGTATTTTAAAAGATATATACATTTGAATTTAATATGGCAACAACGCTTTTCGTTGTTCGTAGATCGTTGCACTTTTTATACATAGTGGTTGGACTTTAATACTTACCGGACACTCTGTATGTTTCATTTAATTGTATATTTACCCTCGTTGCACGTTAATTCAAATCTAAAGTTTACCTTTCTTTTTATTACTCTACCTATTTAGAATGATTTTCACTTCCCATCTTCGCCTTATGTTACATATTTGTTTTTTTTCTCTAACACTGCTACAGAATAGAGGAAGTAGATTTAACGACTATTCTGTGATGAGTCTGATATAGTGTCCTCTAATTTATCTAAAGAGACATCCAAAAAAAACGTCAACTCTGGCTGTGAACGAGAGAGATGGAAGTAGTGGTCTTGTCTAAGCTTTTTGGTTATGTGAAACTTTTGACAAGTGACTGTCACAATTAGTAAAATAAACACTGACTGTCATATGACGCGACAGCCTTGACAAGTAAATAAGGTTATAAATTCAATTAAGAATAGAAATACGTCATTTTTTTCTCGGCCAACTTTGATGGCGTTCTTTTTTTGATGTCTCGTTATATTCTTAATATGAGCACTTGCCATTTGAAATTGCTATGCCAGGCGTTTTTACTTGTTACCATTTTATTCATGCATAATGGTTTTTCATTTGTTTCACTGCATAAGTCACTTATTCGTATTGTCTCAAAACGACGGCTGCAGGAAAAAGTCAATGGATTTACGGAACTTCTAATATTCCTTAGATGTATAGTTAAAATTTGCATATTTGCTAATATTAATCGTAATATGTGTTTTTTTTTTCAGTTCCTATAAGGATTTTTTTGGATTTTTTAAAAATTCAGATAGAAACCGTTTTTTCTTTTGTTTTATTTAATATTTTTTCAGTTGTATTCCAAATAATTTTTTTTTTGGGCACCCCACTAAAATTTGTACTCCTCTAGTGCTGCTTATTGTTATAATGGATACTAAAAATGTAAATAATATTTCTTTCGTAGTGGTCACAAATATATAATTTTTGTACCTACTTGTTACATGTATAACGTTATAAATAAAGGCTTGTACGTATTTTTTTAAATTTTATTTCAATATATGTACCGCATGGTCTCTAGAAGCTGTGGCCTGTTTGAAACTGCATGCCGCAGTCGAACCCAAAGGTGCTCAATTGTATTGAAATCTGGACTACGCACTGGCCAGTCCACCCGGCTCAGTTCCAACTTTAGGCACTCGCTAACATTGCGAGCTGTGGGTGGCAAAAGCCAGAGCATTTCATTTCGACCTAGATAAAACGCTAGTAGCGCGTAACATTTCATGGAACACAGTGAGTGCATCATCCCGAGTTTACTCAGTTCTTTCGAGATTGTGTTAATGGGAAATGTAGTGAATCCACCTTGGGATAATATTTCGTTGTTATTGAGGAGAAAATATAGGTTTATCATTTGTTTCATTGCGTAAGTCACTTACTCAGTATTGTCTCAAAATGACAACAACAGGAAAAAAGTCGATGGATTCGAGCAACTATTAATATTCCATGGGTGTAGAGTTAAAATTTGCATAATTTGCAGTCGAACCCAAAGATGCACCATTGGATTTAAATCGGGACTACGCGCTGGCCAGTCCACCCGCTCGGTCCCAACTTCAGGCACTTGTTAACACTGCGAGCTGTGGGTGGCGAAAACAGAGCATTTAATTCCGACCTAGATAAAATGCTAGTAGTGTGTAACATTCTGTGGAACACAGTGAATCATCCCGAGCTTACTCAGGTTTTACAATATTGCGTTAACGGAAAATATAGTGGAATCCGGACTGTTGTTATTGAGGAGAAAATGTAGGTTTTTCATTTTCGAAATCGACATTTGGCTCGTCACCGCCAAAATCGCGTTAGTCACTTATCAGCGTTGCATTCGTAATCTGTTCTGCTCATTACCTGATGAAAACAAAGCAAATAGTGGTAAATAAGAGATAACTAAGTACAATGTTTGTACTGTTGAGGCGTAATCGTTTTATTGCCTTTTGTCAGAAAATATCTCGTCACAGATTCAGTCCACACCGTTAATATAACGTGCGAGGTGCATGATTTATTGATAAGTGATATACATATGTAGGACAGAGTGAATTATGGGTTTCTTCAAGTTGAAAGTGAATTACGTCTTGCTGCTGGTTTTTTTCCGTATATGGCCCTGTAGGTAAACGCAGTGTTTCATGTATTAACTCTTCAGATGCATTTGGGACATAGAAATTAATTATTGCGCAGAATCCAGTCTTATTTATTTATTTTTCACGTGGGGTAACCATTTTGCTACAAAATTTAGAACAACCTAATGGAAACTATAACTGTTCAAAGTCAAGATGTCTCTTGTATCTTGTTGTATTGTAAGAATTTATCTTGTATCAAAATTACTTACTACTTGACCTAAAAAAAAGAATAGGTACTAGATATGTTGCGTTATTAAATCCATATTCGGAAATCTTCCTTATCAATTTATTTGCTTTTCTTATGTTTCTCATGAAGCAACCGATCGAAAATACATTTAATTACAATTAGAGAAACTGAACAAAATAAATACATTGTCCCTTCTGTCCTTCTCAAGCTTCATGAGGAGAAATATTTTCTTTTATTTTTTTTTTTTTGCGTGAACAGACATTGAAGCTCAGACTACCTCAAACCAAACCACAGCAACTGAGGCTAGCACAAGTCAGGCCGATGCAACTCAGACTGCTGCAACTCAATCTACTATAACCCACACTACTGCAAGTCCCACTACCGCGAGTGAGACTGACGAAAATGATTATACCGAGGAGTTTCCTTATCAAGTAAGAGCCCGATTTTCATTTGTTACCACCAAGGTCACGATTTTAAATCTATAAGAATATAATTAAAATTCCGACGTTCTGTTATTGTCACATTTTAACATTGTGGTATTCCTCGCGATCACAATTTAAAATTGTGACAATTTTGGCGCTCACAATTTAAAATTGTGACCATTTTGGCGATCACAATTTAAAATTGTGATTGTGTTTTAGTTTTTCATGCGGAAAAATTGAAGCAACGATTCTTTAGACATTCCCGTGCATTTCAGGTCTCGTTGCATTTGTCCTTCAACGACCAATACGTGTGCGCGGGTTCGATCGTCGGGTCGAAGGTCGTTCTTACCGCGGCCCACTGTATGTACTACAAGTGGGGCGGTCTGATGCCCCCTTTGGTGGTGGTCGTGTCCGCGGGGCAGAAGGAATTTAAACGATTCAGCCCTAAGAAACTTCGAGGTCGCCAACATCACTCTACACCCCTCCTTCGACAGGGTAACGATGGAAAACGACCTAGCCATAGTAGAGGTTAGTATCGAACTGATCTAACATCGATAGTTTCACCTTGTATACAGTATGTCCCCGGATCGAGTTTAAAAGAGGAAAAAACTTTGTAATTTTGATTTCTCAGAAAAAGTCACTCTTGATGATTTGCCCTGCTTGATTTCAAACCTCCAAAACGCAAATTACTTCTTTATTTATATTTGTAGAATTTTAATAAGGTATGGGTTAATGCTTCGTATATTAAAAAAAATATTTTTGTAGGTGAAAGATGAATTTCCGTATAACGATCTGATAGGGGTGGTATCTCTGGAAAACTAACACCTGAAGCTGGATATAATAGATGTGTTGTCACAGGTTGGAGCCAGGTCTGTACATGACTATGTGTGCGTCTTACTTTTCGTTCAATCGATTTATCTATTTTCCAGACCTCTTACGAATTCGAAGTCACAGAAGTGACTATTAGTCAGTGTGAGTACTTTTCCAGCAGGATTTGCACCCAGAAAGTTGATTCGAACGATATCACTTGCACTGTGAGTAATAACATTTTGTCTTTGTTGCCTTTGTATGTGTTCTTTACGAATACCTTGTAAAAAAATCGGCCTAACTTCCTCTCAGGTCTAGCCTGAATATTTTAGTAACTAAACTGACTAAAAGCTAATATTTTCTCTCCAAGTCTTCCCTTCACGAGTATGCAAAACCCAATATTTAAATCAAAACCATGACCATTGCAAATAACCTGACCAAAGAATGTTAACTGCGTATTGTAGTGTTGTGAACTGTGCTTGCTTTCTGATTCTAATTTCAGGAGGAGCCCGGCAATCCGTTAACCTGTGATGGGAAATTACTTGGAGTTTTATCCGTAGGACACGATTGCAGCGACCCTACTCAGATGACGCTGTTCGAAGACGTCCGAAATTCCGTGCACTGGTTAGACCGATTTGATCTTACGGTGTCGAGAGCGCCAGCCGCTTTGAATTCCGTTTTGATGCCGATTGCGTTCGTACTGATTTTAAAGAATATGTAGCGTGGTTCAAAATAAAACAATTCGACAATTTTAATGATCATTTATTAGTTGCTCGTGCTACAAGTGCAATGCGTGCATCTACAAGAATGCTTCTGTTTGCGGTCAAGTTCCTCTCTATTTTCCCCTAGAATTAAAAAGGGAAACGGTATGAGAATACACTAATGGAAAAAATTAAAGGGTGAAAAGTTTTCTGAATTTTTTAGTGATTTTTCAGAATGCTGTATCTCAGTGAAAAATGGTCTTATCGAGGTCTAAAAAAAAGCATTTTGAAGCTTCCAAGTTTCTAGTTTTGAGATATTTCGGCAAAAAAATTTTTTAGAGCTACATATTTCGCGCAATTTTAGGAAGTAGTGTGAGAAAATTTTGTGGTTTTTTTTTGTTTTTTTTTTCAAGTCCACGAGCTTGAACAAATTTTTTCTAACTTAGCCATGGTATGGACTGGATAGCTTGTTTATTCAGCTTCTATTTGCTTTTTTTTAATCTCGATACGACCATTTGTTGCCGAGATATCGAACTTCTAAATCAAAAAGGACCCTTTTTGTCTTTGATCAACGATATCTCAGCAACCAACGGTAGCACAGAAAATCTAAGGGCAGTTCTAAAAACTGGAATAAACCCCCCTACAAGGTTCTGCTGTGATTTTTTATGTTTGACATGAATTTGAAAAAAACGGGAAAAACGGGTAATTGATGGTTTTTCAGAATATTAACGGCTGAAATTCAAGTCTTCATGAAATGACTAATGTTGCGTGTGCCTTTTACAGTTGAAGATACCCCCAAAAACCATGCAAAGTTACATTACGATCTAATGAACCGTTTTGTTGTTGCAAACGGTCAAAATTTTGAAAAAATTAGAAGGCACGTTTTTTGAACTTAAACCATGTCCTAATCATGGCTAAAATGAAAAAAAATCGAGTTTACTCACAACTTTTTCGGCAAATACTGTTGATAAAAAAAAAATCAAAAATTTTTTTTTAAATCGAAAAAAAAAATTAATGGAAAAATTTTTTCAATGAAGAAAAAGGGTGATTAAGACATTGGCCATTTCATGAAGATTTGAATTTCAGCCGTTGATGTTCTGAAAAACCTTCAATTACCCGTTTTTTCAAATTCATGTCAAGGAAAAAAGAAATTTTTTCTCCTCAAAAATCGCAGCAGAACCTTGTAGGAGGTTTATTCCAATTTTCAGAACTGCCCTTAGATTTTCTGTGCTACCGTTGGTTGCTGAGATATCGTCGATCAAAGACAAAAGGGTCCTTTTTGATTTAAAGTTCGATATCTCAGCAACAAATGGTCGTATCGAGATTAAAAAAAAAGAAAATTGAAGCTGAATAAACAAGCTATCCGATCCAGACGATGGCTAAGTTAGAAAAAATTTTTTCAAGCTCGTGGAAAAAAAAATCAAAAAAAAAATCGCAAAATTTTTTTCTCCACACTACTTCCTAAAATTGCGCGAATCATGTAGTTCTAAAAAATTTGTTTGCCGAAATATCTCAAAACTAGAAACTTGAAGCTTCAAAATGCTTTTTTTTAGACCTCGATAAGACCATTTTTCACTGAGATACAGCATTCTGAAAAAATCACTAAAAATCCGGAAACATTTTTTGGCCCTTTAATTTTTTCCATTAGTGTATTTGCCAAGTGACTTCCCAGCTATTGCCACGGTGTGGTGCCTCTTCTGACGGCGCGGTCCGTCTGGAACTTGAACCAGACGCACTCCAAGACGAAGACGACCGTAGCCAACAGCAATCCCGCCAGCAAGTAGACGAAGCTGTCCTCCAACATCTTCATCGTGAGTCTGCGGGGTTTCGTTTGCTTATCCTGACGAAAATTGCTCGCGATGCTCGCCTCCCAGTACTTCGGAAGTCCGCTCTCTTTGATCCTGCGAACGACCTCGTTCACCCTGTCCAAAATCGGCAAACCGTAACCAACGGGATACCCGATCAGCGCCGGGAGAATCACCTCCTTCATTACCCTGTAGCACCTTCCGCTGCACTGCCAGTCTTCCCTCAGGGCGAAATCAGGCACGTGCCTTTTGCACACGTAGTAGTCGTGGGTGCAACGCCGCAGTTCCGCGGCATCGATCGGGTGCTCCTGCATAATGACGATCTTCGATAGGATCCCGTCTCTTATCTCCGGGTCCAGAACTTGTTCCAGCAGGTCGCGGAATCCGGGCCTGGTGCGTATCTTGATCCCCTCCAGCTTCGCCAGCTCGCGCAGACTGTCTATCCCGGCCTGATCTTCCGGAACCGTCAGGATGCTCGTGAGCAAGCAGTTGAAGTCCACGGTGATGTAGAACACCAGCACCATGGTGGACATGAAGATCAATCTGAAGTGCCACGCTGGCAACTCTCTAACCGGTTTCGCTACGAGTATGGCTGCTATCATCATCAGCGCGGCGATCCAACCCAATTTCTTGCCCGCTCTCTTCACGTAGACCAGCAGGAGAGCACACGCGCCAGCCACGGCTATCCACAGTCTTGAAGATAACAGGAGGAATGGGTTTCTGTAGATTTTTCCACTCAGGGGTACCACCACTACCAGGTCGTTTCTGTCGTGGGGGGTATGTCAGCTCGCACTGGAATCAGAATTGACTCGGTTATGGAGGGTTCGTTCAAAATAGAAAGGGTAATGAGAGTGGGACAGTGGCGACTGGAAGAGGAAGATGAAACTTATAAGCCAATAAGGCTGATGGGAGTACTACAACTGGGCCACCTCGATAACCTCTTGTACTTACTCGAGAATCGTTGGATACCAATAGCTTCGAATTGAAACCGATTTGGGCCTCCCCTTCCGCGAATCTGGCTAGAAGCACTTGATATGGCCGCGAAACGTCGACTATGGAGTTGTCAACGCGCGTTACATTAATCTTCTCCAACACTGTCTTCGCCATGAGGCCGTCTCTTCCCACGTAGCCGTCTTCGCCATCTCTGATCAGCAGCTGGTCCGCGAATATCGACACGTTGAGCTTGAAACCGTTTAGGTCTCGAATTTTCTCCGGGAAAATGTCGGGAAAGGGTCTTTCGATCAAATATTCGTCGGTGAAGGGGTTGTAGGTGTAGGCGCTTTTGAAATTATCGGCGAAAACCACCACGACGTTCACCATCCAGTATTCCATGCAAAATTTGAAACAGTTAGAGATCGTGGATATGACTTCGACTCTGTTTTGGACGACGAACAACAGGTGGTCTCTGGCTTTCCAGGAATCTATCCTCTGGATGAACTGAACCGTGGTGGTAAATGCGTCTAGATCAGGGAGGGAAATGAGGTACAGTTTTCTGTCTCCAAACTGACTCTGGTTCGGATCAGTTTCTTCAAAATCACGCATATTAATGCTGAACGCTGGCTTTCGTGCCTTGTGGATAACATACGAAAGCTCGGTAATCTCAGTGTCGTTATACAAGTAGATAATGGTACGATACTTGTTTTTTTTGCAAAAAAATCCGCAAACACCTGGGCTTGAATGGAATCGACGCCTAAAAATTGATGGTATGTTTTGTGAGATGATATTAATGCAAGTCCAAATGCAATAAGAATCACAAACTGTGATAGTAACATCGTTCTGTTGAGTAACAGGGACGTTATAATCTCTATTATAACGGGTATTCGTTGAAAAAAAAAAACATCAGATTATTCTGTTTATTTTGTACAATTCTGACATAATACCCTACCATTTTCAGGTAATTATCGACGACAGTAATACAAACATTATTTTGATGTATCAGAAACGAATTAATGATAAAAATTTTCACGAAGCAAATAACAATATTGATTATGTCGACAAACGTGTAATTTAAATATTTAATGTACGTAAATAACCATTAGTATAATGCATATATATGTCAATGTTACAAAAATATATAATTTATTCTGGTCAACACGATTTGCATACAATATGTGAAATATTTTTTGCTGCTCTGATCTTAGTCCTGAGTTCTGACCTTGATTGATCCATTCAAACGTCTAAATTTAAAGTGTATTAATCACTGTATTGGAAACATCGGGCTCTAGATTATTTTTTTAAATAATGGTAGTTATTTTTAGAATGCTTTGGTTAGTTCTGGTTAAAACGGTGAAGTCGCCAATGGTAAATTTAATTGAGGCGCAAAAGTAAATCTGGCGCCAATGGTAAATCTGGCGCCATTTGGTAAAAACGACGACGGCACCGTCAACACTAAACTTACCGCAACACCGGTAGCAGAAAATACAACAACATCGATCAAAAAAATATTTATTCTTGCCACAAGATAAATTGAACAGACAAAACATAAAACTATACAGCTAAATAATGCACAATCGTGCGACAAACGTTTTACAAATTAAACTGGAAGACCGGATTTTACTGTATTACGACACCTGGAGCTTGCAAATTAAAATCGCGGGATACCTAAGTGGAACTGTCTCTCCCGGGTTCGCCCTCTCCATAGTCGTGGCTAGGAAGTCGAAAACGCGCTCGCAAGTGCCTATCCCTATCTCCCCCTCCCAGTTGTGGATGAACTCCTGCCGCTTGCCGTCGATGATGTCGCTCACCCTCCCTCGCGAGCGAAGAACTCCGAGATCAGGATGTAGAAGAACTCCTCGAGTTCGTCGTACTTCTCCACGAGTCGGGCGCGGCTCTCCGCGTCGAGTTCATGCTCGAGGACGTTCCTCACCATCCCCAGCCAGTTGCTGATGCAACTCTTGCGGATGTGGTCGTCGGAGCCGTAGACGGTGTCGTCGTCCAGGTCCAGGTTCAGCGCGTCCAAGACGTCAGGGTCGAGGGAAGCTGTGGTTTCGGCGTCCGTGAAAGAATCCTACAAGAAATAAACATATAAGGTGTCAATAAGGCCTTCTGTCAGTCAGTCACTGCGAAAATCGGGGGCATAGCCTAGGAAAGATAGGTCCAATTTTACAAAAAATTCCTCAAGCGGTAAAAAATATTTGATAATTAGGTAAAAAAATAGTTCAAGTTGAGTGCACTAGTTTTGGATCAAATAGGTTTGTAGGAACATAACCAAAAAAATGTATAAACGTGTGAAAAAAACGGTTTTTTCACTTTTTTAAGCACCAAAAAAAATTATTTCAGAAAAACAAAAAATAGCACGTTATAGCGCTTAAAAAAGACGAAGAAAATCAGTTTTCAAGAATTAAAATCGGTTCACAACTTTTTTGCAAAAAAAATAAATAAAAACCTTCGAAAATTGCCCTTTTTTTACTATCTAATTACTCGGCCTACCAAAGGCGTAGGGACTTCCGCGTAGTGACCAAATTGTAGCTCTTTTCGGCAGCTACTTGCGGTAAAAATTGTTGAATTTTAATTTTTAAAAACTGATTTTCTTCGTAATTTTAAGTGCTATAACGTGCTATTTTTTGTTTTTCTGAAATATTTTTTTTGGTACTTAAAATGTCGTTTTTGGTACTTAAAACGTGCAAAAAAAACGGTTTTTCACACGTTTATGAATTTTTTTAGTTATGTTCCTACAAACCGATTTGATCCAAAACTAGTGCACACAAATTGCACTATTTTTTATCTGATTATCAATTTTTTTAACGCTTGAGGAATTTTTTGAAAACATTTCCTAGGCTAGTAGCAACAATAATCAATAACCAGCTGGGCTTATGTGTGTAAACTCGAGATGATTCACTGTGCTCTATGAAATATTACGTGTAACAAGCATTTTAACCACGGCTAGGAATTAAATACGGCTAGGAGCACAAAAGGGGGTAAAAGAAAACTAACTATATCATTTTTTCTCGTACGGAGATATCAGGCCAAGTTACAAGTTTTAAGACTATCCAATTGATAAACCTATATGAACTATCGCCCGCATTTGATGGAAAAATAACGTATTGAATATTTTTAAGACTCACCTCGTCGTCGGATATTTCGAACCCTTGGTAAATTGGTGGTAGCTCTCTTATACCCTCCACAGGGCGATTAACTGGAATAAAGAAAGGCGTTCAAGTCAAATCGACAAGGCTTTCTATGGAAAAAAATAATCATCGAGCAACGCTTGCTATACGGAGTTTTTAGTTCTTTGTACATATATTTGTAGTGCAAAAATTCGTTTGAAATCTTACAGCTACTATTAGAGTATTAAAAATTATCGAATCCAAAAAAAAAACCTCATCAAATCTGGCTATGAACGAGACAGACGGAAATAGCGGTTGTGTTGAAGCTCAAAACGAAACGTCAAACTTATGACAATTGACTGTCACAATTGTAAAATAAATAACGACTGACATATAATGTAACAGCTGTAACAGCTTTGACAATTAAATAAGGTTATAAATTTAAGAGTGAACAGACGTCTTTTTTTTTGCTCGGCCGACTTTGATGATTTTTTGTTTTTGGATGGCTAGTTATTTTCGAAACATTTTACTTTTTTTCATAGCTACTTTTTTTATTGAAAAACCTATTTATTTTGATTCAATTTTAAACAAAACTGCATTAAGTACTATTTGGATCTTATGCTCCATTACTATAGAAAAAAAAAACACTTCATGCGGACTTACCTAGAGGTGCACAACACACTACACTCAAAAAATAAGCCATTTTGTTTTTGATTTCACTCTTAGACGACAGTTTGTAGAATGGCACGGGAAAACTCAAATTTCGCCCAAGTCGGCACTATGCCCCACCACCATTTTTCCTTGTACTTGCCTGTCAAATATTTCCTTAATTCTTTTATAATCCGCAGACCCCTAATAAAATGCAAATATTAAGACCATGAAGTATGGTTAGTTACCTGCAAACGCCTTAAATGACAATCATTTTCCGTGAATTCGAAAATTATCTACATGTTTACCTGGGATTTACGCCAGGACATGTCAATTATAAAATGTATTGGGGTAGGTATATAATGGATTTTTGATTATTTGCAATTTCTATTTGTCAATTACGAATATTCGAGTGGCCAGACGGTATTTTTTTCAGCAAATATTATACTTGTCGCGCCTTTTTGTTATTCAAAATGAAGGAAGGTTTGTTTAAAAAATCATTCAGGCACAAGAGGTTCTACAACTATTGCCTCGGCTATTTGACATAATACAGTCTCAACAGTTATCCAGATTCGCGCCAAAATTTAGGAGCATACTGCGTGAAATAAGAGCTTTCAAATGATGTATCACAAGCCATATGTTATCATTTAAAAAAAAATATCGATGACGTCATATCCTTGACAGCTGTCAATAATAAAAAAAACAAATGAAGTACGTCAAAATATCGACAAATGAAAAATTTAATTGACGTGTCCGAGCGTTTTTCTAAAAAAAAAAAATGCCCTTTCAATTTTATCGAATTTATGTGCGACTTTACTCCCTGGATGACCTGGGAGACATGGGACCACACCATAGTTTAGGGGGACGGTTGCTAAATCTAAGTGGAAGGCTATAATTGCAAACAATCTTCAGGGGAGGCGGCTATTTTAGGAAATAAAATAAAGATTTAAAGAGAATAAAGATTTTTTGCTACAATAACCATCTATTCACGTCTAGTAACAACCCCCTAAAATACGACGTGGGTCCCACTCCTTACGAAAATACGAGCATGTCCATGTACAATCTCAGGTATAAGCAACGTAACGTATACTATACATTGAATACAAGAAACTAACATAGCGATCATCAAAATTTTGAAAAACAATACAAATTTCTCATATACCGTTGACCAATATTCAGTCAATACGGCCATAAATTGTTTTTTGAAGCTGTGATTCGTCGTTATCGAAAGTTAACCTCAATTTGTTTCTTGTCAAATTAATTGCCATTTTATATTAAATTTTACATTGATGAGTGGTTAGCAAGATGGCCATTTTACATTATTTTAACTCCAAAACATTCCCCATGAAACCTCAAAAACCTGTTTGTAAAATATATACATGACGAGTTTTCACTGTCTATTTCGTCAGTGGAAGCCTTGTTGGCGAATCTACAGGAGCTTCATATGCTCATATGCGCCGACTAAATTCTTTATTTTAAATGGAACACCCTATATATTTTTAAAAATTTGAAAACTACCAAGCACGCGCTAAAAAATCACCCTGTATTTTTTTTATCTCGCAAGAAGTAAAACCCCCAATTTTCTTTCAAAACATATGCTTTAAAACATCCTTTTCTTCGTTTTCACTTTTCTTTATAGTCCAGGTCCAGGTGCCACAAATGCACTCTGAACGAAAATTCATAGATTCCTTGATCGTTGTTAGTTAATTTAATGTAGCCTCCTGTGATATGCTCTGTCCATTGAACCAAACGATAGTGAAACCCAAATTTATATTATCATTGTGTACATTTATAATTTTTTCATATACCCAATCTATCAGAAAACCACTCGGTTACCTGGAATCTATAAACGTAATGAAGTATAAAATTTTATTACTTGTTAATAGCCTCTACTGCTTAATCTAAGAGACAGTTTAATTAACTACCTCTGAAGTATTTAACTCATCTTGATATATTGTAAAAAAAATAATATTAGTTATAAAAAAATATTTATAATAAAAAGTATGTACTTATCTAATATAAAAAAGACACGTGCATAAAAAAATAAACTGAAATTTTTTGTAAGCAGAATAATAATTACATTTTTCTGGTATCTACCTATTAAATATAATTGTTACACCTTTGTTCGTCTACACTTCATACAAAATAAAAACCGCAGTTGTTTAATCGTTTTGGCAGTTCGCAAACGGAAGTCTGACGACTATAAAACTTGATTGTTCCGAAAATAACAGATTTCAATCAAGTTTTATAGTCGTCAGACTTCCGTTTGCGAACTGCCAAAACGAAACAGCTGCGTTTAGAAAAAACTCCGACCCAAACGAAAGGTCTTGAAATTCATTACCAGTCTTAAAATTAGTAAATAACAGATTACGAATCGATATTACTATTTATTTCGATTTAATATCCATTTACATATTTTTTTTAATAATAAACCTAATTAACAATATCTTAACTGCGATCATTAACAGGTAAGTAACATTACGACATAAAAACTTGACCATATAATGGACAAATATAATCTTAAATTTGACTAGAGAGCTCCGTACATTGTAAAACATTTGTACCAAAATTTCGTAGAAATAATTGTATTAATAATTTGTCTCCTTGTTTCTTGCTCCTTTTTATCAATAAACAAAATACGGCCTGTTGCCGTACCGTTCGTATATTTTATCCCAAAATATCATGTGTTCCTCCCGAAAATTTTTACCGACAGATAAGTGCCTCTCGATCTTTAAATATGGTATAGTTCTGGACGACCTGACGGTCGGCCAAGTGATGTTCTCGAATAGATCATCCCTTTCTGGTACAGGGTTCCTAAAAAAAGGTTTTCCT
The DNA here is from genome assembly GCA_029963805.1 of Aromia moschata. Taxonomy (NCBI): domain Eukaryota; kingdom Metazoa; phylum Arthropoda; class Insecta; order Coleoptera; family Cerambycidae; genus Aromia; species Aromia moschata. The sequence goes on along the minus strand of JAPWTK010000015.1, from coordinate 760,127 downwards.
ATATATACTGTGAAGTCTATACGTATACAGAGGGCTTTATGTTTAAAGAAAATATTTTAAACATATTATCCACCGTTGCTTACCCAGTTCTGGCAAAGTTTGAATAGAATTTCGTCATCCTTAACACAGTCAGGTCATCCAAACCTCGTGGAGCACGCCTGAATGCTCCCTTCCATACGAAAGGCAACTCTTCACTATGTCCCACCCCGTCTGAAAGAAACGTAGTGATCCACATCATTTCGATAACCACGATTTTGCTTAAACCAAAAGTTGGTGGTCACTGGAATACATATTTTATTTTTACTGTTTATAACCCACTGATCTGTACGCTAATGTATAGGCAGTAGAACCGCAGCCATTTTGTAAGTCAGTAAGGAACTTTGCGTCAGTGCGATCAGCTGTTCGTGCTTATAAATCTCGTAAACCTTGTTTGTAAATGGTTGTATGATGAATATGTATGATGATGTGAGATGATTGTATTTTAGATTGACCCTGTAAGGTCAATTGTACCCTTCATGTACCTTTCCCCTTGAGATCGTCCTCGAACCCCTTGAGTCCATAGTCGCTTCGATAGTCGAACACGTAGAAATGCACGGGAACATACTTCCAAATCAGCTGGATAGTCTTCCTAATAGGCCTCACGAACTGATCGTCGCTCAAGTACTAAAAAGCATAACTACAATTTTGCCACACAAATTATTTATATCGAACTCACGTTGAGAATTTCGTCCTCGGTGGACTCCAAGAACGACTCTTCCCGAAAGTAGTGCCTTTTGATGGCAATACCGACCGCTCTCCTTTCATCGGGCGTCTTGATGTTCATAGAAAGACTTGGAACAGACCCGGGACTTATGTCAAAGAGGATGGTAAACGGTTTCGTTAAATTAGCAACTAAAACGTATTATTACACTTCAAACGGATGGATACTACCAGATACTGGGTTGATAAATTCAAAATGGGTATCAGTCCAAACGGGAATCCCGATATATTTCGAGATTTGAAATTTACGTACTTTTGCTGAAGAATATAGCTTCGAGGGAATTCACACCTATCAAAACTGGCACTCTGTTGAACCTTCCGCTCTCCAAGAGCGTGTAAGTGTTTTCCGAGATAAAAGCATCTTTGTGATTCGATTCTATCACGGGATTAAAAGGAAATCCGTCCTGTAGAATCATCAGCATACCCTACCAATACAAAAATGTGCATAGAGACGCCTACGGAAGCCACATATCTTACCACAGCGAGCACTTTGACCGAGATCTCCTTTAGCCGGGCGACGTCCGTCTTCCTGAGCTGAGAGACGAACTCCTTGGTGCTCTTGGTGGAGAGCCCGAGTCCCTCGGCCACCTGGAACGCGACGCTTCTGGCGTCCCTCTTGTAGGCGAACGTGCAGAGCGTGCTGCCGCTCATGGCGATGATGCCGTGGAAGAGGCCCTGCTTTTCGGTGACGCGAGGTGGTAGAACGCTGACGCGGCCCCAGCGCTCTGCCCGAAGATTGTCACTCGACCGCTGTCGCCGCCGAAGCGCCTTATGTTGGCCTGCACCCAGCGGAGCGCGAGGTTCTGGTCCTTCAGGCCGTAGTTACCCGGGCTGGCGGAATCCCCCGGTACTTAAGAATCCTAAAAAATCACCGGTCAGCGTGATAAAACACTAATACCGTATAAGAGGTATTAGTGTATAAAAACACTAATGCCTGAAATTCGGTACAGATGCAATAAACAGATGTTTCACAGACTGACGGAGTTTCCAGTACTTAGGAACCTTAAAAAAGCATGCCTGAACGACTGCGTTACTATGAAGTAAAACAGTTTCATCAAAAACGTACCTTTCCACCAGCGAGTAAAAGAAAAGTGTTATATTACAAATTAAACACTAAGGCCGCATAAATAGGTATTAGTGTTTTCGCTGAAACTAATACCAAACGGTGTAAAGAGTTTTTAACAAATGTATCACGGACTGGCGAAGTTTCCAGTGCCTTGGTTGTTGCCAGGGACCTTGAAAAATGATGAATGCGTCTCCGTGGAGTAAAATAGTTTCATCAAAATCGTACCTTCCCACCAGCGATTAATAGAAAGTGTTCTATTACAATTAAACACTAATACCGCATACCTAGGGATCAGTGTTAATCGCATTGATATTCGGTATTAGTGTTTTCGACGAAACTAACACCAAACGCTATAATTCAGATTAGCGGAGTCACCAAAACCTTAAAAAGTCATGACCGAATGATTATACCACTACAGAGTAAAATAGTTAATAGCACACAATACGTTATAATTAGGTATTAGTGTATTGTTACACCAATACCCGGCATTAGTGTTGTATTACACCAATACCCGGTATTAGTGCATAGAAACACTAAATGCTCAATGACTCGAGTCTCCACGCGTTTACGTAATTACCGAATATCCCTACTCGATAGTTGAACGTAACTACGACGACATCACGATGCATTAAGTTGTCTGGCCCATAATACCGGGTGGACGAGTTTCCCTCGAGAAAAGCCCCGCCGTATATCCAGACCAATACCGGTAGATATTCCTTGATGGCCTTGGGATTCTGGAAATGAGAGATCCTTTAAGTTCGAATAGTGTTTTATGTTATCGCTGCGAATAAAAAAAATACCTGAGGCGTAAAGACATTCAAATACAAGCAATCCTCGTTTCCAAAAGTGTAGAATTTAGTGAGTCTCATCATTGTCTCCACACAAGTTTGACCGTCTTTTCTGGCGTCCAACACCCCTGGCCAAGGTACAGCAGGTTTTGGTCCCTGCAAAATACGTCATTAAATTGGTTGGAATTGGTTATTTTTATAATTTACACCTTTTGATGTGCGCCACTTGTAAAATATCCTATCCCGACTTATTAAAATGGAAATTAAACGAACGTGTCGAGGTTTTTGTCTCAATTTTTGGATGATTTTCAACAAGGGATAACTTGAAGAAACATGGTAGTACAGAAAATAAAAAAAAAAAGGAAATTGTAGCCTCAAGTGTCTAGTTTTCAGATCTGGACTGTTTTAGCGGAAAAATCTGGAATTTTTTTAATATCCCCGAAGACCAGTCCGCCCCCGCCGCGCGCCGCTGTATTGCAGCACAATTGGCCAATCCTTGCTATTAACGACTTACGATTATTTTCATAGATGTTTAAATTACCCGCACATAAAAGGAATATTATTTTTTCACAAACGGAATACCTATTCGTGATAGAAGAAAACCAGTATATAAAAATATGTTAGCATTAAGATGATCGACGTCCTCGAACAAAGAGCAGAAATAATGCTTCAACATTTTAATTGATTGGCAATTATAAAAACCCAGCAAAAACGGAAAAAACAGTGATTTTAAATTTTTAATATGTTAGGTGAGCAATCAACTTTGGAATTCACACCTGTTTTTTCAAATACCTACCTTTGACTTGAAATTTTCGTAAACTGCTGTCACTTACTCTGAATCTCAAGTTGCCCAGTGGTGGTTTTGCATATGGTATTCCACTGTAGGCCCAAAATTCGATGCCGTCGTAGGTCACAGCTCTACGGCCCTGTACAACACCGTGTGTTGTGGAAATCTGCAGTTTCTCGTTCTAACATTAAAAAAGAAAGAATCAATCAAGATGTAAACTTGTATACAAAATGAAAAAATCACGTCATTTTTCTGTAGGAAACCACGAAATAAGACCTTACAATATTAAACTGAGAAAAGTATCTATCGAACTAGAACTGGTTTAACAAAACGTTTCATTGTTTTATCTATTTATTATTTTAAAATAATTTTGTTAAGCATGTTAATGGGTATTGTGTGAGACATCGAAATATATTTTACTTCAATAATAAAGTACTTTGGAGCCATAAATAAAATACACCTAATTAAATTGTGTCGTTAAATCGTTAATTATTTAATTATATTGATAATGAGTTTAATTACGATAAAATGATTTTCCTTTAAGTGCTACCGACGTACTCCTATAATTGTTGTTTTGATTTTTAACCACACAATTTAAGTGCGATAAATACAAGAGAACTTTTAAATAATTTTTTATGGCATCCAGTTACCATTTGGACCTAAAAATATGTTGTTATGCCTATAATTTTTAATTTTGAACAGCTGTTTTAATTTTTTTCGAGATCATTTTTTCGATATTTTGTTTAGAAAGGTCACTTTACTCGTCCAGAAAATAGTTAAATTCCCGTCAAGCCAGTTGGTCCAATAAGATAAATTTTTATATACAGGGCATTTCCTAACTAATCTGAAAAACTAAAGACGATACTTGCTCAAGCGATTTCATGAAGTTCGTATAACATTTTTTCCTAAGTCAGTTTTATTTATCTATTTTATTTTTTGCCTTAAACGTGCCTTATACCGCGGTGTGTAAGTGACAGAAATTTAAAAAGAAAATATTAATCTACTCAGGAGATTTTCGAAAAAAAAAATCTTTAACGCCCTGTATCTCAAAATATAAGCCACTTAGGAGGAAATTTTATACGACCTTTTCACTTGAGGAGGTATCGTCTTCAGTTTTTCAAATTACTTAATAAACACCCTGTATATGAAGATAAGTTTCGTAAAATAAAAAATCTATGGCAGTAGTATTTCAAATTTTCCATTTTAGATTATTTTAAATCTGAATCCTTGAACCAAGGACATTTACGTACAATTTATTTCCACGCCACGTGACCTTTTCGAAATCTCAAAAACGAAAAAAATACTTTACCATATCCGTATCCTTAATAAAAGTAACACCTCCGACGTTCTTTAAAAACACCACGGAAAACAGACTGACTTCCAACAGAAAAAACATTTTACCGCCAATTTGACAACACTTTTTAATAAAAAAAAAACCGCAATTCCACACAAAATACTACCCAAGATCAACATGTAATAAGTCACGAATCATGAACGAGAGCTTAATGGTTAAACAAATCCACCAGCACTCCGTTTTGCTCTTAAACAAGCCGATCCAGCGGCTGCTAGCCAAACTGGTACCAAAAATACGCTTGTAGCCGAACCAGGAAGAAGAGAAACATCTGATTAGAATTTCTTCGTCTAGGTCGAAAATCTTGGACGGCCGTGAATTATATATACCTAGGCGTCAACATCCGAAATCTCGTATTACTTACAAGTCGTATATCTCGTCTCATTCGGGTGGGCAGAGCTGAGATAGATAAGGGTTCTTCAAGGTGGAAACTTACAAACCACAGTGAATTTGAGTGAATGCTAAATAGTTTTTTGTAATTCCATTTTAACGTACAGGGTGTACCGTTAATATAATTATTCCCGTATTGTAACGGCGTCATTTTATGGGCCAATCGATTTTATTAAAAGAGTTTGGAGACCTTTGGGCAACCTTATTTTCCACGTGAGAGCTTTGGTCAGGTTCGTTGGGGTGGTTTCCTATTTTTTGTTGACATTAGGACTGAAGCCAAGATAAAACCTTAAGATACATACTTACAAATGCTTAATTAGACCACTTTGCGAAGTGCAAGATACGTTGACGCATTTTTGGCATGAATTTTGTCTTACATTCTGTCTTGCTTTCGTTTTATTTATCCCCATCAATCATAAGTTTCAGCCTCATCATCAGTCATCTTCATGGCTTATCGTTCCCATGGCATTAACTCACGTCGATGTCTTGCCCTTGGTCAGTGTGTCTATTTATTGCTTTATAAATTACTAGTAAGGATGAGATCGGATTCAGGAAGTGAGCCCACAAAATTTGGAACCTTGATATTTGAATTAATAAATTATTTACATACATACACGCGTTTGAGTTTGTCGATTAAATTTAATAATTAGAGAAGTCTTTTAAGAATCCATTGAGCCTTCAAAATACCTGAAGGTGCCTATCTATAATCGCTGCAAATATGTGAGTAATTTAAATTTTTGGGGGAAAAAAATCAAGATTCTAAATTTTATTTTAATGATTATGCACACATTATTGAATCAATGTCATAAAAGATAGGTAAAGGGTCAATGTTAATGTAAGGTTATATCGCGTTATATGAATTTGTGCTTAAAAAAACAGTCTAAAAGCGGCCCATAGACGAGCAATTCGGGGGTCAACCAAGGCTATAAATCTGCTCGCCACAGACTCAGGGAGTTAACAACCTCAATGTCAACGACAGTTCTGGAGTTAAAGGACTAGCGTTCACTACTACTGCGTTCACGCTATTTAAAAATACGCCGCGTATTTCAGCAGGTTGCCGTTCCGACGCGGCGTAGAGAGTATCGCTTCGGTACCGATTCGGCGGAAAGTTCAATAGCAGAGTCGTTCTATAGCGGATCTTTGGCGGATAAAGCTGAAACGAAAGTGCTGGAAGGAACATTAAACTGCACAACAAAAAAGTAAGGTCGCTACATTTGATGTGTTATAATTGTGTGCGTTTTTGTGGTGCGTTTGAACTGGCATGACGTAAAGAGTCCACATCTTCCTCTAATTCCGAAGTTTTTCGCGGGTTGAATAAGTTTTATGGCTGACTCGGATGTTGCTCGAAAAGACCAAAATTTGGAAAAAGCAACTGTTTTCGAGGGTACTTTAAAGGTAACACAAATCCGAGGTTTATAAGCAATGTGGAGTGTAAGCCAAGAAAAACTGAGCACTTTAAATGCAAATATCCCGAAAACGGTTACTTACAGTGACATTTACAAGGCAGAGGTACCTTTTTTGCGTAAAAATGACGAGAAATTGAGACACTGATTTATTATATAAGGTCTCAGAGTTCGGCAAAGGACGCCCTCCTCAATTTACGTCGAGATTATTAACAAATTAAAATTCCTTGTTCCCAAAAAACATCTGCCGTAAGAAAAAAAAAAGTTTAAAGCCTCTTGTGGTGTACTGGACACTGGACACAGTGGAAAATTTTAAATTGAACCGCAGGGCTGTCTAAAGACACGCCACGTATTTCAGCAGGTCGTCGTTCCGCCGCGGCGTAGAGAGTATCGCTTCGGTATCGGATTCAGCGGAAATGGTAATAGCAGGGCCGTTCTGTAGCGAATATTTATCGGACAAAACTGAAACGAAAATGCTTGAAGAAACATGAAACTCCACAATGAGAGAGTGAGGCATAACCCCTGTATTTTACGTATTATAATTAATTGTGCGCGTGTTTGTGGTGTGTTTGAGCCTGCATTGAGAGGACGCAACGTGAAGAGTCCACGTCTTCCTCTAATTTCGGAACTTTTCGCCGGTTAATTCACTTTTAGGACGAGTTGCTCGAAAAAAAGCATTTGTTTTCAAGGGTGCTTGTTATATGAAAGTTTATAAGCTATGCTGAGGGTAAGCCAAGAAAAACTAACAATGTTAAGTTGTTTTTAGTTTTGTGGTGTTCCATTAATTCCTGGACACCCTGTATGGATTATCGCAACACAAAATAAATTGTTTTAGGGCGAATTTAGCATAAGAACCAGTACTTTTGATTTTCAAAAGCAAAAACAATAACTCTGGCCAACTTTTGTGTTTGGGGGGGGGGGGGTGGCGAAACAAAAGAGTCGTGACCTTAGACAAAACGTTCTTTATTCAGATGTTACCTAACATTGTCATTAGTGAGTAAGAACCATTAAAACACTAACGATAATTAAAACTTGTAGACAAAAATATTTTTATTGTGAATTTAATGAAAAAAAGTATCACATACAGGTTCAGAGTTGCAAAATTCTAATATATATATATATACAATTACAAACATGGTTGAACGCGAAAACAAGGATAAACAGATACCTAACTACTCGGGTAGGTACATCACCTTACAAAAATATCCAATGTAAAAATTCAAGTCCACTCTCGTTTAACATAAAATCCAGCCGTAACGTCGTACACATATAAAAAATAATGATATAACTCTAACTTCCAATTTAACTCTGAAAATAGTTTAAAATTACATGATTAGCGATAAAACTAGGTGGAGGGGGGCGCGTGGAGCGCCGCGTGCAGGGCCTGTTGCAGCTCGGATGGCATCGCCTGTACGATGTTCTGGAAGAACGCCTCGTCCGACTGGACCTGACGCACGATGTTCAGCATCCGGAAGCCCTCCGGCTTGATCGGCTCTATCGCCTCCCGGAAGAACGCCTCCGCCATTATATTTATTATCCTCGGGATGTTTGAATTATTCGCACCTGCGTACAGAAAAAAACAAAAACTCACGACCTGAAATAAAGGAAACTGATCAAAAGAGCAACAAAAGGCGCCGGTCCGGGAAATTTCAGGCCGGTTTCGTCGTTATCGGGGCCCGTCAGTCCAATGTGTACGAAATCCGACCGCGATTTGTCCTCATAAAAGAATATAATGGTGTTTATTTAATGATTTTATGATGTTTATCCGCGAAATATTTTAATTATTTGCACCTGCGTACAGAAAAATCAAAAATTCACTACCGAAACAGACAAAACTGATCAAAAGAGCAACAAAAGGCGCCGGTCCGGGAAATTTCAGGCCGGTTTCGTCGTTATCGGGGCTCGTCAGTCCAATGTATACGAAATCCGACCGCGATTTGTCCTCATAAAAAGAATATAATGGTGTTTATTTAATGATTTTATGATGTTTATCCGCGAAATATTTTAATTATTTCCACCTCGTACAGAAAAATCAAAAATTCACTACCAAAAGACAAAACTGATCAAAAGAGCAACAAAGGCGCCGGTCCGAGGAAATTTCAGGCCGGTTTCGTCGTTATCGGGGCTCGTCAGTCCTGTGTGTACGAGATCCGACCGCGATTTGTCCTCATAAAAGAATATAATGGTGTTTATTTAATGATTTTATGATGTTTATCCTCGAAAATATTTTAATTATTTCCACCTGCGTACAGAAAAATCAAAAATTCACTACCCGAAACAGACAAAACTGATCAAAAGAGCAACAAAAGGCGCCGGTCCGGGGAAATTTCAGGCCGGTTTCGTCGTTATCGGGGCTCGTCAGTCCAATGTGTACGAAATCCGACCGCGATTTGTCCTCATAAAGGAATAGAATGACATTTATTTAATGAAATTATGATTCCTTGATTGATCCTCGTACAGAAAAATTAAAACCTTTAGACCGACCAAAACAAACAAAACTAATCAAAAATCCACAAAACGCACCAGTCCTGGAAACTGCAGGCCTGTTTCGTCATTATTGGGGCCCGTCAGCCCGGTATATACGAGATACCACTTCGTGATTTGTTCTCATTAAGAAATTGAATGCGATATGTCAGAAATTAAAGGTCACGTATATGAAGTTTATTTTATGATATATAATATGTTTATTATCCTCAGAACATTTGAATTATTTGCACCTGCATACAGAAAAATAAAAAAACAAAATCTAATGAAAAAAGCATAGGGCGCCGGTCCTGGAAAACTGCACGCCGGTTTCGTCGTCACCGGGGCTCGTCAACGCAGTGTGTCCCGAGACCGATTCAACGAGAAGCGGTACTAAACTAGGCGGCTATTTACACGCAACTCACCTAAAATATGTTCGTTATTCTGTTCGATGAGGTCGCACAGGTACCCGTAGACGTGGGGCGCCTCGTCCGCGTCCTCTATCACCGGCAGCCACGAGAACCACAACGGGATGATCTCGTTCAGGTTGATCTGCGAGTTGTTGTACTTCATGATCTTGGTGACTGCCGATATGGCGTTCTCCGTGGCGTTTATGTTCCTCCGGGTCCTTCGACTCCGGATCGCTGATCACCTGCAACCAATCAAAATAGTCATCGACCAAATCCTCGAAGACGAATCATCCTGCATCGACAGTTGATGCAGGCTCAGCAAGTGATGAGCCCCTATCGGGCCGAAACCTACGCTTCTCTACGTACCTCTACGAGCGCGGGCAGGATCTTGGCCAGCTCCCCGGCGAAGTACTCGCCGCCGAACTGCGCCAGCACGCCCCAGCCGTAGGCGGTCGCCTGGCGCACCTCGCAGCTCTTGTCCTTGACGTAGACGGCGAGCGGCTGCAGGAAGTAGCCTTGGTACTTGGCGCACGCCGGGCCGCAGAACTCGATCACGTCGTCGAAGACGCACACGCCCCACTGGCGGTCGGCCCAGCCGCGGTTCGGCGCCAGCAGCGCCACGAAGTGGCTGCAGATCGGGTCGAATAGCGGCAGGAAGTTCTCGCGGTACACGATGAAGAGCGCGTGGATCACGTCGGCGATCTTGCTCAGCACGTAGATGTCGTCCGACTCCTCGTCCTCCAGCTGCTCCTGCACCTCCTGAAACGATAACAAGCAAAGCACTCGGTGAATCATCACGAGCTTGCTCAGTTTCTACAACATTGTTGTCGCAAAAGTTCCCGTAAAAGAGCTTACCTCGTCGTAGTCCTCGTCCAGGTGCTTCTTGTGCCTGTCGTTGGCCCTCTCGAAGTGCTCCTTCATCAGCTTGTCGATAATCCTAAGTATTTCAGTCATGGATTCCTGGTCGATGTAGGACGGCCCCAGTTTCTGCACGCACCTGGCCAGCGAGTCGAGCATCACCATCAGCACCTCGCTCTCCGGCTCCGTGTCGATGGCCTTGAGCAGCTCGGGGCAGATGAAGCGCCACATGTCGGCCACGAAGGCGGGTCCCTTACAGGTGGCGCACTCTAGGAGCCAGGGCAGCGACTCCGCGGCAGCGTTCCGGACGCCGTCGTGGAAGTAGAACTTGAGCATGGGCACCATCAGCTTGACGGTCTCTTCGGCGTAGTTCGCGAAGCCCTCCTTCAGCTCCCTGGCGTAGCACACCAGCATGCTACACGCGGCCGCCTTGTCCTCCAAGCCTGAAACAACGACGACGCTTCGATCACCACATTTCTTCTTCCACCCGTTCTGTTTGCAGGTAGTTTTAGCCGTTCCGCACGCAAGTATGCGTTTGCAGGTAGAATTTCGTCAGGGCGTTTTTCTCCACATCGCGTCATGAATTTATTCAGATGTGTTTACGAAGTCTCCCAAAACGAATTCGGAAATTCCCGAACCACCACGACCGATTTTAATAAGATGGGGTACGTGGTCGAACGCTGTTTTATTATGTGTAACATTTTAAAGCAATAAAAACTAGCGTCCAAAGTGCAATGACCTCTATATCAGCAAACATGGAAAAAATCGGTAATACTTAAATAAACGGATTTAAAAGTATAATAAGGTAACGTTTGGCTCTGGTCGACGGCTGTCTTTTTTCGCTCGTTGTAATATTACTTTCCTTTATTCGTAGACATCCAGTGCGGTGCGGCGGTTTGGGATTTCGCGCGCGTTTTTTTTTTTACTGTTATCGCGATTCTGTTGTTGAATGTATTTTCAATGTGCACGTCTCTTACCGGCGGTGCGGATTCCGAAGTTCTTCTGCTCGCCCAGCGACACGAACTGCCAGTCCTCGTCGCCTTCCACGCCTTGCATGTCGTCGTTGTCGAGCAGGGCGACGTCGGGTTTCATGGCGGCCGTCCTCATCACCGGTCCCATCACCAGAGGCAGGTATTGCTTTCGAAGCTCTTGCCGAGGACCTGAAACGAGACGAAAGATCGCGTCAGTCGACGTTTCGTGAGGTGAAGTGGTGCTGTGTCGCACCTTACAAATCCTGGACCAAGCGGAGATCAGGTAGCTCGTCTGCGGATCGTCGTCTGGCAATTCGGCGCCTTCGTGAGTCTTCAGCAGCATGTCCATGACATCGGTGGCGTCGATGCTGAACTTCTTGGGGCCGACGGCGGTCCCGATCAAGGTCACGCACTCTATCGCCTTACCTGCGAACGTCAAACGTCAAACATCACGAACGTTTCGTGCCACCCACACTTACCCCTCAAGAGCTTCAGTTCCTCCTTGTTGGCGTTCTGGATGATGTACTTCAGGCAGGGCATCAGACGGTCGTAGTAGGTGATGAACTCGTTCTCGGCGGTGTCGGCGACGCTGGCGATCGTCGTCACCACCTGCTCCAGCACCAGCTTGGTGCCCTTCTCCACCAGCTCCTTGAACTTCGCCGTCCAGGATGCCCTCCAGCTTGCCCATGAGGGCGTCCAGGTAGCTGCTCAGTATGTGCTTGGGGCAGTCCTCGGCGAAGTTGACCAGCGCGGCGCCTACAGGAGAAAAAAAAACAATAGCCAAGCGTCCCGAAATTACACAAGAGCGTTAAAATACGCCGAGAGTATTAGGACGTTTGGTCCTCGAGACTTACCGGCGTGCGCCTGCACCCTGGGATTGGCATTGTCGTCCAGCAGCATGAGGAGGCCGGGCACGACGCGGTCGTGGAACTTCTTCTCGAAGATGGGCGCGAAGTCGGTGGACATCTGGCCGATGGCGTTGCACGCGGCGTATCGGACGCGCGGGTGCGGGTCCTGGAGGTAGCGCAGCACGCCCTGCATGACGCCCGGCACGCCGTCCATGATCTGCGGCAGCATGCCCTCCATCTGCTTGAGGCAGCCCTCGCCGATGGCGCTGAGCGCCATGAGCGCGGCGTGGCGCTGCTTCCAGTCGGGGCTGGCCAGCATGCCGGGGATGCTCTGGGTTACCAGCGGCAGGATTATCTTGCCCCCTAGACCAAGACGAACATTGGAAATTCACCTGAAGTAAACTATTCGATGTCTCGGAAGAAATTGGAAACTGTGGTTTAATACACCTTCCTCTTTCCCTGCCGCGTTTACATACCAAGATCACCGTGTCGCTAGACTAAGGCTCCTCTCATAATATATTTAATTGAGCTCGAATGGCCACCGACGCACAGTGGGTTAGAATCGGAAAATCCTGGCCAAAAATCGAGAAAGGTAGGAAATTTGTCAAACCATATTGAATTTTATGTTTTTTGGGTCCCTGATTTTAAATTTGTACTTTATATTTCAGAAAAACAAAATGGCGGCCATAAAGTAACCGCTTTTTGCGATAAAAGCAACTTTAAAAAAATCCAAATTGGAGTATTCATATTTTCTGTAAATAAGATTTCAATTTTATACTCTCCTCGAAAGGGAAACAAAATGGCGGACCGGTAGCAACCGCATGTAACCATTTTTCCACGATGAAAGGTACTTATTATGATCAAAATTAGAGCATTGATATTTTCTGCTTGTATAATTTCAATTAAATCTCCTTACCGAAAAAAACAGGTGGAGAACCGGAAATAAAATTTTCTTAAAAAGCTACATATTTTGATTCGAATAAGATTATTTATATTTTTTATTAATAAGATTTTAATCTAACTCCCTGAAGAAATGGAGGGCCAAAAGTAAGAACTTTTTGGAAGGACTACAATTGCACGCAACGTGTCTTCAGTTAAGTTACATTAGGTTACTAAAATTATTGTGTTAAAAATTGATCGCAGAGAACCTCAGTTAAGTTGAATTAGGTTAACTAGTGTAAAATAAAAAATATATATTTCACGGAACATTGAGACACCGTATATTTCTCCTTCCACTGGTCAATAGTGTACACCAGGTATATACATTTCCCCCTTGGTTGGGACTTACTATTGTATCGGGGATGAACACCTGCTTTGACGCAGGTACAGTTAGAATTGCCCCGAGAACGCTCTATTAGACGCGCCTTTCTATTTTTGCATATTTCACTGAAATAAGCAGTTTCAAGCAGCCAATTTTTATGAATTCCTTATTCCACTAATATTTCCCACATGTTAAATTGTGAATTAGTGTTAGAACTCTGTAGATACAAACTATTTTCCTACTTTTCTTTCGCTACCTTAACATGCGCGTTTGTATTATAAGCGCAGAGTTAACATTTATTTTCCATAATGAGAAATACAAAAATTTGAATTTTAATGCATAGATACTATTTTACATCCCTTCAAGAGTAGCCTCTATTTCGCGTATTAGTAGTGACGTCGCGTCTTTGGCGGGACATTTAAATTTATACAGCAATTTAAAATGGTCTAAATTGCTTTCAAAAAATACAACACGTGGAAGACAACATATTTTCAAGAATAACAAGATTAATGGTTATTTGAAACCAAATAACAAAAAAAAAAAACATGAATCAAACACGGCAAAATAACCTTATTACACCTAATAAGCTTCAAAAAACGCTTAAAAAAGAATTTCTATTTAAAATCGGTACCTCAACTTATTCCTTATAATTAATATTTGCCTCCGATATTTACTTACCCAAACCGCAGGCCAAACGATCCAGTGCCGCCTCCGCCACGACGTTGTTGCAATCGTTGTCCTCGTCAAGCAGTTCATCAGACTCGGCCCAGCCGTCCTCCTCCCTCGAGGTCCGCCATGAACTGCAGGATCAACGGGATCAGCTGCTCCATGTACTTGCCGGCGTTCTTGCGGACCATCGCCGGCGCCATTTCGGCCAGCGTCACCATAACCTACAAAATCACACCACGTCTAACGGCCGGAAAAGCTTCAAGCAGTGCCTGAGAGCGACCGGTCGTTTGGTCCTTCGAGCCGGATCGCCATTCCGCCCACACAGACCGATACCCTCGCGACAGGGAAGTATCCGGTCATTTGGTCCTTCGAGCCGGATTTAATCGGTTCTCCCATACATTGGGCGATACCTTACCTTGCTCAGATTCCCCTTTTGGCGTGTAGAACTTATCCACGATTTTTTTTATTGACCGCTGGTAACATTAGGAAGGAACTATCCCTATTTTTAAACTACGTTCGACTGCACTGTTGAATTTTTAGTTCGTCTTGACTGCCGAAATGTGCAATTACGCTTAATCAAACCATTATTTTTCGCGTAAATTTTAGACTAAACGATTTTGTACATATAGTATGAGACTGTAAACGAAAATTTAGTGTCGACCTCTTTCAATTGATCTTTCGAGCCAGATATAAATCGGTCCTTCGAGCCGGATATTAGCCGCTCCTCTCATCGCTCACAGCGCACAAAAGGGGACTCACCTCGAGGGCCAGCTGCCTCCAGCTGTCCAGGGCGCCCGAGTCGCTGAATATCTTCATGCACATCTCGTAGATGGGCAGCAGCTGGGGCCGCAGGTACTTGGGTGTGTTCTCGGCCAGGTCGATCAGCACCTTGAGCAGGGTGTCGTCGTCCTGCTGCTGGACGCTCTCGGCGACGACGTGCAGCATGGGGGCCAGCAGGTCGGCGTAGTGCTTCAGGATCTGCGTCTCCTTGTCGTTGATGAGAATGAAGGCACCGACCGCCCTCACTGCCTGGAAGCGCACCTCGTACGCCTCGCCAGGCGACAGGCTCTGCAGCAGCATCTGCTTGATGAGGTCTAGGTAGTTGTTCTGCTGGTTGCCGAACACGCCCGGCACGCTGGTGAACATCTGGAGGGCGGCCTCCTTGAGGACGGGGTTCGGGTCGTTGGCGCAGTGAAAGAGGAACTGCAAGAACATTCCGAAATAGAAGAGATCTTTCGATAACCGAGTCGGCATCGTGTGGCTTCCCAAGGAGGTTATTTTGAAGGAGACAATACTGATTTGTAATTCTATTTGAATAAAAAAATTTAAGAAAATCATTCTCATTACTAAATTTACCCACCTTGTAGATGTAGTTTCGGAAGATTGGGCAAATCAGTAAAAAAGAAGTTCATTTAACTAACATTGACCATTATGTAAAACATACCCTGAAGAAGTCTGAGCATATCAGACGAAACGTTGGCAAATAAATAGTGCTTGTATATTTGCCCAAAATTATAAATCCATATTATAAAAATATAGATTGTTATGAGAGTATTTATTGATAAGAAGTTTTAATTGTCTCCTGATGATGCCAAGACGGTTGGTGAAATGCGAGCGTTGACTGTAAACGTACTGTTTCGGTACACTCTTTATATCACAATGCTCTATTATATTACTGTCAAGATTAGAAATAAAGAGAAAGGGATGAAAAAAATGTACAACCTCTGATTTTAGATATAAAAAAAAAATGTTATGAAATAAATTGATCAGGTCAAGTTACATAATAACGTGTGTTCTAATATCGAAGGTTTATTTTGATATTATCGAAATTAAAAATAACACAGAAGCTTAAATTATTTTTGAAATGCCAAATAAGCTAGGAATTAAATGCTTTAATGTATATGACAATTACAAAAAGCACCCAAAATATGCAGTTGATAAAATTAATAATCGGAGTAAATTTTGTGGTGTTTTATCAACCTTTTATCACTTTTATGTTTAACTTTATGCAACAATTATTCTGCAACAAGTGCATATCTTTAATAAAGGCGTTTGTAAAAGAAAAAAATTGGCACAAAAATGTACTAAAACAATAATTATTCACTTCGTTTAAGGTTTTACAAGTAAAAATGTGTTTAACAAATATCTGTTAAAACTCTAATTGAATAAAAATAGGAATTTTGTAAAAAGTAAATAGGAATTATTAAAAAAAAAGGTGTTTCAGATTTTTAATCTCACATTAACAGTATTCTAATTTTTATTCTTTCCACCCAACAAAATTCTTTTTAATTTCAATGGAGACTGGAAACTACAAAAATAATATAATCTCATTACAATATTCGTAAGGTTTCAGCATATAAATCTCAAAAGAAACAGCATATAACTTTTATTAGTTCAACTTTTTGGCAAACTATGGACGAGATTTTAATTTAGGAACATGACAAAAAATATTTATTTTCATGACTCATGGGGTATTCCCATTTTTAATATGAACCCGAATCACTTCTAAAAAACATGTTTATAAGAATATTATTATTCTGAAATCAGTTAAAAATACACACCAAATTTTCTTTGGAAACAATTATAATTTGCGTATTCCTTTAAAATCAAGGACACAACTCCCTGTATTACAAAACTCCAATTACGTCCATACGCGATTCTACAAAACATGACACTCTAACGGCGAGAGGAACCACGTTTGGTCACGGTTGCATTAACTCGATTTCTGCAAGTCATCCGCTCTGACCGACACCAGATCCATTATGGATACCCTACAAAATCAATTCCCCATCTAACAGCCTCACCAAACCGAATTACCTCAACAGTTTAATCTTTTTTTTACTCCCAGATACCCAACCATAAAAAAACACGGCTTTCCCGTCGTCGACTTTCTTCTCTTTTTGTGCCCTCACCAAATTCGTTACACAAGCTCGACCAGAGAAGTGTTCAAACACACAAAAAACATCCGATTGCAACTTACCTGGAGAAATTCAGGCCACTGGTTGTTGCCGTCGTCGTCGATCAGGTTCCTGGCCACCTCGGCGACCACCTCGCACACCTTGTGCCTCAGCTGCTCGGACTGCACCTTCTGTATGGCCAGGAGCACCTGCTCTTTAAGCTGGGCCTGGCTCTCGGGTGGCAGCTTCGGGTAGAAGTCCATGAAGTCGTTGGAGAAGACCCGGCGCAGCAGCACGGCTGACATCTGCCTGGCCTCGTCCCCGAGATTCTCATTGTGTATGGCGCCCAACAAGTGACTCACTTTAGTCTCGACGGGCAAATTGGAATACGCATCCTGTATACGAAACGTATGCAATTACTAGGATCGAGAATCGATAACGGAATGTTTTCCGGCTAATAGATATTAATGAAAATCTAATGACAGCTTGTTAACGCATTGCCGCTTTTTTTTTCGTCTATAAATAGCGTTGGAATTATTCAAATGCAGCAATTAGCTGGTCCGATGCGCACTTCGGATGCATCGCGGCATAAGACGTGTTCGAGGAACGGTAAACCGGCGAAGAAAACGCGTAGAATACCTGCGAGATGAATCATGGCCCAGTTTATGAATATTAAGCACCATGCTGTTAACGCCGTACACGTTGTGGCATGAAAAAATATACCAGGAAGAATTAAAGAACGTTAGTTCTGTCTCGCGTTAAATTTAAGCCCGATCGCAAAACGATTAATAAGGGAATGATTTACTCACCTCGGCCTGTGTTCTAACGTTATTATCCGTGGATAAAAGTGTTGTCAATATATGATAAAATTGCTCTTGATCGGCGGCCATGGCGCCTTTACATGAAAGAACAGTGACAAGTGCTCAGGGTAGACAACATACAGGTGTCACGCCACTCGAAAAAATAGGTCCCGAATGTTCTGTCACAATTTTAATTTTCTTCTTCTAATCTGCAATTATTTCAATTCTTCAGACTATATCGTCGCAGGAACAGCCATATTTAAAAATTCCCGAGTGTTTAAATACATAAACGTTTAATAAATCGCTACTAATTAATTCAACAGTTGGCATTCGTCAAACAATTACAGGTATCTGCAGAAAGGAAACGGCGAATTGTAGATTTCTGTAATATTTGACAGCACAATTGACATCTTTCAAGAATATTTAAAAAGAGGTTTGGATTTGGAATTCCACGTGAATACAAGATATTCATAACCATAATATTTTTTCTTTAATAGTTATATAAATATATACAAGGTAAGATTTTTTTTAACTTACATCCAAAAACCTTATTTGATCTAATTTTTTTTTAGATGCCGAAAGTGAGATCAAGCTCGGGTCCCCCGCGTAAGCAGGGCTTCAACAGGTCCAACCATTCCATGAACCCCGAGAGGCCGAAGGAGGGCCTGAAGGGCGTAGCGAAAGTCCGTACGAAAGGGACAATCAAACGGCTTCAGATGTACAGGAATTTCAAAGCGAAACGTGACAGAACCGGAAAGATCCTGACGCCAGCTCCGTTTCAGGTGCGGATTAAAACAAATTTGGTTTTTATAGCCATTCAGTAAGCGTGTTTCTTATTTTTAGGGGTGGTTGCCGTCTGGGACGGTAGCAGGGTGGAACCGAACCAGAAATGGTTCGGAAACAGTCGCGTGATTTCCCAAAACGCCTTACAGAAATTCCAAACGGAGCTGGGAGCTGCGGTGAAGAACCCTTACCAGGTCGTTATGAAGCCTACCACTCTACCTATAACATTGCTGAACGAGAAGGCGAAGAACGCGAGGGTCCACCTGCTGGATACCGAGAGTTTTGAGAGCGTGTTCGGGCCGAAACGAAGCCGAAAAAGGCCGAATATCGCTGTTAAAGGCTTGGACGAGTTGACCGAGCTGGCGGAGAAGAACACCAACGAATACAGCAACGAGAAGGATTCCAACATAGTGAGAGACGACGAAGGGGTGCGGGACATGCCGAGGGACTGGGTAATGGCGGCGGGACAGTCGAAAAGGATCTGGAACGAGCTGCACAAAGTTATCGACAGCTCCGACGTGCTTCTTCAAGTGTTGGACGCGAGAGACCCGATGGGCACCAGGTCGTCGTACTTAGAGAAGTTTTTGAGGACCGAGAAGCCCCACAAGCACCTAATTTTCATCTTAAACAAGGTGGATCTCGTTCCCACTTGGGTCACGCAACGCTGGGTGGGGATATTGAGCAAAGATTACCCGACGGTGGCGTTCCACGCGAGCCTCACGCACCCCTTCGGCAAGGGGTCCCTCATCAACCTCCTGCGGCAGTTCGGTAAGTTTCACGTGCATTTTTACCTGTAAATCGTTATATAACGCGTATATTCTGCAGCGAAACTACACATCGACAAGAAACAGATCTCCGTCGGCTTCATCGGATACCCGAACGTGGGGAAATCATCGGTTATTAATACACTGCGTAGCAAGAAAGTGTGCAAAGTGGCGCCTATAGCGGGCGAGACGAAAGTCTGGCAGTATATCACGCTCATGCGGCGGATATACCTCATCGATTGCCCGGGGTGGTCTATCCGTCCGCGAGACCGACACGGAGAAAGTTCTAAAGGGCGTAGTGCGAGTAGAGTTGGTTAATAACCCCGAGGATTACATAACCCCGCTTTTGGAGCGCGTCAAACCGGAGTACATCAAGAAAACGTACAAAATAGACGACTGGAGCGATTCGGTGGACTTTTTGGAAAAACTAGCCCGTCGCTCTGGGAAGTTGCTGAAGAAAGGCGAGCCCGATATCCCGAGCGTGGCGAAAATGATCCTCAACGACTGGCAGAGGGGCAAACTACCGTTCTACTGCAGCCCCCCGGGTTCGAGGAACCCCTGCCACCCGCGGAGAAAGAAAAAGACGAAGGTACCCTGAGCGTCGTTCAAGACTACAGGAAGATCCGTATGGGGCTCACCTTCGAGGGGGAGGACGTTAAGGAGCTTGAACCTATCGAGAATGTCGAGAAAGCTGTCTCGGAATACGCGGAAGATAACTCCGAAGCAGGCAAAAATCAAAGCGGGGACGAAGAATCTGACGATTCCGACTCAGATATCAGCAACTTTTACTCGGACATGGAGAGCAGCGTTAACGAGAGCGAGAAGGAGGTCGCCTTGTCTTCTAGCGGGGCGTTCACTGTGGAGAAATTGGCGAGAAAGAAGGGTACGAAGCGAGGCAAGTCGGACGAAGACGAAGCCTCTAGCGTGAAGAAACTGACGAGCAAACAACGGAGGGCTGCAGACAGGGCGCAAAAAAGAAAGAAGATCGGGAGCAACTTTTACGAGGTCGCCAACGTTAAGAACAGGAATAGGAATAAGAAGAAAAAGGTGTGACGTTTTATTTTTTGTTGTATTTAAACATCGTTTTCTAAAATTCTTGTTGGATATTACGAGATGCATGTTAAATAAAATTATAACAAAAAAATAATACTCGTTTTTCTTGATAAAATTTATGTTGGGTTCATGCAGGAAATTTTTAGTAATAAGAATAAAATAATAATAAAGCAAAAAAGAAAAAAACTTTTTTTTTAAAATGACCCACATGCAAACATAATTTTTGTAAGACAGAAATTTTCAGTTATTCTTTCTGGAGAACCAGGCGTAAAAAAGGTAATTTTTCTATTCTACGCCAGATGGCGCTTGTATAGAAACTAAAACCATAGATAAAAGAAGACTAAAACTAAGAGAGAATTTATTTTATAATAAATAATAGTCACATTTATTTTACAAATTAATTACGAAAAACTCTAAATACTCTTAAATAGAAGTGATATTCATTTCCTCTCAAGACCTACATCGATTTATTTTGTTGTACCTATTAAAATCGGTAGATAACTGATTCGATACAAGTGATCACATCAAATTTTCGTAAAGTTATGTTTTCTTTTATTTTAAAGCTGACTATAAATTCGTTTGAAATTATATATAAATAAGTTAGTGAGTTAGCATAAACAATATTCTTCTCCTGCCAAGAACTACTTGAATTTTATTTTGTTGTACCTTTTAAATTAAAATCAGTGGACAGCTAATTTCAGAGAAATGATCAAATCATATTTTCGTAAAGTTCTAAGTTCGTTGTAATTCGTCTATTGACAAGCAGATGGCGAAAGGGGACACAATTTAAAGCTACCTACAAATACATTTGAAATTAATAGGTTAGTTAAGTGAAGTGTTTTGAATGTTGTGCGAAAAGTTTTGTGTGTGAAGTGTTTTTAAATGCTGTGGGTTTTATTTGCCGACCATTCTTTGTAAGTAAAAAAACAATTCTTGCTTAGTACATACATTTATTATTCGAATTACTGGTCAGGTCCGTAAGGACGTATAAAAAAAATCCATAATGCAACTTATAAATACTTAGACGGTAAATTAGAAATAAATTATTGTTGCGACAACGTCTGCGCGGCCTCCGGCGGGGTCACCTCCATCAGCTCTTGCAGGAAGACGGTGGTGCCCCTTATCCACCTGTGGTAGCCCTGCGGCTTGTTCTTCCACTTCACGCACAGGTAATAAACGGGAACGCCTGCGGAAAAGACTAGCGTAGTACTCAAGAACAAATCGTCAGTTCGGGGCCTACCTGACAACGTGATGGCCCCGCCTACGACCGTGTTCCAGGGCTGCGTCGGTATGGGGAACAGCACGAGGAAGGCGCAACACACCAAGAACGTGACCGGTATCCACGTGCTGACCCGAATGGGCCTGGGTAGGTCGGGGTGTTTGCGGCGCAGCCACAGCATGCCGGCTATGCTCGCGGCCACCGACAGCCACAGGATCTGCCCGTAGTAGTTGATCAGGACGAACACGTCGCTTATCAGCAACATCGCCAGGGAGGTCACGCACTGGAATTCGGTAAACGTGGGGTCGGCCAAGCTTTTACAAGATGTCTACTTTTGTTTATGTACAAATCCATAAAATCATGGCGTACTAAGATTTCTTTTATACCCCCGTAATTCGATATAACCATTTAGCGATTTTTAATTTAAAATCTGAATCCATGGCGTTAATCCCTCAAAACCTCCGTATGCGAAATTTCCAAGGTTTGAGTCCATGGCACAGGTGAGTCAAGTGTGCCATGGAATTATGTCAAGACAGTTGAATGTTATCAGGAAACAACTGCTTTGACGTAATTACATGGCAGATTTGACTCGTCTCACGGCTCTCAAACTTAATATTTGGCTCTCAAATTTTGAGGTCATATAGAAAGAAACACCTTGTATATTTTTTGTTCAAATTTCGGATGTGGAGGTTTCGTGGGGTCCTGATCAACGCTATGGATTCAGATTCTCAATAAAAAAATCGGTATATAGTTATATTGAACCTCAGGGGTATAAAAACAGATCGTAGCAGGCCATGGGGATGAAACTTAAAAGCGACATTAGGGCCAGATGAAGCAGTTTTCGATGCCCTTTAAATAATAAAAAAAAGGCTTAATTGATTATCTTGAAAAATGAGAATTTTATGGGTTTGTACAGATATAAAAATAAAAGAGGACATCCTGTATAAGTAATCCATCCTCAGTTGCCACATGGCGTACTCACGGTGAAAATTAAACTAGGAATGGGGGTGCTCCTCCTCACGTGGATGAAGGAGAAGAAGTCGGGTAAGTGCCCTTCTTGAGAGCCTGTGAGGAACAGTCTTGCCGAGGTGAATAAAATGCCGTTGACGCCGCCGAAAGTAGAGAGCGCCACGAAAACAGGTACCAGCCAGGTCAGAGTGCCGAACATTTTCATCCCGAAAGACTAGAACAATTTTTAAATTGAGTTTTGTTTCGAATTCTTACATAGTTAAAGAAGTTGGAAGGTTACGAGTGTGAACAGCGGGGAAATCATTGTTATTGCGTTTGTTCGACAAATTCAGTTTCGAAATTACATGTAACTGTTATTTTATTTTAACGGAGACAGTCTGTCGTGATTTAGTACTTATATTCAAGTACATAAATTAATTTTTTCACGAAAAAATATCGATAAACGAAGTTTGCAGTGAGTTTGCACTTTGATATATCTTGAAGCAAAAAACCAAAAAGATTCCACTCAAAATGCAATCGTTAATCGAGGTGTTTTACCATTTTTAAAAAATGGTAATAGCATGTTTACCAAAAAGTCATTTTTTGCAAGTAAAAAATGTATTTTACGATCTTATAGTGGAAGCAGCTTGGGGCTTTTTGCTGTAACAGTCGTTTAAATTAGTCTACGCACCAGTGACGCGTCGAAAAAATGTCAAGTGTTCAGATGGATCAAAGGGTTAGTCTCGAGTTTCTTGTTAAACCAGGGAAACTTTTACGGAAGCTCATGCAGTGCTAAAAGAAGTGTACGGGAATGAATGTTTATCCCGGACACAAGTTTTTGAATGGTTTAAACGGTTTAAAGAGGGACGTGAAACGACCGAAGACGATCCGCGCCCCGGACGGCCCTCAACGTCAAAAACGGACGAAAACATTGAAAAAAATTGGTAAATTAATCCGCGAAGATCGTCGTTTAAGCATCCAAGGGCTTGCCAAAGTTGACAAAGAATGTGTTCGACAGATTTTGCATGATTCGTTCAACATGCGCAAGTTGATGCCATAACTCCTCACTCCCGAGCAAAAGGAATCAAGAATGAACATTTGCGCTGACATTCTAAACAACATTGACACTGATCCAGGCTTGTTAGACACGGTGATTACTTGTGATGACAAGTTTCGAAAGTGTGACTTCCAGCACTGCTTTTAACAATGGAAAAGTCGTATGGAGCGGTGTAGAGATCGCCAAAGGGAGTACACTGAAGGCGAAAAGTCGCTACTGTAATTATTAACGAATAAAAAGTGTTATGACAGCAGTTCGGTTATTTAATAGCCACACCTTGTACACCCAAGATGACGTACTTAAAACTCTCAATAATGCTCCGATTCCTATGAAATTTTGAGGAGAAATTGTCGAGATGTGTTGCTTAAAAAAATACCAACCCACCTATAGGTAACCCCCCTACAAAACATGTATATAATAAATTGGCCACAAATCTTCCAGACAGATACAGTATATTCTAAACCTCGTATCTTTAATAATTATAAGAGTGTTCCTATCTTTCGTAGTAATAAGTATTTTGAAATTACTATGGGAATACGTTTTTTCCGACCGGTTTCGGATGATTTTTACTTACCAAGGCAACAGCTGGAGAACTCTCAATCTCCACTCCGGAGAGCACAGCAAAATAAGCGACATTCGCAAGCACGTATACACCCGTCACCATGGGAAGAGCTATCCAGATGGCCCTTGGCAGATTTCTGCAAGGTAATGAAAAAAAAATCGTACAATAATCCTCGAAGTATTTATTTTCGTCCGTGATCCCACACTTGCGCTAGCAAAAAGAACTTTAAAAACAGAATCAACCTCATGTTGATTCTGTTTCGAAAAATAATTTAACTAGACCATATTCCGCTCTAGAATTTGCGGTTTGACCCCCTGTGATTTTTTTTCTCGGACCTTATCTAAAAAATTCAATTTTTCGAACTCCCGTTGGTGGTATGGAAGACATTCAGCAACGTATAGTCAATAAAATTGAATAAATTAATGAAAAACCGTTGATATTGCAGCACGTTATCGACTCAGGTCATTTTCTTTAATAGTGTCTTATTTTTTCGAAAATATGGTGCCTTTTTTGTACCAATAAATAATAAGTAAGCGGATTTGAAAACTACACCTCGTATAGAATACCTAAACAATAAATCCACATAACGCTTCAATATCAATCAAAACCGACACCATAAAGTTTTATTGCGGATATCAATTAACAGGCCAACTCGATTCATCGTATAGTAGCGACCAAATTTTATGGAATGCGGTACAAATACCTGAAAACGGTTCATTTTCTTCATTTATTGTTATGGAGCCTGGCCAAATTGCCGATTATTAACAAGTTATAGCCCCCACGGGCATTAAATCGCAAAATGTTTTTATATCTTGACACTTCAGGAATCTGTACACAGGGTACTAAAATAATAAACTCAAGTGAAGGTAGAATTGTCCCAAATAAAAAGCTCACAACTTATCAATAATAGGTACTAGGTACATAATGCTGAAATTCTAAATTACCATGTAGGAGGTGTGTAAATTAAGTAATGAGACTGGCAACGTAGCACCCGATTTAGCAACACTGCGGAGACGGGACTTGGAAGGCTGTAGGTTAACATGTAATGCACCTTGAGTACAAGCTTGAACTTGTTGGTCATTTGTTTGTTCTTTGTGATTTTTTTCGTAAACGGTTTTTTTTTCTAGTGCGTTTTAAAAATGAGTGACATTAATTTTGAGCAACGACGTGCCATCAGGTTTTGCTTCAGACTTGGACATAGCGCAACGGATACTTTTGTAAAACTTCAACACGCCTACGGAGACAGTATTTTTTTCAAGAACCCAGGTTTTTCGGTGGTTTAAAGCATTCTCAGAAGGAAGAGAGTCGATTGAACCACGCAGCGGAAGGCCTTCATCTTCAAGAACCGATGAAAATATAGATAGAATACGGGTTTTTGTGTGTTCAGATCGTCGGTTGACGACAAGAATGATCGGGGTAGAGTTAAATTTGAATCACACCACTATTCAATCAGATTTCGACTAACGACGAATTGGGGATGAGAAAAATCTGCGCAAAAATGGTTCCACAAAACCATTCACAGGAACAAAAGGACATCAGGAGAGAAAGGTGTCTCGACTTTTTGGAATCCATTGAAAATGATCCTCATTTTATGGAACGCGTCATTACTGGTGATGAAACTTGGGCGTTTGAGTACGACCCGGAAACCAAGCGCTAAACCATGGAATGACACACTTCAAGCTCTCCAAGACCCAAAAAGCAAGGATGAGCAAGTCGAAGATCAAATGCATGCCGATTTGATTTTTCGATAGCCAAGGAATTGTCCACAAAGAGTTTGTGCCACCAGGCCAAACAGTAAATCAACACTTACAGAGAGGTCCTTGAAAAACTTCGAAAAAGGGTCATGCGTGTGAGACCAAACATCAAGAACAACTGGATGTTGCATCACGACAACGCGCCTTGTCACACAGCCATTTCAGTAAACGAATTTTTAGCCAGTAAAAACATTCCTGTGGCTCCTCAGCCTCCATATTCGCCTGACTTGTGACTTTCATTGTGACTTTTCGTCATGACATTTGTGATCGTCATTGTGACTTTTTTCTCTTCCTGAGATTGAAAAATCACCTCAAGGGACGTCATTTTGAGACCATAGAAAATATTCCAACGGCTGTAACTGACCAGCTGAAGGCTATTCCACTATATGAGTTCCATCACTGCTATGAGGAATGGAAGAACCGCCTCCAGCGCTGTGTGGCTTCCCAAGGAAGTTATTTTGAAGGAGACGATACTGAATTATAATTCTATTCGAATGAAAAATTAAAAAAAATCAGTCTCATTACTTAATTTACACACCTCGTATGTACCTACGTGTTTTTTGTTTTGTATGAGTTACGTATTTATAAAACGTACACATAATATTAACATACATATTTACGTATGTATGCTGCTTTAAATAATTGCATAATGCCAACTAAAGAGATTCATGTATTTTTTTCTACATAGTAACGCCACATTAGCGCTGTGGTAATGCGATGGTCTTTGTTTTAAAATCCGTTTCTAAATATTCATTTGCAATTTTATCTCGAACCTCTACGGTCGTGCGTGACCTTGAAACACTATGAAAAGTGGGAAAAGTAATTAATAAGAGTGCCAGTCGTATAATAATATATAATAAAGTATAATTTGTCAATATTGTTTATCCACCAGTGGCGGAGTTGCTTTTTTTTCTTTTTTTCCGGTCCCCCAATTTAGTACAAAATCGAAAAATTTGTACAAAAACGAATCTAAAACAAATCTAACTTACAGCTTCGATAGATTCGAATGATCTTTGTCTCGGAACATAGTGTTAGTTCAAAGTTAGTTAAATATTTAATAAAAAATCAGAAGAGACTGTTTGGTTCACCCAGTAGAATAATTTCATTACAGAAGGTTTCAAGTAACAAATCCGGAAGAATCAATACACAATAAAACTGCCGACGCTTCTTGTAAAGCTTTTATTCTTACAAATCGTCAGGTTCCTTTCAATCCCGCTCGTTATACGTTAAGTACCCTAATCAGGCAAAAATCACGCTTTCAGCTAAGGCGCAGAAGAATAACAAAGAAAGCGTTTTACTTTATTCGAGACAAAAGGAAAAACGAACAACTACCCGAGCGTATATCAAATATATGACTCTGTATGTTTAATTCACGAGGTTCCTCATGCATTTAAACATCGTATAGGCGTTAAGTGTTTGCAGTTCCTCTACTAGGTACGGGTTTGTGTCAGATGGCCAGAAATGCGATAATAAAGGAGTTCTGCAAGGTTCTGTTCGAAGCCGAAAAGTTTTTGGCGATGAATATAAAGTTGGACTAATAAGGCCAACGAAATTTGTTCACGAAGTTTGTACCCTCATTTCGAAGAAACATGTTTTTGAATGAAGAAAGTCCCCACTCTCTTCACCAAGTGAAAAAAAATAGTTTTGCCAGCTATACTAACGTAGTGTGTGTAAGATATCTGTAAATAGTATGTGGAATTTAAGTTGTCCAAAGCAGTATATTAATCAGGATGGGAGTCAAAAGTTACGTTGAAGTTACGTTGATGGGAGGCAAAAGTTGCAGTAGAAAATTTTTCATAATTTAAGCAACCTTCAAAAGTGGCTGTATGGTGACTTCCGTTGCTGACTGTACCTGGTTTTCGTAAACGTACTTACTTGTAAGGATTCTGGAGTTCTTCGGTGACGAAGTTGAGAAAGTTCCATCCTCCGAAAGCGAACAGTCCCGAGTAGAAACTCAAAGCGATCTGAGTAATTTCGTAATTTCCCTCGAAAGGTTGGCTGAAATTGTCCAGTTGTCCTGATAACAATATTTCAAATGTAAAATTACAAAGGAATGAAGTATTAAAAGTAAAAAATATTTATTTGTCATCCAGAGTCAGTGCCTGTTGACTTTAAAAAATAGTGATTTTTATTATTTTAAAAATTACGATTGGCTATTGATTTACGCACTTTAATAAACTATCAAATCACGTAGACTGGCATAATATGTTTGTTCATATCTGTATGGACGAAAATATATGGCCCCCAAGTTAGCATAATTTTTTTTCAGTGTAAAATATTCACTTTCACTATGCTCCATTTAACTTCGTGAAACCATATACTTATTGATTACATATACCTGATTTTTTTTATCAGTAATTACTTGTAATTTGCACGAGTTCTAGAGATACAGATTTATGTATATATATAGTATATGTATGTCATTGAATTGCTTTCGCATAGCAGTTTGATTGTGGTATTTACAAACTACCAGCTTGGAAAATTTTAATACTACGAAAAACACTTTAGTATGTGTTAAAAAGTAAGTTTATTGTATGCTATTATTATTTATTTCAGCTACATTTTATTGTGTCAAAAACAATACCTCTTCACTATGGTCCATATAATTTTTCTTCATATAAAAATTATACGAAGCTCATGATTCTTTAAAATTTCTTTTCCATATCATCTTAAACCGTTTTGAACAATTTGAACGCTTTTAAAACAACGACAATTTAGCTTCCACGTGGCTGCAGTGTCCATTGCTGACTCTGATATAGTCCTCGTTCATGGCTAGCTTTGATGGTCGCCAAGATGATCTACGAGGTGTGGCTATTAAATAACCGAACTGATGCTGCTACCAGCGCGCTGCGAGCGTGTCGCGACAAGTTTGAACAGAACTGTGTCTGGTGATACTTTCCCCACCCCTGAGCTCGCTGGACAAGCCAGTGGGTCGCTCAGTTTGACTGTAGCAGTCGTTTGAATCAGTCGAAAAAATGTTAAGTGTTCAGATGGAGCAACGGGTTAAACTCAAGTTTCTTGGTAACAAGAATTGGTAAATCAATCCGCGAGGATCATCATCTAAGCATCCGAGGGCTTGCTGAAATAACGGGAATCGACAAAGAATGTGTTCGCCAGATTTTGCATGAATCGTTCACCATGCGCAAAAATGGTGCCAAAACTCCCTCACTCCCGAGCAAAAGGAATCAAGAATGAACATTTGCGCTGACATTCTAATCAACATTGACACTGATATAGGCTTGTTAAACATGGTGACACTGAAGGGGACAAAATTCGAAAGTGTGGAAGCGGTTAAAGCAAAAGCGACGGAGGTTCTGAACCAGCTGACAGAAGCGGACTTCCAGCACTGCTTTCAACAATGGAAAAGTCGTATGGAGCGATGTATAGTGATCGCCAAGGGGAGTACATCGAAGGTGAAAAAGTTGCTACTGTAATTGGTAACGAATAAAAAGTGTTATGACAACAGTTCGGTTATTTAATAGCCACACCTCGTATGAGATGTTTTTTTTCGAATGGACTGTTTGGTAACAGGTCATGAATTATTTTAAGCGATCTTATTACAATTTGGAATTGCGTTGTTCTATAGAAATCAGGCGCGATTCATCTAGTTTATGATATGACGTCACTTTTTCGATAAAAGTTAAGAGTAGGCTGTTAAAATTGGAAAGCAGCACTGCCTCTTCGCTTTCAGCCTAGATTATCTTGGTCTTAAATGCGTTAAAGTGAGATAAAATGTGTGTCAAATATCGCTCTTTTATCTGTAGGTACTTGTATGTAATTTTGAATAGATTCGATCTATAAAATTGTGAAAAAATTACACATTGAAGTATCCGATGTTAAATTCGTAGGGAATGTCACCAGATAAAAATGATGAAATGTGTTAATCCATAATTAGTGTAGAGCAACTGTGGATTGACTGTGTAACCAACTTTGTTGGATTAGTTTCGAGCTAATACTAAGGTAAAAAAAAATAAATTCATGGCAGCAGTACGAGAGTTTTTTTTAATAAAATCCGGACTCTACACTCACCAGTTCCCACATGGTAAACGCCAGCCAATATGATGGCCACCAGGGCAAACAGCTTGGCGGCGGTGAAGACGCTCTGTATCCTCATGGCCCATCTCACGCTCAGGCAATTAATCGCGGTGAGCAGGCCTGCAACAATGAAACAAAAGCCCGCCGTTTAAGCTCTGATTGCGGACCGAACGGCTCGTTAGCCGTCGATTGTCTTCCTGCACAAACCGAACGGAGAATAGAGCGACTCCGACTAATCTAGTTAACGTTGATTTCAGAGCTGAAAGGAAAACGAATCTCGTTGTTGCATAGGCTCCTCGATATGCTCCGCTGACTGCGGATGTTTGACGAGGATTGTTTTGTAAACTAAACGAAATTGTTTTGTAAACTGTACAGTGTGGAACAGCCAAATGGAATAAATTCAGTAGCTCCATTATTATGCATTTTTTTAGAAAATCCTGAGACACGTCAATTTCTAATTCTAAAATGACATCTTGCGACGTAAAAATATCATCCCTAAATTCAACCCCCCTTCAGGTGACAGCTGCAACCCCTAAATTTTCAAATTGGAAGTAGGGGTTTCTGGTACTTCATTTAAAAGGCCTTTTCGTTCTCTATTCAAAACTGCTATGGTTTTAAATTTTATTGCAGATGTATTCCATGTGGCTGTTCCACGCTGTGTACCCATGAAAATGAATGTAAGAAGAATGAAAGTAGTCAATTGTTATGGGTATTTCGACCAGGTGGAGTCGAAATCCAAATATCTCCGTACTCACACAAGCAAACAGCTGCCAAGAGCCTGACGGCGTTCTCCGGCGGTTTGCACTCGGGAAAGAAGGGCTTGGCGGCGTACTCGGCGAAGGTTATGGCGACGATGGCCTGAGTCGTCGGCCTGATGATCAGCAGCGAGATCCAGAGCAGCAGAAAGGCGGCTAAAGGGCCGAAAGCCACGTAGATGTAAGCGTAGTCTCCGCCGGACCTGGTGACGGACGTGCCAAGCTCGGCGTAGC
This sequence comes from Aromia moschata, assembly GCA_029963805.1. Taxonomy (NCBI): domain Eukaryota; kingdom Metazoa; phylum Arthropoda; class Insecta; order Coleoptera; family Cerambycidae; genus Aromia; species Aromia moschata. The sequence continues at coordinate 729,242 of JAPWTK010000015.1, read as the reverse complement.
AGAGGGCGCCCAGAGTGGAGAACAGCCCCGACAGGCACCATATAATGATGGAGAGCCCCACGGACTTGGTGCCCGAGTACACCCCCGTGGGGGCCACGAAAATTCCACTGCCAATGATTGTTCCTGAAAAAAACAATGGTCATAAACATTTCTCTCAGTGTAGACTAAAATTTGCAAGCATACACTTCTCTCGGTGTATACGTAAGTTTGTGAAAGGTCCCTAAAAGTGGACCGGGCCTGGATACCGACGATAACTCGTCAGTAAACTTTTCTCTCGGTGTAGTTTCAAATTTTCAAGCACGCAGTTCTCTTAGTGTATACGTAAGTATGTGAAAGCTCGCTAAAAATAGACCTGTAACGTGGTCTATAAAAGATCCGAGGATAACTTAAGTTGATACTCATTAAAGTGACAGGCTCCTGTTTGGATTTGTTTTTTAGTAAAATATGGTACTAAAATTCGTTTAGAAGGCATTGTAATAAAATTTGTTTTCGATACAATAGTAGGAAATGGTACTTTACTCGTAGGCACTTAACAATATGCTATAATCTTCACTCAATGCTGATTGGTAATCCAACATCAGTCGATATGGAGTCATAAAATTTAAATTTTAGTTCGTGTCTTCTGCCTGTTTTCTTCGCAAGTCTGGCAACGTGCAACTTTTTAAGGTATAATTTTTATCGATAATTGTGTAAAAAATTAAATAAATTGTACAGCCTATGCTAATCTTATAAATTTCGAAATTTTAAAACACAAAACAATACAGAAGCTTGTTATTAAAGTAATATTTAAAAAAATTTTTTGCGTCTTTCCTTTCATTACACCGTACTTCATTAATATTTTCAAGGTCACTAGGTTAAAAAATTAAGAATTTAAACTACTCCAGCTCACTATTTGGAATACGTATAATTATTTTTCCTACTCATAAGCCACTCAATTGTTTAAACGTTTGATTATATAGACGCAAAAGAGAATACCCAATGTTTAGGTTGGAGTTAAGATTGCATCAGTGTTAACCGTAATGATTTTTTTGCACGTGGCTTCCTTCATTAAAATTCAGGCAGATGTACATGTTTGTAAGTCAGTGAAATTCTTATTTGCTATGTAAATGATTTATTTGACCATCTAATTGCGGTCATTTAAGTGGTTTTAATTATGACATCCTTCGCAGTTTTCTTGTGCGTGATACGGGAAAAATTAAGTCGTATTATAATGTGCAAAATGAGACGTAGTTTTCGGAAATAATACCTCAATTAAATAAGTTACCTATTTTATCAACGATCCCTACGTATGAAATAAAAATTTCATCAATTCAATAAATTCCCGAGACGAAAACTACAGTTTATTTATTTTTACTAAGATAGAGAATAATAATAAAGGCCAAGAATGCGTTCCAACGAAATGGTAAGTTTTCATAGTGGACTTAAAAGTGTGGCAGTGTCTAAAACACTATTTGAAAAACTATAATTTGACATTTACATAGATACATCTAAAGATGTAAAGGCCTCAGTTCCTATCTTTGAGTCACCCCTCAATAGCATATAGCATCCCCAATACTGATCCCTGAGGCACTTTTTATATAGGGAAAAATGTGGCAGTGTCTAATGCACATTATTTGAAATATTATAAAGGCCTCAGCTATGATCCTTGGGTCACTACTCTAGAAACTGTTTCACTGTATAGTCCTTCTAAACTCAATGTGAAGAGATATTATTTTTAATTCCTTTGATGGCTAACGCCGCCCAATGGCGTGCATATATCTTTTATAAATTCGAAAATTGTGAAATATTTTTTTTTCATTCAAATCAATATAGGAGATTAAAATTAGCCTGCATACAAAACTCTTAATATTTGTAATATAATTTTCTGTAAATAATGCTCATTTAGCCAGACAATCTCAAAAAATTGTCTGTTTTAATAAATCTAGCTGAAATACACATCACTGGCGGAAACAAGTAAGAATTCCTAATGTCGTAAAACATTTTATGACACAGTGGACCGAATACGTATTTAACGAACGTATTCGATGCAAAGCGCAATAGCCTAATGGATCGTTGGCCGGTGTTAGGCGTTGCCGGCTCTTCTAAATTTTCTTAAGTTATAATATACATACAGTTGTTTTAATTTATAATTATTTTTTCCAGCAATTTTAAACGCCTTATTTTAATGTTAACTAATAAATTTATATCTCTTAATTCTTTTTTTAAAATATTCCCAAACTATATTTCTAAGAACGTCACGAACTAACAGTTTACTGAAGTATGAAGTATAATTGTATAGTGAGTTTAGCAATTTTAGAAAATATATCTGACAACCTTGCTTTTTTATGTCTTCACATTCACATTAGAAATAGTATAACTTGATACATAAATTTCATGATTCTAAATTATAGCAGCCCTAATACTGATCCCTGAGGGCAGTTCATGGTAAAAATGTGGGCTAATCAACACTATTTGAAACATTATAAAAAAAATATTCTCCAAATACCGTGAGTTTACCCATAAAATAAAGGGACCCACCCTGACTTTGAGGCACTTTCCATGCAGTAAAAATGTGAGAGGGTCTAATAAACACTGTTTAAATACCTAATTATAAAGGCCTCAGTTTTGATCTGTTGGTAACCCTTTTGAAATTGCTTGACTGTAATTCGATAGGCGCGTGAATCTAAAAATAAAGCGGCCCCGGTGCCGATCCTTGGGGCACCCCTCGCACTATACTGACCTACGATCAGGGCGACCCCGTTCATGAGGGTGATCTTCCTCTGCAGCTTGACGGCGTTCCCATCGTCGGAGGCGGCGTTTCCGTTGGGTCCCTTCCCCTGGAGCGCCTCCACGGAAGAACCCATGGTACGCGGGGGATACTCTCGACTTTTCCGGCGATGTTTTCAGCGCCCCCGGAGGTTTTTCGCGCACATTTTAGTGTGATTCAAGCCGGCACGGTTATTGCGACATGCCCCACGTGGACTACACCGGAGGAAATGCGTGTGGTGGCGACGCGAGTGCGAGTCGAGTCCGCGAAAGGTATATACTTGGCGCGTTACGTCTGGACCTGCGCACAGGTCCCCCTTTTTGCCGCCGATGCTATTGATACTCGGGCCAGCGGCGGGTAAGGCGTCGGGGCAAATGGGCGCAGCCGTTCGAAGTTCGAAGACGAAGACGATCGCGGGACGGCTGATGGAGCCATACAGTACAAGCAGTCCAGTAGGCAGAGATTTTTATGTGTTCTTGAAAGATAGAGGGCTAGTTTTGACGGTTCCCTACATTTTCGCTTATATCTCCGTTCTTTGGAATATTTTATATAGCATATGCATATAAGAAGTTGTAGCCTATTGAATTTCCAAAATTGTAAGCCTAACCCGAAGTCTCCAAGTGCTATTGTTAACTTGCAAATGGCTGCTGAAGTTGAAAAAGTGGTTTTTTTCACTATTTTTTTTTACTTCGAAAGTAGGGCCACTATGATCATGAAATACTACTACCTTTTTTGACGCAACGTATATACAGTATGTCCCCGGATCGGGTTTAAAAGAGGAAGAAATTTTGTGTTTCTGATTTCTCAGAAAAAGTCACTCTTGATGATTTGTCCTGCTTGATTTCAACCCCCCCCCCCCCCCCCAAAAACGCAAATTACTTTTTATATAACTGTTATGTATTTATTAATTGTATTAATAATTATTTTATTAATTAATATACCTTAAGATTTTATATAATATTTTTGTATCTACAAAATGTAGATATATGTATGTATATTCCGTCATTCCGTCTTTATTTATCAGTCAACACGGTACGATTTATTATCTACACTGTTTTTACTGTTAGATGTTTTTTGTCTAGGCTAGGCGCCATGATAACCTATGTGTACCGTATAATTTCTACCACATCATTCTTGTTCTGTTTTTCGATGTATAATCATCTATCTGATCGTCCAGTAAATAAGTGCAATTAACAGGTTGTTAATTATTTCACACCCGGATACCTCACAATAACTCAAACCGTTCTCGAGATAATATCATTTTCAAGTTAAAATTTCAAGTTAAAGTTCCAAAATTAAGCAATACTTGACCAATGAAAAGCTGCACCAGCATAATCAGAACATGTACTGCAGGTAAACTTACCTCTATTTTGCATTTTCCTCCGAGGCCTCAAAACGTTCAAGAATTTAAATTAATCATTTGAAAGACACATAATCAATAAAGAATTTTATATACTTCCTGGCGCGAGGCGTCGGCCTGTCGGCCTTAGTCAAAAGGTTAACTTCGAAAACATTCTACAGTATGTCCCCGGATTGGGTTTAATAGTGGAAAAAAATGTTGTGTTTTTGATTTCTCAGAAAATGTCACTCTTGATGATTTGCCTTGCTTGATTTCAAACCCCCATAACGCAAATTACTTTTTATATAACTCAAGCGGTTCTCGAGATAATACCATTTTTCTTCATAATTTGGACATCACAAAATTTTATAAGTAATTCTAGTTGGCGGATTTGACCCAATAATTTCGTTGTCTAGGATACTATATGCTATAGAAACTCAATTAATGAGTTAGCTAAAAAAATGATTCGAATTACTTAGTCTCATGTTTTAATCATCGAATTAAACAACCTTCCAACATTGATTATAAAATGAAATCAAAACTAAACCAGATTTTTTTTATTCAAATAATGCTCCTACTTTTTCTGCACAAATTTCAATTCGAGCTCTAAATTCGTTAAAACTATTTCTAATTTCCTCAATTGACAAGGACTTGACTGCATTTTGAATCCTTGCTTTTAATTGCTCTTCATCATTTTCTAGTGGTTCACGATAAACAATTTGCTTTAAACGTCCCTATAGATAGAAGTCCAAATCTACACTAAACTAAACTTCATTCTACAAATAGCAGTCCCAGAAATTTCATGATCATAGTGGTCCTACTTTCGAAGTAAAAAAAATAGTGAAAAAAAAAGCACTTTTTCAACTTCAGCAGTCATTTGCAATTTAACAGTAGCACTTGGAGACTTCGGGTTAGGCTTAAAATTTTGGAAATTCAATACTCTACAACTTCTTATGTATTTGCTATCCAAAATATCATAAGCGAAAAGGCCTTTTTTTTTCACAAATTGTTAATTTAAAAAATTAGAGGACGGTTTCAGCTCTACGGATCCCGCGCATTGTGTTCTACGCAAAAAAATACATAGAGAACCGTCAAAACTAGCCCTATATCTTTCAAAAACAGTTTTTGATGATTTTAGCTCCCTGCCTACTGGACTAAAGTTAGGCTAATAGGGACGCAACGAGGGTGTTACAGTACGGGTCTGACAAGGTTAGCAACCTCTAGATGTCGTTCACGGCAGCACACCTCTAACGGTAGGTTCGTTAAGGTCTAGTGTTATGACACCCAATGTCTTTTGATCAAGTTTTTCGCCTCAAAACGTTTTTTAATCGGAAAACATCAAGTACGTCTTGTAGAGTGTTTTGTGCAGTTTCCAAAACCCTTCGGAAATTTTCTGTACGGTCACTAGTTCCCGAGTAATTTATGTTCAAAGTGAAAGAGGTCATTTTTGCTATGAACGACGAAAACTCGGCGAAAAATCATCGTACAGGGCCTACGACCACTCAAATTAATGAGGATACAACAAGGTTGAACAGTTTTAAGGTGAAATTACTGAAAAAAAATATTGAAGCACTTGGACCTTTTGAAATCCAAGCAAAAATTTGGAAAACAATTTCCTTGGTGTTTTTCTCATGATTGTGAACGGTGAAAATATTTTAACTTCAGATTTGGAAATTATGAATTTGAAGCTTTAGTTTGCTTCTTTTTAAACAGCTGGAAGCACAAAAACATTCTTCTTAAAACATTCCTTACTGGATGCTTGTGTTATCATCTTCATCGCCAACTGGAATTTCCGTTATCTCATACATGGTAAAGCGAACCACTTATAAAATATCGTAATCAATCTGCAAATGTAACTATTCTTTTTATCAATCACACCGTGTAAATACAATGAAAATACAATGCAAAGGTATGATGCAATATTTCGCGAATGTAACTCGTAGTTTTGAGGAGTCAATACGGAATAAGCTGAATAAACAGACCCGTAGTTTTCCAATGCGATGCCATCCTAACAGATGCAAAAAAAAGCTGCGTTAGACAAAATTTACAGTAGCTATTTGAGCGTAAAATCCTGACTAATATTAATGAATAATGAGAAAAAAAATAGTGTAATTATTGTTTGTTTGTAAAGAAGCATGCCCGAGTGAGTACGCGGTGTCTCTGTTTCACTCTACGCATTAACGACTCGTGAACAGATTTTCGGGGTGCACCAATTTTATAATAACATTTTAAGTGTAATTAAAACGTGTAAAAAGTATAAATAACGGTTCCTCAACACAACTAGAAAACTAGAATGTTGTGCCTCCTCGGAAAAATACTCTAAATTTAAAAAAAGTTTTTCTAAATTCTCTAAATTGTCTAAATTCAACAGTGAGTTGGACAAAAAATTCAAAGACTGCTATGAGACGAGAGCGAATTTATGAAATAAAGAAAGCTTGTGGGCAAGTGTATTGGGCAAACGAAAAGATTAGTTTTATCTAGATATAAAGAACATATGGTTTACATAAAACAGAGTTCTTTTGGAGACCGTAGGTTTTTGCTCAAAAATCTTGAGGTTTTGATGAGTTTAAACAGACATTGTACAGGGTTTTTCCTTATGTTTTGCCAGCCCTTTAAAGAGTTTATTTCTTGACAGAAAAAAAAGAGAAAGACGAAAGTTTTCAATTTTGTGAGATTAAAATTGTGAAATTCAATTAATTTTCAATGTACTTGATAGTCCAACTCATCAAGAAGAGAATCCATTTTGAATCGTTACTCTATGATGTTTACAAAAAAATTAAGGGCTGTTTTACGAAAGCACCTTTTTTAATAAACAATTTACCTTTTGCAAAAACTTAAAAATATATCGATTTGAAATTTTCAGCGTTTTTTAAGCACACCGATACCTACATTTTCCGATACTTTTAAAGTCACAAGGCTTACTTTGTAATTAGTTATAAACAATTGAAATAAGGGGCCATTTTGACGGTTTTTTTTCAATTTTGCAGATAAACAAATCAACCGATTTGCAAATTTCTTGATTTCTTGGTTTTGTAGGGTTTTTTACTAGTTACATTTTTTATCTGAAACATTTTTTGTATAGTTTACGGTTCTCTTTTTTATTTCAAAAAAACCTGATTTTCGCACCTTTGCGAAATATTTAAACAATGTAGCAATAATTTGAAATTGTTGCCAAAAAACGGTATTTAATATTTTCAGCCTCCTCAACAAAAAGCTAATTTTTTTATTGAAGTGTCAATTACTTTTCGTTTAGGGGTACAAATCGACTAATTCTACTCTACTAAAAGTGCACCGCCTACTGCGAAAATTCGATGCATCGGAACGACGCTAACTGGGTTTATTAAGAAGCGAGATGATGAGCAATCGGACAGGCAGGTATCCGCCAGCGTACAAATTATAAAAACACGACGCGGGAGTCCGAAAGATCTGAAAATAAAACAGCATTTTAGATGTCCCCAGATCGTGTAAGTTCACAGTTTCACGCACAAACTTTTACGGTGTTTACGTAATTCCCAACAATCAAGAACAATTGCACGGCAATCAACGCATCGCCGAGGTAAGAACGACAGTCTTATTTTTAATAAATTATTTATAGAGGCCCATGGAAGAAACAAAACACTGCTCGCACAAAGAGTCGCTCATGTTTTCGTGAGGCGCGGGGTTGTTTTGGAAGACGAGGGGCGTCCAGCGCGCGGAAACGGGGTCGATCCTTATATTTCGCTCTTATTTTTGGTGGAAAATCGCAAAATTTCGATCAAAACGGCCTCGTGTCGTCCGAGTTTCGAGAAAACGACGCTTACAAGCACGGTTAACACGGCAGCGACCATCTTGTTTTTGACTGTTATCCAACATGAAATCTATTTTTACACAGACTTTTCTAATGGTATAAAGTGACATTTGTGTATTTTTAATCAGCGAAAAAAAAATGGACACAAGAACGGGAGATTGTCTGCGAGAAAGATCACGAAGGCCCGTGAGAAACAAACGGTACAGCAGGTTAGAAGTTTTTCTTTTTTTTTTCAAAAAAAAAAACATGTAATGTTTTCTGCTATAACAACTAACGGTACTAATATTGTGCAGTTGCTGTTTTTGCTTTCTATTAAACAAAATTTCGTTGATCTTATATAACAATAGTTTGCAAAATATTGTAATGCCCTATATATTTTTAATATCGTTTTGTTTTTTACTTACCTCGGCCTTGTGAGCTGCCTTTTTGTGTTTTTCCGAGTGCCACAATTGAAACCGATATCCGCATTATTCGTATGAACTCTCCCTAGATATGTTTTAATATAATCGTGTTTTTTTTTTTGCCTCACAACGAGGGGGCACAGCACATTACATACGTTTTATTTTTAAACTCTAATGATATTTTACTGATGCGTCGCTATTAATGTAAGCCAAAGCTCAGTTTGATTATTATTAATGTTTCCTGTGTCTATGATATTACACAATTTTTGAAAAATACGACTTAACAAAACAAGAAAAACTATAACAGACTGCAAGGACACAATATGAGGTCACAAACATAAATTATAACTCAGTTTTTGCATACTTAATAGCAATTTTTCTAACTAAAAATCATAGTCATAATTTGTAATTTTTCCTCAAGGTCTATCGGTACTGGCTTGATCACAAGCCCGCAAAAAACACCTTGCAAAAAACCTTCAAGGAAAACTTAGATGTTTGGTGAAACAACTGATTGGTAGACAATTTTTTTTGTCGTTTTTGATCGAGTAAAAACACATAATTCATCGTCACACTTCGATGAATTTTTTTGCAAAGAAAAATCCTCACAGTTTGATGACGATGTGGTGCACATTGTATTTTTATTACATTTTTTCATTAGCTTTTTAATAAGCAGAATTAATCACAAACCTCAATTTCGAAGACCAGCAGAAGCCAATACCAAAATGTTTCATTATTCATTTAAGGTTATATTAATGGGTTTCCCCCAGTTGGGTCACTGAAATAAAGGCGAATTTCACAATTTTTTTGAACTTATATCAATTTTGTTCCAATCAGCAATATATCACCATCTAGCACTTATAATCAAGTACATACATTAATTTTTTATGAAAAAAATGTTGGTAAACGCGGTTTCTACAGCCAAAGTCGCTGTAAGCTTAACGGATTTACCGTTGGAGCGTGCTTCGGGAACGTCCAGTAGTTGCTAACTTTGTCCGATCCGTAAACCTCGTCTAATAAAGCTGTTGTGAAACTACTCGCGTTTTTATCGGGCGGAGTATTTATTAAATTGTCGCCGTCGAGTTTATCTACTTCGCAAATGACACTGTCCTCAGGAGGGCCTACGGCGAAGACAAGAGGCCACCGAAGAGGCTCTTCACTCCCGAAATCAAGCGGTTCCTGAAGGACTGGCTGGTGAGAAGGAGGGAGAACCCGTACCCCAACAGGGAGGAGAAAGAAAATGCTTGCCGTGCAGACCGGCCTCACGTATATCCAGGTAATCGTATACAGGGTGATACAAAAGCGTATTGTCAGCAGTTTATCCGTTCTTAAAGTAGCTCTCGTTCGACCCGATCTATCCCCTCTTTATTAACCCTTTAACGCCCAAGCGCTCTGTCAACTGACATGAACCTAGAGGCTCATATTACCGATAGAAAAAATAACTAGAACCATGTATTCCTGTTTTCGAGGTCACTCTTTCGAATGGAATTACTAAAATTTGCAAAAAAACTGATGTAACCTTCAATTTTTAACAAACGTCTCGAGTGCACGTTTGCATTTGTTTTTGAGTAGTATAAAGGACGATAACATAGCTGAAATTGCGATTTAAAAAAAATTATCTTGAAAAAAATCGCGTTTTTTTAATAGTTTTTTTTTAAAATTGAAGGTTACATCAATTTTTTTTGCAAATTTTAACGATCCCATTCGAAAGTGCGACCTCGAAAACACAGGAATACATGGTTTTAGTTATTTTTTCTATCAGTAATATGAGCCTCTAAGTTCATGTCTCTTGACAGTGCATTTGGGCATTAAAGGGTTGAACGCATTCGGTCCACTGTTACACCGTGATCTTCCAGGTATGCAACTGGTTCGCCAACTGGCGCCGCAAGCTGAAGAACGCCGGCAAGGAGCCCCAGCAGAAGACCTGGGGCGACCTCATCAAGACATACAACAACCAGGTGCAGGGCAACGTGGAGCACTTCAGCATATGCTCGGACGACAGCATCTGGGAGGAGCCGGAGGACGAGTCGTACAGCGGCCGCGTCGTCGACCACAGCTACACCTACGCGAACCGGCTGAACAACAACGACGGCGACGTCCAGGACCAGTGCTACTTCGTCAGCTCCACGACGGAGAACGACGCCGAGGGCAACCCCTTCTCGCAGCCGAGCAGCAAGTACAAGAGCCACATCATGGAGAAGTACCTGAGGGACTGCCAGAAGCCGGACGAGGTCGGGGACGAGGGCAAGCCGTCGATGATCTCCAAGTGGTTGGAGAGCGCGGCGAACTTCAAGCCCAGCGAGAACAGCTACCTGGACTGGACGCTGTCGAGGTCGTCGAAGAAGAGCAGGAGAGTGGCGGAGCCGACGAACGGGTCGCTCCTGGCGCACGGCAGGGAGGAGCTGGACGCTGCGGAGGCGTTGACCACGCTGGCCAACTCGAGATACGCGAAGTGCAACCCGGGATTGTTGTGAAAAGTTGTGTTCTTTAATCGTTATCAGTGGTGGTTCAATTCCAGTTCATTAACTTCATAATCAACTTGATTATGAAGTTGCAGTTAAGATAAGCGCACAACTGCTCTTGACTGGCGTGGAGACTAAAAGTTGTTAAAATTCTGGTGTTCTGTGAGGTGTTAGGAAGAAGAGGACACATTCTAGAAGGCTTTGTTTAATTATGTTACGTTATGACTATGACGTGTTGAAGGTGTAAGTACATATTAGAGGTTAGAGAACGAGGAACAATAACGCCCCACTCGCTCCTACCACCCGGTGTTCAGTACGGTGGTAACATCGTAAATTTTACGTTTTCTAGGTCCAATAGAAAATTTTACTTAAATTTGATTATTTATTGAATATCTGCGAAAAAACTGACTACTTAAAATTACATTTACTAAGAATATACAATACAAACATCTTTTTAAGGCTCTTACAGTCCATCTTGCGTTTTTTTACCCATCATAAAAGGTCTATCGACTATTTATTGAATATAAGCAAAAAAACTGATTACTGCTTAAAATTACATTTATTGAAAATATATTTAAAGTACAAACATCTTAAGGATTTTACAGTTTGATCTTGAGTTTTTTACCTACTGTAAAAGTGTTTATTTATTTTGTGTGTAAATGTGAATAAAGAGAAACACGTCTTTAACTTATATAATTTATTTAAATTCTTTATTCATTCGAAAAAAAATAAAAAAATTGTTTCCATTCATTTTTTTATATACATATATACTTACCAATCTGATGATAAATGCTCACTATTTAAATGCTCAAAGCAATTATAAGTTGACTAATAAATAAATATATACGAGGGTCGTTCAATAAGTGCTTATAAAATCCAAAAGATGGCGCTCTTAGCATCGAAAATGGTTTGTTTCTAGTAAGCATCATTACTCAGTAGACAACTGCCAAAATCTCGGTTATATCCATCACATGGTCCACAAAACCAGGAGGTTATCACCCAAACAGATGCCTATTTTGAGGACCTTCCGAAATCTTACTTTTTAGATGGCTTAAAAAAGTTGCGAGTACCACTTGGAAAAATTATTAAAGGATTTTACGTTGAAAATACGTACCAAAAAAAATCTACCTAAAATCATTTTTTCTATCTTTTTCTAAGGACTTATTGAACGACCCTCGTATAATGAATTCCTATAACGAATTCCTGCATAGAGTATGTTCATTATTTGAAGAATATAAAAGTATACTGTGATTTTACTAACATATTTTTTTGAGAATGTTAAATGAGTAACCTAACTTTGAATTTTTTTGTTATAATTTATTTTAGATTATAGACTGACTTGTTATCGCCTGAGTTCTTTATTAATAAATTGTTTTTTTAGCATCAACGCATCCTCAATAGCCCAAAATCCAATTGCCTTTGTAAATCATTACAACTCAAATAAAAATCCAATCATTAATCCAAGATTGAAACGTCTGTATCGTCTGTAATTTCTTAACCGGCATCCTCAATTTCGACTTGCTCGCTTCCTTCCCCTGGTTGCCCCCAAACTTTGATCGTGCCTACCGAAGACGTCAGCACAATATCCCTCTTTGGATGTATGCTGAGCGAATTCAGTACTTTCCCAGGGGTGTGCACAAACTTTTTTACCACCTCCGCAGTAACCAAGTCCCAGCACCACAATTCCCCCGGTCACCGAGCCGGACAATACGAAATTATCATTCGTTATGATGGCGCTTTCTATGCTGACGTCGTCCGTTTTGTGTCCTGTATACCTAGAAACGATAATTAAGCGGTACATTTAAGGAATTCGGGCGGTTTATATGACATACTCTCCCAACATCTCTCCCGAGGTTTTGTCGAAAGCCTAGCGATGCCGTCTGCGGAGCTGACCAGAATACATTGGCCGTCGTGCGAAAAACAGACTGAAGTTATCGCAGCTGAAAAATTTTAGCGTTTAACCGTCTTTATTGCAAAAAAAATATCAATTATTAATATTGTTAGTTTTAGTTAGTAGTTTTTTTTTAAACTTCTTTTACTTCGTAACCTCTCGTTAGTCACCGTTCACAGTTTTTTTACTACTGTATCTTTACTTACCCCCAACGAAATCCGCGTCTAATCTGCCGTTCCTCAAGTCGTATCTCCTGAAAGTACAGTCGACGGACCCGGTCAATATCTCGTGATCCGTGACCTGCACAGAACTTACGCAGTCCTTGGCCTCTTTGAGCGTTTGGACGGGGGTCTGGGATCGCGACTTGATATCCCAGCACATCACGGTGTTGTCTAAACTGCCCGACACCACCACAGTGGACTCCTCGTTGTATTTAACGCAGGTGACTGTGGCCGCGTGGCCGCGAAGCCTGCGCAACGGCTGACCCGTCGATACGTCCCACAATATGACGGACTTGTCCGAGGACGCCGGCTATCTGACTGCTGTCGCAGGAGCCGGAGGCGTCGTGGACTTCGTTTCCGTGGCCCCCGTAGGTTTTCAGCAGGAGACTGCGGTAGGGGTTCCATAATTTAATTTTTTTGTCGGAGCCGCAGGTCAGGCAGTAAGAACCGTCGACTAAAAAAATATAGGTTTGTATAACTTGAACGTAACCTCAAATAAAATATTAACCGTTAAATCTAACCGCTCGCACTGCTCCCTGGTTGCATTCGATAGTGTTTAGGCACTCCAGTTCCATTTTTAGTATTCCAAACTGTAAACAGACTTCATAGAAACATTTTAATATCAATTTTTAAAAACCCGACGGAATCGTTAAGAAAATATAGATCGTTTTGAACTACGCTACGTTATAACTACTAGGCTCATTCGTTTGTTATTTAGGGATCAGTACATTTCGTACATCTAACTTCTAGTATACATTCACTAGTCTATTATACAATTCACTCCTTCGTTTATCGCGAATTTTATTTACTGAATTTCAATTACATAATGCAAGCACATTTTCAAGACTGCTATTAAAGCCGTTCGAAATGGAAATATTAGTTGCGTTCCTTTCGTAGCAGCCCCATGATAATTTCAGAAAAGGATGATTTTTTCCGCAAACCCAATAGAAAATTCAGATATGTATGCACAAGTCTTTAGATTATAGCTTGTTAGTAGCAGAACATGGGTTCTATTTTTTTTTAAAGTCATAATGCATATACTTTTACCCTTCCGAAAGAACGAACAAAGTAGGTCAAATGTACCACAGCTTGAACTTTTTTGCCGTCTGCCATATGCAGTTTGAAATGTTTTGCTTGAACTGTAGTGTAACTTGTAGTTTGTTTTGTGCGTTGTGTTGAATATTGTGTGCATAATTATACTGATTTTTAAACTGGATGGATTACTGCTGTGGCTTGTATATTCAACTGTGAGTTTTTCATTTTCTTATGTGCATGTTTTAGTAGGTAAATAAATATCGGTTTATTATGTTTTTGCGCGAAATTAAAACACCAGGGAAATAGTTCCAGTGTATATTGTATAAGTATATAAAAAAAAGACATTACATAATTTAGCATAAAAAAAAGCCGAACTCTATCACACATAAATAAATACTTAAGTAATTAATTCCTAACACACTAAATCTGGGTATAAAAAAATGTTATGTGTATATAAATATCACCCTAAACATTATCCGTTTATATCGATCCCACAAGAAGGAAAACGTTATGTAAAAATTTACTTCTTCGTATCCCTCGACACCACGTCATCCGGATGCTTCATTTTCTTCTTCCATATGTTGTTGGTCCTCCGGACCTGCGCGGCCAGGTGCTCCACCTTGCTGACCCAGTCCTCATCGTCGTCCTCCTCCTCCCTCGTCGGAGTCATTCTAAAACATAAACATTTTTATTGTACGGGAGTTTCCATTCTAAATTATCGCCATGTTACATGAAACCCGACTCACCCTGAACGTGGAGGAGTACCAGTCGCACTCCTCGTCGGGGCAGGGACTCCTGGACGGGCTGCGGCCGTCGTGGATCGAAGCGGTGCCCTGGGAACCCAAACTCCAAGGGGACGGGCACTGCGGCGGTGGAGAGGCACTCTTCACGCAAGGCGCTACGACTTTCTTACAGGGTCTTTGAGGTGTGGAGGTGTAAGGGCGTTGCATGTCTCTGTAAAAACAAATGAACACGCTGTTCGGTAAATTTACAATCTTATAATACGTAAATTATTATATCGAAGAGTCACGTGGCGCCATCTAGAGGACACTAGCTGAAATAGTGCCTAGTCAGGGCTGGTGTGAGACTAGGGAAAGCCTGTTATGCTACGGATTTGGTTATTCTTGCGACGGGGTAAGATATAAGGATAAACAAATAATGTGCTAGTGTAATAAAAACCTGATGTGCTAGACAATGTAGTTAATCAAGCAATGAATACTAAAATCTCGATATAACATCACACTTTGGCCCACTTTTATCGGATTTATCCAGGAAGAATGGAGGGCATTAAGGTTAGTTTCGAGGTTAGTTTTGACTAATGCGAAGCTCCACTCGTTAATCCTCGACACGATCACACACGCAACACGCATACATACTCATGGTCTTGTCTCAAACGACGTATGGTGTCGCAATAGTCCCTCTCCCTCCTGGTCACGACCTCGTCGATTTTCCTCTGCTCTTGCAACCAAGCGCGGACGTTGTTGATGACGTTCCTGCTCTCCAGGCACACCTCGTCGCGCTCGTGCCTCATCTCGATCAGTTCCGACTCTAGAACCTTTACGGAATCGCTAGTGTACCTTTGGTGCTTGGCGACGCTGCCGAAGTTGGACTGCAGCGACCTGAGCTCGGAGAGCAGCTCGCAGTTCTTCTGCACCAGCGCCTCCTTCTCGCGCTGCACCCCCTGCAGCTCGTCCAGGTACCGCTCCAGCTGGCCCTTGAGCAGCTGGCTCTTCTCCTCCAGCTTGGAGACGGTCGCTTGCATGCAAGCGCCCTGCGCGTGCAATTTCTCGTTCTGAAACGGGACGCGAAATAAAAATCACCGTCAGTTCGTTCAGAGTTACTTTGGTAAATTTGCAATGGGCTTAAAACGCAACCCTGGGTCACGCCGTGTCTAAAACTGTTTCGTTCGTTTTGTACACGGCGCCACAACTTTCTCAGTCAAGTTTCTAGCAATTACCTCGGCGTTCAACACGCAGTGTTGCCTGAGCATCCTGTTCATCTCCTCCTTTAACGCGTCGAGTTCCTCCTGCGCGCACGCCAGCTGGATGCACTTGGTGCTGTTGATCTCCTGCGCGCTATGCTTCACTTCGTTCAGCTGGAGCGTCTTCACCTCGAGTTCTTGCCTGACGGCGTTCAGCTCCTTCTCGAACTGGCTGGCCATCTCGAGGTAGCGGGCCTCCTCCGCCTGAGACTGCTTCAGTTTCTCGGCGAGCCTCTTGCGCAGTTCGTCGTGCTCCTTGTCCTTGCCGGTGGACAGCTCCTCCAGCCGGGCGTCCTTGCACTTGCACGCGTCCTCCAGATCACGGTTCTTGTCCTGCGACTCGGCCAGCTTCTTCTTCAGGTCGATAACCTGCGCAGACGGCGTTTATGAGGTGCAAAATGGATACACTAGTAGCAAAAATTAAAGGATATTAAAAAAATTCCAAATTTTTGGGCGATTTTCAGCAAGGGATAACTATTATAAAAATGGTCGTACAGAAATTTTTTTTTTCAAAATTTCTTCCGTTTAAATGTTTTTTTTTTTCAAATTTTTTTTCCAACGAGTAATGTTTTTGAGCAAAAAAAATATTGATTGTCGCCAAAAAAAATCATATTCAAGTTGAAAAAATGCATGAAAATCGAAAAATTGCTTGTTACGGTGATTTTTGGCCAAAACGATAAATAAACCTTCGGGGCACTAAGAAAAAAAAATCGCAGCGCTTTGCAACTGAGGGTTTTTTGGGAACACTTTGAGGTTAAAAAATTACCGACGATATCCTTCGTTCATCCACTATATCCAAAGTTATACCAAGTTATCCAAATATCCTTAAATTCGCAAATTTTTAACTTTTTTTAGCCAACATTATCGCTTCAAATTTTTTTTTTATCAATCGCCCCCGGTTGTGTCTTATAGAGAATATTTTGCAGTTTCCAAAACCCTACCTCAATTTTCTGTACGATCATTAGTTCCCGAGTAATTGATTGTCAAAGTTGAAAAGGACTTTTTTTGCTTTGATCGACGATAACTCCGCGGTAAATGCTTTATGGTCGCATGATGAAAAAAAAGATCTGAAGACTAGACACTTGAGGCTACAATTTTCGTTTTTTTTTATTTTCTGTACGACCATTTTTCTCCGAGTTATCCCTTGTTGAAAATCACCCAAAAATTTGGAGTTTTTTTGATATCCTTTATTTTTTGTTACTAGTGTATATAAATATATAAATAAATAGAATAACGAATATGAAGGAATTGACTTTACGGTATGTGATCTGCGAAACAGAGCTAGAAAAATGTGATGGTTCGTTGAAATAATTGCCAAAGGTCCTTCACACTACGTTATAGCTATTTTTAATTGGTAAACTCACGTGATTTGTAACCTTTTGTGTATATATGAAAAAAAATATGCCAGGGTGCACAAAGGAGCGCGACAAAACCAGCTCGGCGAACGTCGGTGTGCGCCGGCCTTAAGGCGATTAGTGTGGACGGGCCTTTAGCAATAATTTCGAGGCCGGTCAGAGGAGCAACCTAGCCAGTAGAGCAACGTTGCCGGGTCGGAGTCGATTACTTACTGATTTTTTGAGCGTCTCCACGATGCTCTGGTAAAACTCCACTTCGCAAGGGCAGTTGAGACAAGCGTCATGCGGTTTGTTGGCTCCGTCGGCGTGCGGTTGCACGTTTTTCCTGCATTCGGAGCGCCGACATTTGTTTTGCGCGCTAGATGCCTCGATTTTTCCGCTGGCTAGGCTCTTATTTAATTCTATCAACTGGAAAAACGCAACGATTCTCGTGTTGGTGAGAGTTGTTTGAAGAGAAAAAAAGCCAGACCGTATTTTTGTCGACCCTTGTTTTCCCTACGTCTTTATTAGTTATAAAATCGGCCTACAATTGCGCAATTGAAAAATATAAGTGATTAGTTTTTGATTGCGTTGCATCTAAAATTTCACAACGTACCGTGGCTCCACACAAAAGATTACAAATTTGTGATTGACCACAATGCCTTTCCTTCAGAATCTTTCATTTTATTTATGTGTTTACTTCGTTCAATCAGCTGCGTTACGAAAAAAACACCGAAATACTCACGGTATTCTTGAGGTCGCTCACTATCTTCCTGTACCGCTTCACCTCCAGGTCCTTGACCGCCTCCTTCCTGGCCAGCGCGGCCAGCTGCGTCTGCAGGTTCGTGATCTCGCAGCACGCCTTGCAGTAGCCCTCCTCCGACTTGGCCAGCTTCTGCTTCAGCTCCTCGGCGGCGCACTTCAGCTGGCGCTGCTTGTCCTTCTGGCGCTCGCGCGTCTCCTTCAGCTCCATCTGCGCAGACTTCAGCGCCCTCGCCTGGTCGTTGTACGCCATCTCCAGCTTGCACAGCTCGGCGGTCTTCTCGTCCAGCGCCTCCTTGAGCTCCTCGAGCTTGTTCTTGCAGCAGGCGATCTGCGCCCAGCACTGCTCGGTGCCCTCGTGGCCCCTGCGAACGCCCACATACATTCCCGACACCAACCCTATAGAGTTCGATAAATTACCTGCAGTTGTCGGCTTCGTACATGCGGACGGCGTCCTGGAGCTGCGCTATTGTGCCATGTAGTTCGACGATGGTCGCCTGGAGCTCCTCATTCTGCTCCAGGGAGCACTGCAGGCTCTGCCGGATGTTGAGGATGGCCTGGTCGTGGCGGCCGAGGTCCAGCTCGCGCTCGCTGATCAGCTGCTGCAGCTCGCAGATCTTGGTCTCGCGCAGCTCGTTCATCTGGCTCTCGAGCACGGCCTTCTGTTCGGCGGCCGCCAGTCGCGTGGAGAGCTTCTCGTTCTCCGCCTGGACGTTGACGTAGGCCTGCACCAGCTTGCAGGTCTCCTCCTGGGCGGACTCGTTGGAGAGGGTCTGCAAAGAGACGGAAGGTGACGCGATTGTCACCATTGTGACGTAATTATACGTCAGTGACGTCCAATCTGTGATGTTTGAATTAGGAATAATGGCATCTTTTCAGACAACTTTCGCTATATCAATTCGGAAAGTTTTAAGTTGCCAATAAGCTTGGAAAATATAAAGAGAGCAAACACAAATTAAATTAAACTGAAACGAGCAAGTTCGATAGAAGAGGTCCAATAGAGTGGCCTCCGAAATGGCCAGATCTTACGCCCCTGGATTATTTTCTTCGGGGGTACTTGAAGGCAAAAGTCTATAAAACCAGATCATACAATTTAGAAGATACCTATCAGATACATATCATTGTTGAGAAATAAGGAACAACGTTTAAGGTTTTAAAATTTATTTTTCCTTTAGACTTACATCGATTTCACGTACAAACAAGTGACAATAAATACTTACCGCTCCTGTTCACATTAGAGTTCCGAACTGAGCACTCAATTCTTAGACATAATTTAAAAGATCGCAACGGTATAGAAAACGAAATTTCTGATTTCTAATTTTTAAAACGGTGCGGTATTTTTTGTTTATAGTCCCCCCACCATGGTTTATAGATGTCTAGATAAATATCGTCATCAAAAAATTGCTATTCGTATATGTTATTTAAAATCTTTAAAAAGGATATGCTTACCAATAATTCTTGTAAGTTACAGAGTTGTTCGGACATAGTGGCCATTTCCTTCTTGAAATACGCTACGACTTCCTCGTAACACTTTTTCTGCTTTGCCAGTTTTTTGCAGTAGTTCCTGTATTCGCTGCATTCGTCCTAAAAAAATGCCTTAACAAATATCTGCTGTGAGTTATTAAAAAAAAAAAAGCGAATAAAGCTATAAGGCAATTGCGATACTACGGCTTTTTTCTGATGTAAATACCTCAGAAGACCTTAGTAAAGACTGATACTTAAAGAGTTGGTTTTCCAAAACGTCCACGTCTTGTAGGCTGTTACAATGTTCGACTTCCAAGTCGAAATTCATGTCTTGTAGATATTCGTACTCCTCTATCACGTATCCGCACTGAAAAAATATAAAATGAAAAATTTCAAAGGCCAACGCTCAGTCGCCATGTTTTGTTATGTGGGATTTTTTAATACATAAACTGAATTTAAATGACCCCACCAAAAAATAAATCTTCTAAATCACAGCTATTTGTGTCTTTAAACTAATTCAATCAATATCCAAAGCACCCTGATTCTGAACAATTTTAGTTATAATCTGGGGGTTAGTGACAAAAATTTGCGCACCATTTGACCAAAATTTGTCACTCTCTCCCGGGCTATTGTGATTTTTATCGCGTACCTGCTCTTCCAAATTTTGTTTTTCGAACTCAGCGTCCGCCATTATCACGTTGAAACAGTTGATGAGGCCGTGCTGTTCCCGTTCCTAAAACACGGCCCGCTCTGACTTGAAAATAAACCTATGATCACCTAGTCTAATTACTTACATGCAATACGGACAGTCTACCTCAAAAGCATGCTGGCTTTTAGAAAAGGAAAATAAAATATGCCTGACGAGAGAAAAATATACACTTTATTTTATTTTTCTCTTATAAGTTTTTCGTACCAAAAGGAATGTAACTCGATTATTAAGTACAATATTAGGTGTTATAGAAAGTTAAACATACGTTATTACATAATAGCTAATATAAAGTAGTGTTTTTTAATAAAATAAATAAATAAATAAAATAAAATAACGACAAAAAACTGGTAACCCTCAACGTGTTAGTAGTAGCAATTTATATCAGATTTCTCTGTTGTGTAAATTTACAAAGAATATACAAATTTAGCACATAATTTTCCCTCCCCTTGTGTCCTCTTTTATTTTGTCTCTAGCCCAGGCACAACCCTTTTCTTTTCCCCTTTGATTTTGTTTAAATTTTACATCCAGTTTATGGAAAAAATAATAATTTGTGAGACTTTAAAAGTATTATTGAACGAATTTAAATCAACAGTGAATCAAAAAAAAGTTAAAAGAGAAGTTTTCTGTAAAAAAAAAATAGCTCTTTGATATAAGAAAACTGATATACACATCGCTTCGCCGTTAGTATGCAAAAATAAATAAGTATAAAATAAATAGTGTAACTATATCCTACTGAAATAGTTTGCACAGTATAAGACATACAGTTCGTTTCAAAATACAAGTGACAAAGGAATATTCACAGTTTTTATATATTATATTTTCTTATACAAACTGTAAATACAAAAAATATATATACATTGTTTTTCAATCACTTGTAAAATCACAATCGTCATATCTATCTACATATAAAATATATAAACATAATTTGTGTTTTTTTTTAATAAAGCACGTATTAATGTACTTTAGCAAAACCTGCTAACGTAATGGCAGTACAAATGTTCATTAACTGTTTAAAAACTAAATTATATTTTTTTACCTTATGACTGAAACAAAGTGTTATTATGGAACACGCATATTTCTTCTAAAATATGTATGTATAATGTCTGTAATTAATCAATTAAAAGGTAGACTACCCGAAAATAAATACTACAAAACATTTTTAGACAACCAGAAAGTATGAATAAAGGTTAAAAGACACAACAAATTCCGAAGGAAAACAACCAACAACAAGAACAAGACTCTCAAAAGCCTAAAAAACGATCGTTAATTTTTTATTCTTTAAAGAAGCGTCAAACCTTCTTTGCTTTTTATATGCCTAAAACTAAAGTCTGTACGTACCTTTAGTACATGCAATTTCTAATAATCAAGGCAGATAACAACAGAAATACTAACACTGTTCAAAAGAACGTACCCAATACATTGTACAAACGCAGAAAAACTAGGACAGACTCCATGAAAATTCAAAGTGATAAAAGTCTATTTTATAGATCATTCGGTTTCAAGAACCAAATAAGCCTAAATATTTTTGTACTAACAGTTTTTTGTGCAAAATTTTGATTGATTGGCCAATTTTTACAATTTGGAAGCTTGAAATCGGTTTCATTCGCTTCCTTATGAAGAAAAACATGGGCCGGTCACATTTTTTCTGCAGCGGTACACAAAAATGAACAATGCTATAGTCCACTACTTTACAAAAGGCCGTTATTGCGTTCAAACGTCATGCACCGATTTTTTGCTATTAGTCGGCGGTTTCGGATCGGCGGACCCGAACCATCGGGATGCCCAGCCAAGACTCACGCTTTCCTGCGACCTCTGCTTGACCTCGTCAAGCTCCTGTTTGGCGGCCACGAGGGCACTTTGCAAATTGGATATCGTCAACTTTTTGCTGGTCTATCTGCAAAGATAAACGACGAGTGCGCTTGAAATACACAGAACAAACACGAATATTACTTCAATATTATATTGTTTACTCAAACTCATTATAAAAATAAAAAATGTTAGAATATAATATACGGGATGGCCCAAATAAAGCGTTACGAATGTTTAGTTTGGAGAGTTATTTTTTATTGGTTAACAAAATTAAGCAATACTTGACTAATGAAAAGCTGCGCCAGCATAATCAGAAAATGTACTGCATGTAAACTTACCTCTATTTTGCATTTTTCCTCCGATGCCTCCAAAACGTTCACGGAATTTAAATATAGATCCACCTGCGTTGAAAGACACCATTAAATCAAATAAAGAATTTTATAATACATTTTTTCGTTCGGCGCTGAGGCGACCGGACCTGAGTGCGGTCCTGTCGTCCAAGCTTCGATAACATTCTACAGTATGTCCTCGGATCGAGTTTAAAAGAGGAAAAAATGCTGTGTTTTTGATTTCTCAGAAAAAGTCACTCTTGATGATTTGCCCTGCTTGATTTCAAACCCCCAAAACGCAAATTACTTTTTATATAACTCAAGCGGTTCTCGAGATAATACCATTTTTCTTCATAATTTGGACTCAAATTTTATAAGTAATTCTAGTTGGCGGATTTAACCCAATAATTTCGTTGTCTAGGATACTATATGCTATAGAAACTCAATTAATCAGTTAGCTAAAAAAATGATTCGAATTACTTAGTCTCATGTTTTAATCATTGAATTAAACAACTGATTATAAAATGAAATCAAAACTAAACCAGAATTTTTTTATTCAAATATGAACCTGAATTTTGGTTTAAATGGTAAAATCCGGTTCTGCTTGAAAATTCTCTGTAAATGCGGTTTACTTATTTCAGTTTCAATTGCCCTTCTTCTAAATGATCATCTTGGAGCTTCTCTCACGGAATGGAGGGCAAGAACTGAAGCAGCATCATCTTCATTCAACAATTTTTTTTGATTTTTTAATTTCTAAAACAGAGCCTGTTTCTAAGAACTTGGTCACCAACTTCTTCGCTCCGACATTAGAAATGCTAACTTCCGGCTATTTTTCGTTCATAAATTCTTTGTTCTAGAGTCAACATTATAGTTGTATCACTGACAGCAATTGTCAGTGATATCTTGCAATGAAATCCGTCTACGAGAATTTTTTTAAAGAATTATGAAGAAAAATGGTATTATCTCGAGAACCGTTTGTTATATAAAAATTAATTTGCGTTTTGGGGGTTTGAAATCAAGCAGGGCAAATCGTCAAGTGACTTTTGCTGAGAAATCAAAAACACAAAAATGTTTCCTCTTTTAAACCCGATCCGGGGACATACTGTATAAGATAAAATAAAAATTCTTACGGCCGTCTGCAGGTTGGCTGCCCTCCCTTCGGCGTCCTGCAGTGCATTTTCTAGGTCGGACACGCGGTTTTTCAAAATCTGCACTTCGCAGCATTGTTTCTCCCTCTCCTTCCTCAGCTCGCTCTCCTGCCCTTTCAGGGACTCCAGCTCGCGTTGTAGTATGTTCACGGTGTCCGACTGCACCTTTATTATTTCGTCTCTCTTCTGGACCTGCAAGAAGAGTACGAAAAAGGTTTCAAATACATGTTAATTCCACCGCACTATGAACAAACTAACTGAAAAACCATGCTTACAAAAAAAAAACAATTGTCCACGTGTATTATATGCACTTAAATTTCAATTAAGCATATTTTAAGCAGTGTCAATAGCGTACAGTGCATACAAACTCAATGAACGGAAACAAAAAACAATAAACAAAGAGCAGACAAATAATGATTTTTTGGACCTTTAAAGATTGTTTATTTTCTTAGTTAACCCTTCAAAAACACTCACCGTTTCCATCTGATCTGTGTCCGCACCATCAATACACGCTTGCACCTACAAAATAAAACGGAATTAAGAAATCTTAAAATAGATCGATTATGGTAACTGAAGCTGCAGAGAGCACATGTGTGCTATTTCTGTGATTCTGTTGGCAGAATAATAAGACTATTAAATGAGACCAATAACGCGACAGAGAGACGATATAAATAATAAAATTATGACTGCATCTTGTGGAGCTTCAAATTTTATCCGACTGAAAAAAAATCGTGATATCCGTAAAAAAACTTTTTATTGAATAATTTTTTAAATGATCTAAGCATTATGTTTTTAGAAAAAGTTTTCAATCCTTCTGCTACAGATTTGTCAACTTATTATGTAAGTAGAGCAAAAAAGTGGTACGTTTTGTGTGGACTGATCTTTATATTTCTGGGTATTTACCTCAGCGTTCTCCACAAAACTGACTTTGGCACGCCCTTTGCATATTTTACAAACCTAAAAAAAATAGGATGCAAACATTTTTACCTGAAACAAAATATATAACAAAAAAAAAATCTAAATATCTCACCTTAGACTCTCTTTCCAACTTCTCTTCTGCTTCATGTAAAGACCACACCAGTTCCTTTACTGTGTCCTTCAGCTGTGCGATTTTTTTCTTCATTTCTCTACAATACAAAAAACAATATATGAACGTGACCTGGTAAAGCGAATTTTTGAAAATACCCTTTCTTCCTGTTCCTGAAGGGTCTTGGTCCT
This sequence comes from Aromia moschata, assembly GCA_029963805.1. Classification (NCBI taxonomy): domain Eukaryota; kingdom Metazoa; phylum Arthropoda; class Insecta; order Coleoptera; family Cerambycidae; genus Aromia; species Aromia moschata. Next base: position 704,609 of record JAPWTK010000015.1, on the reverse strand, counting down.
CTGCAGATCGTTTTGTAGCTCCTCTATGGTGGCAGTCAGCTTGGTAAACTCCTCCTGAGTTAGCTTGTGTGTTTAAAAAAAAGTAGCCAATTAGGAAATGTTTTTAATGTTTTTGGAAAAGTGTAAAAGAGAGAAATGGAAAAGAAAAAAAGGAATAGGTTATAGAGGATTTTTTTTGCCCATGTGTTACTTGTACGTAAAAATTTATTGATTTACTTACTGAAGTGGTTCTATCAATTCTCTTTCTTTGAACGTCGACTGTTTTTAGTAACTCCCTGTTCTGAAACATTTTTTTTATTACCGCGACAATTTGTTTTTTAATGTCATTTACCTCATCGTTCAACTTGTATATCTCTTTCAATAGTTTTTCATTTTCTTTGTTAATATTTTTCATAGTTGCGTCGCAACTAGCCTGAAAATATTAACAGATTACGACACAAATTTTGTGAAAAAGAAAACAAAAGTACCGAACTACATTTAATAGCATTATATTCTTCTTTTGCGGCTTTCAAGTCGTCTTCAAGCTGCGTCTGAATGTAAAATTTTAACGTTAAAGAAAAACAACAACGTAAAACTACCTTACGTTTAGGTTTTGCGCATTTTCGAAGTCGGTTTTTAATTTTTCGTTTTCCGTTGCCAACTTCTCGTTCTTATCCGATAATTCCCTGCATTTTTTTCTCGCTCAGTTTGGCCTTCTGTCTTAGCTCGTTTTTGATTTTAAGCTGAACTTAAAAAAAGATAGCATGAAAAATAATTTTCTTGTAATTTTCACTTCCCACAACATACAAATTCTTTAAATTTTTTCGCCAGCGATTCAACTTGATTCTTATTTTCCTTTAGAGAATTTTCTAATGAACGATTGCTATTTTCTAAATTCTTCACCTAGAAATTACACGCACGTTTTTTAATTTATTTTAACATAAAAGTTTACCGGGAATTCGTTACCTGATCTTTTAGCGTTTTACATCGTTCTCCCTCGGATGTATTTTTCTGCAAAGGTATTTAGTTATTATAAAGTACGTTCTGCAAAGAAGAACATTAGTCCCTTATTTACTCAGTGTTCAATAAATATCTTCGAGATATTAAATCATATGTATATAAATCAAAAGAATGTCACATTGAGACATGAATAACTTATATGGACACTGCAAGTTCCAACATTTCCACTCTTGGAAAAAGTTGAATAAGGTAAAGTAAACGTAAGTTCCCAGACAAAAGAAATGAAGCCACGAAAGCTGTAAATGTTATGCTGCTTTTAATTTTCTTTAATCTAATTGTATTTAAAGACAAGAGCGTTAAAATAGTTCATTATTTATTTACATCTACTATATATATATATATATATATATATATTATGTATTTCATAAAATACACTTGTTTTCTTCGACTGAATCTTCGCTGCAGCGACCTAAGTCCTGCTGACTCTTGTCACAACTTTCCAGAGAATTTAGTTTTTCTTTTATCGTCATCAGCGACTCATAAAATCTCGCATACTTGTTTTTCCTAATCAAATAGTTGTCCTTATCGATTTCGCACTATAAAAAATTGATATACAAGTCATTGAACGCTTTAGTATAGTCATTATAATAGAAGGACCTTTAATGGTATTTTATTTTGATTATGTTTTAAACAAATACAAAGCCCTCTACTATAAAGTCTACATCTTTAGTATGTCTTACTACTGACGATGCTCTCTCCTCCAAAAATTGAAGGCCTTTGTCCACGTGGAACAATTTAGAAACCAGTATCTTTATCAGTTCGAGCTGCTTTCTCAGTTGCGTATCTTTAACCTCGATGACTCTGTTCAAGTCTACGACCACGTCCTCTATGACTTTTAGCAAATTCTCGTCGATGTCGAAATTTTCAAACCACGGGTTCTCGTCGGAATATCTCTTTTCCGATATACGAGGCGTACAAGAAATATGCGTCTCTTCGCGTTCTAGATATTCACGCAAGTTGTTATTGGCAAGTAACTTTAACTCGTCCAGATATTTTTCCTAAAAAATCGGAACTTTATCCACCAATTTTCCTTCGTTTTAGATGTCTTACCAGTAACGTGACCTTTTCAAGCAGGCTCTCGCAATCTTCCTTCAGGCCGTCAACCACCTAAAAATGTTTTAATTGGTCCTCACGCGCAGGATAATTTCGCTTATGTCAGTCTACTCATCAAAACTATATTTTACTTTTAAAATATATTTCGTTTTTTATTAGTCTCTATATTATTAACGTACATTTTCACGGGCATATGATTCGGAACGGAGGCGGTTTGACCGCCCCCCGCCTGAGTCTAGCCTCGAACGCGTCACTGGCACCCACAGACGTATTACACCTATTCAGTCCGCCGGAGGTCAGCCTGGACCTCTCCTTCACCGGCCTCAGCGATTTCTTGAACGCGTTCAAGTCGTTTTCCGATTTGCACAAGTGCAACGACCTCACGGCACTTCCGACGCCGCCTTTCGGCTCGTCTTCCGCCGGCTTCCCCGCGAGGTCGTCCTCCAACTTCTTCCTGCATCGCGCGCATGTGCTGGTGTGCTCTTTGTATATCGCATTGGCCGTTTTGTCGTCCGACTCGCTACGCAAGTAGATAACCGTGGACTTCCCCGACTGGACTACCTTCCGCGAGTGGTTTATCACCAAGTACGACTCGGGGACGCCAAGCGCGGGCTTCGGGAGGCTGTTGGATTTGAAGGGCTTCTCCGGAAGGGAAACCTAGGAGGGATCGGAGAGGGTAGGGAACGAATGGGCGAGGTGGTGTTTTATGGTGTCTTACCTGCTGTTTCAGCTGCTTTATTTCCTTCCTCAGCTCCTTGATTATGTCGTCCTTAAACGCCGTCTGTTTGTCGGCCTGTATACATCTCTCCTCCAGCTGCTGGCACTCCTTCTTCAGCTGCAGGATGGCGTCGTATTTAGTGGCGATCTCCTCCACCAGGGCCTGCTGGGTATCCTTCATCGACTAAAAGGGGGAAAAGTTAGGTTAATGCAATTAATAACTCGACGCCTGTTACCTTGGGGGTTTCCAAACGGACGGGAGGAGGAGGGGTTCGATACGAGATTGTTTTTCACATTAAAACGTTTGCGACATTTGTTCGTGCGTTTGATAAGAATAGTTATGTGTTGTATGTGTGTTCTTACCCTTTGTAGGGAGATGCACTCCTCCCTTTTGCACTCCAGCTCCTTGCTCAGGCACTCCACGTCGCCGAACTTGTTGTAGTAGTCCAGTTTGTCGTGGAGCTCGGTGATGTAGCTGCGAAAATAAAGATTTAATAAAGTGAATTTTAATTTGCCCCTAATTTAAAGTGTTTACCATTCTCTGGTTTTCAGCGTCTCCTCCTTCTGAAACATAAAATTTCGTTTAGTAGGGGGGGGAAAATTAGGCGTTATGAGTTGATGGATGGATGAATGAAACGGCTCTTAAAGCATCACTGTTTAATACGTTCACAAAGGGTTACAGAGGTTAGTGGGGACGTAGGAGGGACGGCTGGTTCGGGAGTTTTTCAATGCTTAAAGGAGACCTTATGCTTTCTGCATACCTTGGCACAGCCAGTGTTTTTGTACCTGAAAAAGAAACGGAGGTAAAACCTGTGCAATATTTAATATACCATGTAATGAGTAGAGTTCGTGCAGCGCGGAGTGTAACAGGACCGTAGTAAGTTTACGAATGAAAATGTTAATGTGTTCACAGAAACTATGTTGCATCATAGTACATTATTAAATAGTATTACTTATTACCAAGCGCGAATGTCACAGGGCCGACACTGTGCATGTTCTGCCCTTGACTCGTTGGCCTTCACAGCTGACTTGCATTACGAAAACTGCGCTAGCAATGATAGTTATTTATGGCACGCTGTAACAGACAGTCGCTGCTATTGCATCGCGTTGATACGTTTCATTTTTACGTATTCGCCGTGTGTTTAAATAACTTTATAAATATTAATAATTGTTAGTTGAGAGAAGAAGTGAATAAAGTGAGGTTCCATGCCAAAGGTGTAAAGAAATAGACGGAACGTATTTCAAACGTGGTTTGACAGTGATCCCGGGGGTTTTAGGGACATACGTATTCAAGGAAATGTCCTTTTTTATACTGTGTGTGAACGCATTATAAATTCTTCAGATAAAACTAAAGTAACAAGACATCTGAAGAGCGATGCCTCGTCCAGCGCCGACGACTCCGTATTTTTCTATGAACTTACAGAAGCCTTTGTTGCAAGCAATATTCCATTAAACAAACTAGAGAACCCCTAGTTACGTACGTTTTTAGAAAAATATATGGACCGAAAAATTCCTCATGAAATTACGTTAAGACCTGCATATGTCGAACGGGTTCACAACAATGTTGTGACATCAATACGCGAATACATTGCGGATAATTTCGTGTATTTTATTATAGACGACGCTACCGATGCTTGCGGGCGTTCAGTAGCTAATTTGTGATAAGCGTCGCCGTTTCACTCCAGAACACTTAGAAAAGCACATAATAATATGTTTTAACCACCGTCTACCTGCCATGGGAACCTTGTCTCAACACTGACGTTTGTCGGGTAAGTGTTGCCATTGTTACGTGTTATCTTAATTTATATAGGTATTTTATCCGTGACTTAACCGTACTATTTTGTAAAAATAGTAATATGTTGCTACATAATTTATGTAAACATATTAATATTTTTTTCGTTAACTGACTACGGTCCTGTTACACTCCGCGCTCGCACGAACTCTAGTAGTGAGATAATGTATTCATTGAAAAATTAACCAAACCTTCTTGAATCAATGAGGCAACTCTATAAAATGGATTTCTATGTACTTGTACCAAACTTTCAGAAGAAAAAAAACGGTTTCTATTGAAGGTAATGTGCCAGAAGCATACACTTTGACAACTGTGGAAACTGGCACGTTTAACAACTCCCTTGGTACGTATGTTTTCCAAAAAAACTTGCAATTTGCTCATCACGCACCCTTTTTCGAGTCCGGCTCCGGTTTCTGTACCTCGGGGGACCCGAACAGATCCCTGTAGGACACCGCGTAGAATTTGAGGCCGTGGACGTCCCAGCGGTTCTCCTCCCTGATCCTCCTGACGAACTCCAGCAGGTTCTTCTGGTCGTTCTCCAGACAGAACACCCTCTGCAAAGGTTCAGCCAGTAAATCGCTGGTCACGTCGTACTCGCGGTACCTTTTCATGACCTGCGGGAGAACTGGTGTCAAATGCGTGTCGATCTTTTTTTATTTGGAGGGGCACTTACGGAAGGCAGGTAAGGGAAGGTAAAGGGTTCTCGCTGCAGACGTGGAGACGGGGTTCGCGTACGGTTACGGGTTAGAATGTGGGGTTTTCGGCATTTTTTTTTTCGGTTCTGCGTGATGTCACTCAATTTTAAAAAAATATATATTTCCCGGCCTGTTGCGCGTGTATTTAAACGGAGTATATTCTGCGCCATATTGTGACGTAAGTGTCAAAAGCACCGCCCACGTGTCAGATCCCGATTTGCCGCAGCGTTGCTATAAATGGGGCAATACGCGTCCCAAATTTCAACTCTCGAATGTAATTATCAAATTTATTTTACTCACAAATGTTTTGCAATGACAACTAAGCTGTACAAAAAATACAAAACTAATATCCATTACAGGCGTAAAACGTGAAATGACTAGCATATCTGATGCACGATTAAAAAAGTAAAAACTGTTCCCCTTGTAAAAAAAATTCCAAAATCACTCAACAACGAAAACTAGTTTATATATATATTAACGTCTCTTGAATTTTTCTATCTAGAGACGTAACTTTTTTTCTCATTTAAGCAATTTTGCATTCGGATTTGTAGCCGGGTTCTAAGCCGGCCGTCAGTATTTTTTCCAGGACCAAAAATAAAAAAGTTTTAAACTGATAAACAGGCTTCGGACTTTAGTGGTTTTAACCTTGAATGGCTGCCAAGTAAATATGAATATCTGTTCATCAGATGTAAACCTTATTTTTTATTAGTAACAATTTTTTTAGTATATTTGGGTATACGTCTTTGTTTATCATAACAGTGCAAGTATCCCATGAACAGAAACTATTCAGTCCCAGTACCAGCTCTTGGAAATTATGAATGAATCAATCCATTAATAAAAAACAAGTGTAAAACCACCAAAGCCCGAAGCCTGCTGGTAAATAATTAACTAAAAAAACTTTGGACTTAAAGCTGTAAGCAGTATCGTAAGTAAAGGAAACAGCTAAATTTGTAATTTTCTTTGCTTACTTACAATGGTGAAATTTGGGACAAAGAAAAACAAACCATACGAAAAAAGTTAACGAAAACACGATACATTTTGACACGCTAAATAAATATACAGCAATTTAAGTAAATTTCAATAAATTCTCAGTAAAGGGCTCGTCATTTTTTTTTACTTGGGCCAACCCTCTCCGCTGGTTACGGCCCTGTCCGCATATTTTCTACAACCGCGCAACGCATCCATATAGTCCAGTAGACAGGGAGCTAAAATCGTCAAAAACTGTTCTTGAAAGATATAGTTTTGACGGTGTCCTATGAATTTTTTTTGCGTAGAACACAGTGCGTTGGGTCCGTATAGCTGAAACCGTCCGCTAATTTTTTAAATTAACAATTTGTGAAAAAAAAACGTCTTTTTCACATTTTCGCTTATATCTCTGTTCCTTTTCATATTTTAGATAGCATTTAAGAAGTTGTAGCCTATTGAATTTCCAAAATTTTAAGCCCAACCCGAAGTCTCCAAGTGTTATTGTTAACTTGCAATTGCTGAAGTTGAAAAAGTGCTTTTTTCCACCATTTTTTTTTTTTACTTCGAAAGTAGGGCGACTATGATCATGAAATTTATTGGAGGGACTGCTATTTGTAGTATGAAGTTAAAAAAAAAACATTTCAGCTCGAACCGTTAATCACTTTTCGAGTATTTTTCGAGTAAATTTCAAGATCATAGTCGCCCTACTTTCGAAGTAAAAAAAATGGTGAAAGAAAAGCACTTTTTCAACTTCAGCGGTCATTTGCAAGTTAACAATAGCACTTGGAGGCTTCGGGTTGGGCTTAAAATTTATGAAATTCAATAGGCTACAATTTCTTATATGCATATGCTATCTAAAGTATGCCCAGGAACGGAGATATAAGCGGAAATGTGAAAAAATACGTCTTTTGTTCACAAATTGTTGATTTAAAAATTAGCGAACGGTTTCAGCTGTCCGGACCCCGCGCCTTGTGTTCTACGCAAAAAAATACATAGGGAACCGTCAAAACTAGCCCTATATATTTCAAGAACACATAAAAATCTCTGCCTACTGGACTGATATCTTATTAGTCTTATTACTTCACCGCTTTCGAAATTTTATGTTTTTACCTCGCAGATGCACTGGGCGCTCTGGTGCAACTTCTCCTCCAGCACGTGCACCCTCTCGGTGGCCTCGCGCTCCAGCTCCTCGACGGCCTTGACCAGCATCTCGTTCTGCGCGGTCAGGTCGCCGATCCAGTCCTGCTGCAGCTTGATCTTCTCCTGGAAATTCGAAATTCCCGCCTTACTAGACTTACCGGCCGAGTGGCGAAATGAAACCCGCGCCCCCCGCGATATTCCTCTGCTCACCTGAAGGCAGTCGCCGCCGCCGGCCGTGTCGATCTCCTGCATCTTCTCCTCGTACAGCCGCCGGAACTCGTTGATGATCTCCAGGGTCCGGGTCTCGCCGCAGGTGCCGCCGCCGCCGCCGACGGGCACCTGGCAGCCGTCCGGTCCGTACGACCGGCCGCGCATGTCGATGGTACACATGGTCCGGAATGCGGCCGCGAGAGAAACGTGGAATTTACGTGAAAAATTGATGTAAAGTCAGTTGCGGTAAAGGCGCGTGTAACTTGTCATGTTTCGACGTGCCGCGAAGCCTTCTGCGACCACGCGTCGCTCGCTGTCTAGTTGACTGAGTCGCGACGAAAATAGCGGGGCGAGCCCTTGAGCTTGAAAGCGAAAATCTCTGCGAGCGCGGTCGGCTGGGCCGCCGAAAAAAAAAACGCATCGGCGATTTCTTTACTGGAAAGAGTCTTTACGTCCTACAATAAAATAGGACGACTTTTTTTATCGTTAAAAATTAAAACCCACATTTTACAGTCTTATCCAAGCTATTGAAGGTTTTCTGCCTTCGTTGACAGTATCAAAGTTCGACTACTTAACATTAGATGGCACTTTCGACGTTTTTCCTTACGGAATTTATGTACTTAGGTACCCATTTATTACATAAAATCGACGCTTTTATATTCAAAATGAAAATATTGTCTTTGTATTTGCCGTTTATTTGACGCATTTCCGGATTAAGAAAGGATTTGAAGTGTAAAATTCAGACTGTCATTACAGATATCTTTTTTTTTTAATGTGTGGCTAATAGTTTATCTACTTGTCGATAGATGGCGTACAGTTAGCGCAAATTACACTCAACATCCACATATCCGAACCTTTCCGTTCCGCAAACTTCCACATTTCCGAACTCTCGTCACCCCGGGATAACCGAACTGCTGACGCATGCGCAAAGGGTTTTTCTGGCTCATTCTAGTACTCTTCTTTGTTTTTCGAGGTTTTTATGCAAATGTAATACATATATACATGTGTACATGTTAATAAAAGAACGTTTTTTTTTTTAAACAAAAAAAATGTCAGGTGCAAAGGAGAGAGTGATGCAGGTAATTATTTTGTAATTCAAAGTAAAGGTTTGTTTTATTGAACATTTTGTTGACGTAACCTATAATAATTTAAATCTGAAATGAAAAATGATGAAAAAATATGTATTTTGAAGAAAACCTTGATAAAAAACAAACATTATTGTACTGTTTATTTGCAGAGAAAAAGAGCCTGTTAAGAGGCTAACCTTGGAGCAAAGCTGGATCTGATAAATCACGCAAAAAATGGTGTTAAAAATGTTGAACTATGTAAGATGTACAATATTTGTAAATTATCAGTGTCAGACATTCTTGGGAAAAAAGAAATTTACTTGTCGGAAGTTGAAAAAAAGACGAAAACTGAGTGGACGGATTGACACAAAAAAAGTGCACCGGTACTTATGATACGCCATTTGGAAGAAGTGTTTTTCACTGGTTTCTACAAAGAAGAACTCTTGTAGAACATGTACCAGGTGTGCTGCTGAGGAAGGGCGATTTCCTCTTTGCTGAATTCTGTAACAATCGAAATATTTGATAACAATCGCATTATTGTGTTTACATTTTTTCTCATTTCAAATTTCGCGGTTTTTTGTCGTCAACCAATCAGCGACAAGTTCGGTTGTGTGGAAGTACAAGTTCGGAAATATCGTGAGAAAAAGTTCGGAAATATCGTGAGTTCGGATATGTGGATGTTGAGTGTAATTGCTTATTTTTAAAGATTTTTTTTGCTAATAAACTGACAAAATCCTGGTTTACCTGTTATACGGTTTCCTCATTTAAATAATACATATTTAAATAAACCGTTGTAGATTACGACATGAATATTAAAAATACGCCTAACTGACGGTTTACGTATGCCCTTGTGTAATTATTTATTATTAATGGCATTTCTTATTAGCTCTGGATTTGAGAAGCTCGTTTGGAATATGGCAAATATTCTAATAGACTGTATTAGAACAGTATTGAATTAGAATTAATACTAATAGTATTTAATAGATAAATAAACATTTATTTATCAGACTGTACTTATCCATGCGTTCACAGCTGCATCTACAAAAAAAAAAGAGCTCCGGACACAATTCCAGGCCTACTGCACATCCTACGGCCAAGGGCAAAGCTACTTTTGACGCACTGTAGTATGTTTGAATTTCAAAAGAGCAGTTTTTTTCCCATTCCATTTTGAGTAAAGTATATTCTCAGCCAGTGATTTATTTATATTTTTATGCGTCAACTATTTCTTTAACAAACCTGCCTTACCTGATAAGCTTATGTGATGACTGGATAACCAATAATTTCTGCCCTTTCAAGGTTTAACAAAAGTAAACGTCGAGGGAAACAGGACAGCACGATGTCGGCCCTCAAAGCGAGTTTTCGTAAAGGCCTTTTTAATATTAGGTCTTCCCGGTGATAGATGGCGCGGCAGTCATCGTTCCGCTTCCACCTCTGATGCGTCGATGTTTCTCTCCTGTCGAATTACCCGCAATGACGACACCCAACGTATATCATAATAACTTTATTGAGTATGTTCTTATTTTTCCTGTACAATCTGATTCTGTGCATACAGAATAATAATTATAACCATATATAAGCAAGCAAATAAAATAAATTTAATTAATAATAATAATTATATTCAAATATAATACAATGATACTGGATATTATCCGAACATCCACTTAAAATCGGGGGAGGGGGCGAACACCTTGCGAACGCCTCGGGAATCGATCAGCATCTCTCATTTAAAATTCTGTACAACCACCTCACTACTTGTACATCTACCAAATTATATGAATGTAAAACTGGCGCAGCGCACCCGGAACTGGAGACGGGACGGCCTCCAGTTCCGGTAGCCACCGAACGCCCTGATACATGACGAAAAGTTCTTACCTACGAGCGGCTACGCCCTCCTTTTTATAACACATATAAAAAATAAAACGTATAATAACGAAACCCTCGGTCATGCATCGTTATCTAAAAAGTAGGTTCCAAAACAGTACGTGTATAAAAAAAAAAAAAAAAAAAGGAAAAGAAGACCCATGCGTTCTACTGCGAGCGTTTAAAAATGGGAATTCAGCGAAGGGGTTTGTAATGAAACTTACTTTTACCAGGAATTACACTAGTAAAATACATGTATGTTGCCTTGGCAGCTTCTGGACCGGCGGTACTCGATAGACAGCGGGACCTAATCAGTAGTAATTGCACTTTTAGGATAACAAGATTTAAAAAAAAAACGTAACGAAGTGTAGGGTAGCCTGCACCGTCGGTCCAGACCGCCTCACCGGCCTACACTGTCATATATCGCCAGGCGGGGGACCACCGACAAAGAAGGTACATTTATCACAAATACGGACGCCCGCCAGGGGGCGTCGGAAATCATTTGAAACGATACACAAGACAAATTTTCCCCCCGGCACCCGGAACACGTGACAGTGTACGTCGGGTCGTATGCGTTTTTTTTTATGTTTTGTTAATAGGACTTTTTATTACACTTAATATATCACTAGGAGTGCCGCAGCACAGTCCAGTCCTCTCTGTTGGTGGGATAACACTCGTCGCGCCCGCGCCGGCCATCACTTGCAGCAGTTGCCCGCGGCCTTGGCGCCCGTGTCGCCCTCCGCCAGTCGCCTGCCCTGGCCGCTGCCCCCGGGCCGACGGCTGCTCGTTCTTGGGTAGGTTCTTGGCTGGAACACGGTCGGAATCGTTAAGGGAGCGTTTTTACGGGTCTTGAGCGCATTCGGTCTGTGAGACCGACGCGCCCGTTGGCGATACTCTTTTTGTCGTCACTGTTTCTGATGTGGATAGGTATATAGCCTAGGAAAGATGGCCAAAATAGGTCCAATTTCTCAAAAAATTCATCAAGCGTTAAAAAAATTGATAATTAGGTAAAAAATAGTGAAATTTTAGTGCACTAGTTTTGGATCTAATCGGTTTGTAGGAGCATAACCGAAAATTCATAAATGTGTGAGAAACCGTTTTTTTCACTTTTTAAGTACCAAAAAAAAATTCAGAAAAACAAAAAATAGCACGTTATAGCGCTTAAAAAGACGAAGAAAATCAGTTTTTAAAAATTAAAATCGGTTAACAACTTTTTGCAAAAAAAATAATAATAAAAAACCTTCGAAAATTGCCCTTTTTTTTTACTTAATTATCAAAGTTTTTTTAACCGTTGATGAATCTTTCCTAGGCTAATAGTATTTCTAATGTGAATGTGAAGACATGAAAAAAAAAAGTAAGGTCGTCAGATATATTTTGTAAAATTGCTACGCTCACATACATACTTCACATTCATACTTCGGTAAACTGTTGGTTCGTGACGTTCTTAGAAAGCTAGTTGGTTGTAAAAAATTTCTTTAAAAAAATAATTAAAGCAACTTTATGTATATTATTATACTTAAGAAAAATTTGAAGAGCCGGCAACATGCAGCATTCACGCTGTGAGCTACAGTGACCCAATTAGAGTATTTTACATTGTATCGAATACGTTGGTTAGCTATTCGTGCGATCCACTGTGTCGTTAAATGATTTACGACATTAGTAATTCCCTCTTGTTTCCACCAGTGACATGTTTGTGTTTGTTTCAGCTAGGCAGACAATTTTTCCAGATTATCTGGCTAAATGAACATTATTTACAGAAAATTATAACAAATATTATGAGTTTTGTATGCATGCTAATTTTAATCTCCTATTTTGATCTGAATGAAAAAAAATATTTCACAGTTATTGAATTTATAAGATATATGCACGCCATTGGGCGGCGTTAGCCATTAAAGGAATTAAAAATATATCTTCACGTTCACTTTAGAAGGACTATAACGGATATTGCGAGAAAGATCTTATTAAATCTCATCAGTACGGTGTATTTAACTTGCGAGTAACGAAAAAGCTTTTGGAAAGGACATTCGGTAGGTGTCGACTCTATCGGAGATGTAAAATAAATCTGGTGCCATTAATATGCACTAGAGATGACATGAACAGGGCACTGCAGTCGGGATAGTAAATATGCTATTTTACGGGTTGTACGCACTTTCGGTCTGTGAGACCGAACGCGCCCATTGGCGACACTTTTTTTTGTCGTTGCGATTTTTATATAGATGTGTCGTAACAGACGTTAACAGACGTGTGTATCCTCTTTGTTTGTTACTAGCACGACAAATGTCGTATATACGGATTTTAATCTGAATAGATCTCGCCAGTACGGCATATTTCACGTGCGAGTAACGAAGAAGCTTTTGGTAAGGACATTTGATAGTTGCCGACTCTGTTCGACAGCATGGACCCATTAACATGCACTAGAGATTACATAAACACGGCGTTGTGCTCAGGAACGCAAAAAAAGGGAAAGTTTAGATCTGTTATAGAACTAAGATGATACACTTCATTCCGCAACATGTCTTACAACTATTCGCCTACAAGGTATGCGCTAATTCTGTGCAAATTGCTTTTGCATCTCTTAAAATATACATCCTTGTAAGGTGAAACCAATTATAAATCAACAATGCGTCGGCATAATCTATTTGGTCCCCGGAATAAAACAGATACATATATCTGTAACTTGTAACCAGTAAACAAAGTCCAATTTTTTTGATAACATAAATGAACTTGACAAAAAATTTAGACACGTACTGGACACGATGCGCCTTTCGTCAACCACATTGGCACCGTCTAGGAGTTCAATTTTTAAAAAATCTTAAGCCTGAAAATGTCACCACACTTTTTAATTGGTTTTGGTTGTACATTCTAAACAATTATGCCCTAGATCTTAGATAAATATTATTCTTACTCATCATTGGCTAGAAAATAATACATTTCCAATAAAAACCTTTTTCAAAACCAAAGGGAGCAGGATTTTAAAATCAAATAAAAATACCTGACGTTGCGTTTTCTTTTTTATACGCGCTATATCTCATCTCATTACGTACGGTAAACAAAGAAAATCTTAGTCATAAAGTACTTAATGAATCAAGATAACGGTTTTGTGTATTCTAAAAAAAAAGTATAACGACTTTTCGAATGGAACAATACTACTTATATACTCCATATCTTTATACAATTTCTATATAAAAAAACAACCAGTACGCATATTTTCCCAACATAAAAGTACAAAGATGCTTTTAACAAAAACATCCTTTATCTTGCTACTTACAGACATTTCCTGTCAAACGGTGGATTCCGAGCATAGATTTAAACTAAACGAACAAGCAGGGAAATCTCTAATAGGATTATTACTTATGTCTGTAGGAGTCAATGTAATGTAATATCTATTTTTGAAGAGAAAACTGTAAAATGTAGCGTACTGTTTTATCTTGTTTACGCCGTTCCTGACCAATTAACTATTAATATTAAACGCAAAGCGTACAAAGTGTGGAACATCTGCAAAAGAAATGTTTCCGCTACATAGCAAACAATAATAATGAATATTGTTATAACTTATGCCGCTGCTTTCGTTTAAAATGGAAAGTAAAATTAATGAATGTAATTTTTCCAAACGGTTTGCTATGGTGAAAGATTATTTGGATAATAAAATGCATAGACGAGACGGAAAAAAATCTGCAATGTAAACCATAACACACCTTCACTTGTGATTAACTTTACACTTTCTTGAACACCAACAAGAACCAACTTTATACCGAAAATCGACAGAGACTTCTTTAATTGTAGGGGGAATTTGTAATGCTGCAAGACAATAATCCAAAAATACCACTCTGGAGAAAGAAGAGGCATTTTTAACAATTTGGTTTGGCCTCTACGATCACCCGATCTTAACCCAACAGAGTTTCTTAACCGCATTCGTACAGAATAAAAAAAAGTAACAAAAAAAACAGTGTACAGGAATTTTTGCTAAAACTCTGGACCACCTGGGACTCCTTTGTTATTGTAGGATTTGTAATGCTGCAAGATGATGAAAACTCAGATCTGGAGAAGGCAGAAGGCAAAAATTTGGTTTAGCCTCCTGTATCTCCCAAATTTTGATTTTTTTTTTTTTTGTGAAAAATGTGTAGGTTAAATAGAGTTAAAGACTAGTTTTAATTGTGAGGGAATTTATAATGCTGCAAGATCCAAAAGCTGCAAAAGATGTCTAAAACACAGCGCTATAGAAGGCGGAAGGCACTTTGAAAATTTTGGTTTTTCCCCCTCGATTTCCCGAATTTGACTTGAATTTGATTTGAATTGAATTGAGTTTTTTTTTGGACCTCCAATTGAGTTGGCAAATTCGTGCAGATTTAAAAAAAAAAAAAAGAACAAAAACAAAACAGCACACAGAAATTTTGGATAAAACGCCGGACCATCTGGAACTCATTTAGCTGTAGAAGGATTTGTAATGTTGCACGATAATATATCCACACCATAGATTTAGAGAATGCAGAAGGCCAAAATTTGGCCTAGGCCTCCTCTATCCCCGGATCTGAACCCAACAGTTTTTTTTTAATATCACTGAGTTAAGTAAACTGCTACTAGGAGGATTTCTAACGCCGCAAGAAAGATCCAAAACACGGAATTAAATTAGAGGAGATAGAAGGCAATATTCTGCTTTGGCCTCCTCAATGTCCTGACTTTAACCCAACAGAGTTGTATCCATCGGGTTAATCAAACTGCTATTAGGAGGATTTGTAACGCTGCAAGATCCAAAACACGGAATTATAGGAGGCAAAAGGCGAAATTCTGCTTTGGCCTCCTCAATCTCCTGACTTTAACACAACAAGAGTTTTTTAAATATCCACCGAATTAATCAAACTGCTATTAGGAGGATTTGTAACGCTGCAAGATCCAAAACACGGAATTAGAGGAGGCAAAAGGCGAAATTCTGCTTTGGCCTCCTCAATCTCCTGACTTTAACACAACAAGAGTTTTTTAAATATCCACCGAATTAATCAAACTGCTATTAGGAGGATTTGTAACGCTGCAAGATCCAAAACACGGAATTAGAGGAGGCAAAAGGCGAAATTCTGCTTTGGCCTCCTCAATCTCCTGACTTTAACACAACAAGAGTTTTTTAAATATCCACCGAATTAATCAAACTGCTATTAGGAGGATTTGTAACGCTGCAAGATCCAAAACACGGAATTAGAGGAGGCAAAAGGCGAAATTCTGCTTTGGCCTCCTCAATCTCCTGACTTTAACACAACAAGAGTTTTTTAAATATCCACCGAATTAATCAAACTGCTATTAGGAGGATTTGTAACGCTGCAAGATCCAAAACACGGAATTAGAGGAGGCAAAAGGCGAAATTCTGCTTTGGCCTCCTCAATCTCCTGACTTTAACACAACAAGAGTTTTTTAAATATCCACCGAATTAATCAAACTGCTATTAGGAGGATTTGTAACGCTGCAAGATCCAAAACACGGAATTAGAGGAGGCAAAAAGGCGAAATTCTGCTTTGGCCTCCTCAATCTCCTGACTTTAACACAACAAGAGTTTTTTTAAATATCCACCGAATTAATCAAACTGCTATTAGGAGGATTTGTAACGCTGCAAGATCCAAAACACGGAGTTGGAGAAGGCAAAAGGCAAAATTCTGCTTTGGCCTCCTCAATCCCCTGACTTTAACCCAACAAGAGTTTTTTAAATATCCACCGAATTAATAGAAGGCAAAAATTTACTTCGGCCTCCTCGATCTCCCGACCTGAACCCGACGGAGTTTTTTTTTTTTTAGGGAGAGCCGGGAGAACTGAAACGATCGCCATGTTAATTCAACTCACCTATTGCCAGAAAGATTTCGTTGACGTTGACCGCCGTCTTGGCGGACGTCTCCATGAAGAGCAGGCCGTGCTCGTCCGCGTAGGTCTGCGCCTCCTCGTACTCGACCATGCGCTTGTTGGCGAGGTCCTGCTTGTTGCCGGCCAGCGCTATGACGATGTTCGGGCTGGCCTGTCGCTGGAGCTCCTTGACCCACGTCTTCGCCCTGCCGAACGTGTCCTGGTTCGTTATGTCGTAGACGACGATAGCTGCCTGCGCCCCCCTATAGTACATAGGCGCCAGACTGTGGTACCTGTCGGCACAAGACACCAATGCATGGTAAAATATAAGATAAAAAGCGATCGTAACCCCGGAAAACCCGAGCCGTTAAAAAAATGTCACAATATGGCATATTTGAGACATCACGTACACTTTGAGGACGTTTTTTTCCCTACGACATTTAGACAACGCGCCAGTGTTAGTTTACGCTGCGTGCATGCCGTGGCCAACGTTCAAAAACGCGCAAAAAAGAGGCGGCGGCCTTAACTACGGGCCCTAACAACTACAGTGGCGAGCGAAATTATTCGGCCACCTGAAATTTTATTAAAATAATGTGTGTGTAGCCACATAGTAAACAGATATTGTAATATCCACTGAGTATGACGTACATGCATTATTATACAATAAAAAAGGTACTAAAAACAAATTAAACTTAAAATTCCTTTATTGAAAAATTAATGATAATTAAACATTATTCTTATAAAATGCGAGTGAAATTATTCAGCCGTTTTAAGTTCGTTGAACATAAAAATATAAAATGACATTTAATATTGTATGGGATATCCCTTAGCTTTAATGATAGCAGCCAGTCTTTTTGGCATTGAATCCACTAATTTTTTTGTGAATTCTGGACTTATTTTATCCCACTCCTCGATTAACACTGGTTTTAACTCCTTTATACCAGATACATGTCGGTTCTGTACATTCTGCTTTAGTTCGGTCCAAACATGTTCTATAGGATTTGTATCCGGCGATTGGGGGGTGTTGGTAGTGTATGGGGAACATTACAGTGGATCCATTCACGAACGACCCGAGCACTATGCTTCGGATCGTTATCCTGTTGGAAAAAGTAATCTTCAGAAAGACCTGCTTTTGTGATACTAGGGTACAAATTGTTTTTTAATATGTCTAAATATTTAAATCGATCAGGTATAACATCGATAACATACAGTACACCAACACCTGAAGCTGCCATTGCTCCCCATACCATTACCGCACCACCTCCGTGTTTGACAGTGGGCAATACATTTTTTAATTTGTAAGCTTCTCCGCGACGTCTCCACACAAGTTTTCTTTTAGGTGCATTAAAAACGCATAATATACATTCATCCGTAAATAAAACCTGATGCCAGAAGTTCAGGTCTTTAATTTAAATATTCCTTCGCAAATAAAACCCGTTTTTTCTGTTTACTTCATTAATCCATGGCTTTCTTCGAGCTATCTGGGTAACAAAACTGGCTTCGCGTATGATTTTTCGTACATTGGTTACATGTATTTTTACTCCAAAGTGCACTTCTAACTCTCTAGTTAGTAGTACCGTGGCAGTAACTTGAGGATTTTCTTTGACTTTATGTAGGATCAACCTCTTGTGTCGTTCGGATAATTTTTTGCTTGCGGTCTCGACCTGGTCGATTAGCCAGAATATGATCTGTTTTGTACCTCTTAATGATTGACTGAATTGTTTGTCGGGGTCGCCCAATGACCTCTGGTATATGCCTCTGACTAAAACCCATTTTACTCAACTCTATAATGCGTTCTCTCATGTCAACTGACACCTCTTTGCCTTTGCGACTCATTGCACAGTATTGTGTAAATTACGCGATGCACTATGTATTGGTTTGTGGCTGAGAACTGTCTGAGACTAACACAAGCCTAATGCTGTGGTAGGTATCACATGAGTCACATGTTTATGTATATTTCGAGAGGGAGCCGAATAATTTCGCTCGCGCCCTAGGTTGTACAATGTGAATTCTTTCGTATTTTGTTTATTAAAATTATTGCCTTTACCTTTTTTTCAAGATTATTTTACTATAAAACAAGGCAACTATACTATACTGAATGGGATTTTGCAATAACAATTTTTAGTTTGGATACACGTGCAGTTTTATGAAAATATTTCGGGTGGCCGAATAATTTCGATCGCGACTGTATATGTTCGGACAAACGCATTTTTTCAAAAAAAAATTATCCACTGCCACGTAAAAAATTACAACCACGCTTTAAAAACCTAAAATATATAAAATTACATACATTTGCAAGATATTATGCTGAAAATTATTATTAGCTTGGACTTTGGATGAATTTATGGCCAAAAATATAACTCTGCTAAAAATGACAACCGAAGGAAAATCGAGAAACCTGCCCTAAAATATAAATAAAAATTTGTTGTTGCCGCGGTAACCATTAATTTCACAATTAGATGTGTCAGTCACAGGTGATTTCTGGTAGTTTTTGCGAATATCCGTTATTTTTAAATAAAAATGGGCCGTGGACGTGCGATTGATCAAAAATTAAAAAAAAATAATTAAGGTTTTTTTTTACGTACTTGTCACGTTGCTAAAGAAAGAATATATACAAAAACTGTAGTTTTGACGTTAAAGGGTTAAGGTGTACCGTACCTCTCCTGGCCCGCCGTGTCCCATATCTCGAACTTGACGGTGGTGTCGTCCAGGCAGATGGTCTGCGTGAGAAACGCCGCTCCGATGGTGCTCTCCTGGTACTCGTGGAACTGGCCCTTGACGAACCTGAGCACCAGGCTGGACTTGCCGACGGCGCTCTCGCCCAACAGCACCAGCTTGAACTGGCATATCTTGCCCTGCGCGGACCCGTTGGGGCGCTGCGCCGTGCCTGACCTGTTCGTCGCCATCGCGTCGGCTGTGCTGGACTTCGCGCTGCGCCAGAAGGGAAAAAACCAGGATTAAAAAACATTGTCCCGATGAATAAATAAATAATCCCGTGTCTGTAGCTTTTTTAGCTTCAAACTTTTATCTCGCGTTGAAAAACTGCCATTTTCAGAACAATCAAAGTGTTACAGTTGTCGGACTTCCGTTTGCGAAATGCCAAAACAATTAAACAGCTGCTGAAAATAGTTAGTAGCATCTTTGACACGCTACTTTGAAGAAGAACGAGACAATAACGGTCCATTGCTACCCTTAACAGCTGTTAAAAAGGTACAGTCCAGTTAGGCAGAGACTTTTATGTGTTCTTGAAACATATAGGGCTAGTTTTGACGGTTCCCTATGTAATTTTTTTGCGTAGAACACAATGCGCGGGGGTCCGTACAGCTGAAACAGTCCGCAAATTTTTTTTAATTAACAATTTTTGTAAAAAACGTCTTTTTTCACATTTTCGCTTATACCTCTCCGTTACTTGGCATATTTTATAGAGCATATGCATTTTTTAAGTGTTTTTTTTCACAATTTTTTTACTTCGAAAGTAAAGCGACTATGATCTTGGAGGGACTGCTTGTAGTATATGAAGTTACAAAAAAAAATTTCAGCTCGATCCGTTAATAACTTTTCGAGTAATTAACGATTGAATTTTTTTGCAAGCCTTAATTAACAATGACGCCATTTCTTTGTTTATTGTACGACATTGACAGGGTTGGGCTAGAAAAATCATAAATCTCTTCAAGTTTGCGAGACTTTTTGAGATTTAAAAAAATATTAATATGGGCCTATTTTATAACGTTTTCTACGCGACTGCCTTTTTTTGACGCGACGTATATATTTTTTAGCGTTGCCGCTTCGAAATTATCGGAATTGTGACTATAATATCTTGAAAGTACGCTTCAAGACGCATTTTAAAAAAAAATGGGCGTCAAGATATTATAGTCACAATTCCGAGAATTTCGAAGCGGCAACGCTAAAACAATACAGGTATATATCTCAAAAAAAGGTAGTCGCGTAGAAAACGTTATAAAACTGGCCCAAATTAATATTTTTCAAAATCTCAGTCTCGCAAACTTGAAGAGATAAACAAAGAAATGGCGTCATTGTTAATTAAGGCTTGCAAAAAAAATCGTTCGTTAATTACTCGAAAAGTTATTAACGGATCGAGCTGAATTTTTTTTTTTTAACTTCATACTACAAATAGCAGTCCTTCCAAGAAATTTCATGATCGGTCGCCTTACTTTTTGAAGTTAAAAAAATGGTGAAAAAAAGCACATTTTCAACTTCAGCAGTCATTTGCAAATTAACAATAGCACTTGGAGACTTCGGGTTGGGCTTAAAATTTTAGAAATTCAACAGGCTACAACTTCTTAAATGCATATGCTATATAAAATATGCCAAGGAACGGAGATATAAGCGAAAATGTGAAGAAAAAAACAATTTTTCAGCTCTACGGACCCCGCGCATTGTGTTCTACGCAAAAAAAAAAATACATAGGACACCGTCAAAACTAGCCCTATATGTTTCAAGAACATTTTTTGGTGATTTTAGCGCCTGCACACTGGACTAGTAATTTAAATATAAAATCACAGTCCAACATATTGTTTTAGCATGTAAAAGTAGCCATAAACTCCGAATGCTTCTACGCTTAATTCAATATCACAATAACTAAAAAACAATTAACTATAACTGGATTATTTCTGAATATTGAATAATTTTATCAATCAGTGGCATCAGGCAGTGCCCTCTGAAACGTATTACACATAGAATTTAACAAGCTGTAATCCTACCAGAAGCACAAAATCAATATTGTAGTATTATTTTATATGAATTTGTATTATTAGCCATGTTATTTATTGTTTATTTAGTTATTTTACGCAAAGGTGTGGAAAATATCAAATTAAGCGCGTAATCTTTCCTAATCGAGCCTATAAAATAACAGCAGGTATCTAATCGCCATTTTTGTTTGTCATTGAAACTTCATTTCTGGGATTTTTGTAAATGTTTGCTTTTACAAGCGCTGATTCAGTCACAGAACTGCACCAACAGCATTTTTAAATCGACTTGCGCAACCGGTAGCGAAAAAATGTTTACATAAACAGGTAATTAACCATGAACCTGGGCCAATGCTTTTCGGATTTACAAAGTTTTTTTGAGTATTTATTTAACTAGTTCTTAGGTAATTTATTGGAGGTAAGTCAGACCTACACAACTTTTATGCAAATCGTCTATAAATCGAAAAATAAAAATAAAATTGACGCCGACAGAATATTTTTAATAAGCCTCGTATTTGTTTTGGTAATTTTGTTGTTCGATAGACTTGTCGCCGAACTTAGACCAGGCGACATGTTTGTTCCGAGCTGGTCTCTCTCGTATCATAAGATTATGGAAAAAATATATGGAAAATTGGTTATTACAAAGTACAATTAGGGATCCGATGGAAAAAGTCTAAACTACCTCATTGGAAAACAGATACCGCCTGGCCTAACCGTACAAATATGTTAGTCACCAGTATTGTGTTATTATAGCTCACATTTAACTATCATCTAAATATGTATGTTAATCACCAGAATTGTGTTATTATGGCTCACGTTTAACTATCATCTAAATATGTAACCCATAAGCATCATGACCAGTGGCGGTGCGTGATATTTCAGTTAGCCATATCTTGGGGGGGGGGGCCCAAAAAAACGACGCATGGGACCATTTATTGGGAAACAAAATGTTCCTATAAAATTAAAATTAAAATGGCCATAACTTTTTGAAAAAAAATATTTTGTAACAAATCGAAAAACGTCTCCTTATATTTGTTTCTAGATTATGAAAAAAAATATACTACAAATATCCCACAGAGCATTACTGAGAACCCAGGAGTGCCCCAGTGTTTTTGAACATTTTTTCGCAAACTTTGCTGACGATTTTTTCACTATAAATCCTTTCTGTAAGATGTGTATAGTCATCACCTAAAAAGTGAAGTGGGTCCCATGCGTCGTTTTCAAGATATGGCTAACTGAAATATCACGCACCGCCACTGATCATGACACAAACGATTCCGATGTCTCTGATAGGTATTTCCTTTATTTCTTGTTACTTTTCCTTTCAGTTATTTACGAAAGTAGGTTGGCCAACAGAAAGTAGGTTAACCACACGAAGTAATCCAAGACAGAAGAACCTCAGAATGAAAAGGTTTATTCATCGTTCAAAATCAATTCGTCTGATATATACAGGCGCCATGTACATGTATTTGTAGAGGGGCCGTGGTCGTTCTTACAGGTCACAAAATAAGCGCGTGAGAAATAAACTGTTGATGGGAATAAACGATATTGGAAATACGGATTCGCGAGTCAAAATCATAAAATTTATATTTAGCATTTATTTTCGAGCTTGAACATCTCTCGGTTTTACTACACTTGTATCTGCTTCCGCCTTGGTTAAACGACCACACTGATTCAAAGAATTAATTGCCACTTACATTGTAACCGTCTTAAGCCCTCGACTAAGAGCGGTTAGATCACAAATGAAATTTAATCATCACTTCCTGTTGTTCCTTTCAACAGAACGCCAACGCCCTACAAATGAATATGTGTACGCTGGCGATCAAAAATAATATAATGCTCAGAATAGATTGAATAGCCTGAATTCTCTTTTGAGGGCACAAAAATTGTAAGGAGGCACGTAACAACATAAATATTATATTTTTTAAAACTTCAATAAAAAACGTGCATATATCTAGTTGTGTTAATGCATAAATAAGACGGTACATCACTTTTGGGCTCTAGTGTATATAGTTTTCTGTTCTACACTCTGATGTTACAAGTAAACGCGGAACCTTTGTACATACAATTTATCGTCTAAACAGATTTCTATTCCTTTAACCCCGTTTAACCTTTAGCGAAGGCATTAGTCTATTTAATTCCAGTTTTTTCTGTAAAACGTATTTGTCAAATTATAAAAAAAAAAAACGAGGTTACCCTTAGAATTATTAATTCTTTCATTCCGGTTTGTAAGATTTCCAACATTTTTAAATCGGGCTTTACAAGGTGTGGCTATTAAATAACCGAATTGCTGTCATAACACTTTTTATTCGTTACCAATTACAGTAGCAACTTTTTCGCCTTCAATGTACTCCCTTTGGCGATCTCTACACCGCTCCATACGACTTTTCCATTGCAGACAGAAGCTGGAAGTCAGCTTCTGTCAGCTGGTTCAGAACCTCCGTCACTTTTGCTTTAACCGCTTCCACACTTTCGAATCTTGTCCCCTTCAGTGTCACCGTGTCTAACAAGTCTGGATCAGTGTCGGTGTTGTTTAGAATGTCAGCGCAAATGTTCATTCTTGATTCCTTTTGCTCGGGAGTGAGGAGTTTTGGCACCATTTTTGCGCAAATTTTCGCGACGCGGATCGTCTTCGGTCGTTTCACGTCCCTCTTTAAACCGTTTAGACCATTCAAAAACTTATGTGCAGGATAAACATTCATTCCCGTATACTTCTTTTAACATTGCATAAGCTTCTGTGAATGTTTTCCACAGTTTAACAAGAAACTTGAGATTAACCCGTTGCTCCATCTGAACACTTAACATTTTTTCGACGCATCACTGGTGCGTAGACGAATTCAAACGACTGCTACAATCAAACTGAGCGACACACTGGCTTGTCCAACGAGCTCAGAGTGGAGAAAAGGATCGCCAGACACAGTTCTGTTCAAACTTGCAGCGCGCTGGTAGCAGTGTCAGTTCGGTTATTTAATAGACACACCTCGTATATTTTCCAGAACAAATGATTTGGAGAAACAGTAATTTCCATTATAACCATTTGTTTGCCTTTTCCTAATCTGCCATAGTTCTTACCAAATATAATATGGAAAATAATGATAGCAATATAATTTTGAATAAAATAATACAATTTTGAGGTATTGATACCGAGTTTTGTGCTATTATTTACCTTCAAAATAGCGTAATGATAAAAAGTACTATGATTTAGATTACGCACGATTTTACTTAGACATAACAGTTACACAACGACAATGATTCATAGTTCTTGGTCTACATACTCATATCCTCACAAATCACAAAAAAAAAAAGATATTTCCTAACAAATTAACGTGTGCATTGGGCATTTCATCTGTTTGCCATCTAAACGCAAATATTCGAACATAAAAAATGTCGGTAATTTAATCCCAAGTTCAAAGCTCGAATTCTAAATTCCAAGAAATTCGTTGCGTATTTTCAATAGTTGGCTGCACTGTGAAATCTTAGGTATATCTATTGAAGTCGATTAATAACAAATAAGTACTATGTTATTATCACACCGAATGCGTCAATGAAATTACTGGGATTACTTCCAAGGTCATGGCCAAACGGAACTGGTATTACTCTGCAGCACTGTCAGGACATCTAAAGAGGATGACAACGATAGTCACAGACTAATAATAGAAAAACTAGTAAAACCCTTAGAATTAAAATAAATATGTAAAATATCAAATTCCCAATGACCTAAAATCAATATTATTGTAACCAAACTGGATTCTAAAACGTATTTCGCTTAGCTGTTTTGAGACAACTGCAAACGAGACAGATAATATTCAGTCATAAACTTATATAAGTAACTGTAAAACGCATCCTGCAATACACACTTGAGTGCACTTGCAGAAGACAATGGAAGAAACTGGAACGGAATTGTCAACTAGAACTTTTTTGCAGGTCTAAATAAAGATTAAAAACTGTTATTCCTCGTTCTCTCAAGTGCTTTTGAACTAGTTATAGTTATAAAATGAAAAATATGCAATTCTTAGCAAAAAACGAAGGGTTTGTGATACTTCTTTGAGGAAATAAAAATTTGGTGAACTCCTTTGGTCTCCTGAAGCTCTGAAAATTTGTCTGCTGTCAAAGTGTACAACTCGATTCAGAACAACAACAAAACCGAGATACCTATTGCCTCAATCAGAAACACACTTTCTATTTTCCATAGTCAATTGAAAAAAATTATTTCACATAACCCAGTTAACTAAATGGAAAAATACATCATTTAGGTCAGTAACAGATATAAATACATTTGATGGTTACGAATTTAATGAGAAAGCAGCAAAAACTTGTTGACAATAAAATTTCGATTGTACCATATTTAAAAGAACAATTCACACAGCGAAATACAAAATATTTTCGGTATTCCCTCAAAAATTACTATGCAATTCTTATCTGCATTACTGCCATTATCAGTCCAATTTACTCGTTCCTATTTGAAAATGGATTTAAAAATTATTCCAAGTATGTCCTGTACACAAGCCGCGGCTATAACGTTAAACCTTATGTTTATAATACGAATTTTACAGATGTTTCAAGTGGCTGAAAGTATTGCCCTATAAACCACGTATTTTTCCAATAAAAGCAAGGAAGGAAACTATAAAATATAACTGCTGTTATATCAAATTATTCCAGATGCATACAAATAAGCGGTTGGCAACGAATTTTCAGATAAATGTGAACAGGTTTATCAAAAGTTCATGTACCATAGATTTATCAGCTGTACAACTACATAAATATGCCTTCCACCGAAAACGACTGTGGGGGAGTCATCAATAGAATTATTCATGACAAGAGGAGAACGTACTTAACGTAAACTAATTACAAGGTGCGAAGCAAAAGGAGCAATTGCTTTATGCCGTGTAGAAATATGGGAACAACAAAGAGGGGGGCGTATGTTCCCAAGGATTTAGGTGAAATTCAAGGGCGTACGAGGTACGGGAAATCAGCTGACGAATCTGGCGAGATCGCCGCCGTTCTTTCTCGCAAATTATTCCAACAGGTCTGGTGAAATTTGGGCCCGCCGATGAAACGAGACCGTCTTGTACATTATCAATGACGCATTTTGACATGACAAAAAAACATCGAACCCGTCTAACCTACCTTAAAGACTGATCTTTACGGTTCTGGATTCGGGATCACGTATCACTAACGCTATACACACTTTTACTCGACATATAACACTTATTAGATTACTGTTTTAAGGAGTTAGCACCAATTTATACACAATAGATAAAAATTAAGAACGGACAAAATGACAGCTCTTCGGGACGAAGTCGACGGGCCTACCAACTCAGAGAACTCGATAACTGGCCAGTGCTACCACCACTAAATTATTTTTTTAGGTTTTCTTTTCATAAATCACGTATCAGTTTAAGGAGTTGGACAGTATTTATTGCTCATTTAATTTAAAGCACTTTTTAAAATTAAAATGTACAGTGTACGATGCTTGATTTTGACAAATAGTTTCTATGGTGGCAGGGTAGCCAACATTTATAACTCACCACGTATTCTCAACAGTATTTTCACTGTTTATTTTGTATAATTTAAAATACGGTGTAAGATCTCCTTGTTATATAATTTTGGTGGCATTGAAAAATAAACGTAGTATGAAAATTATAATTGAAAGTATAAATAATTCAGTTCACAATTTGTCTCATCTTCTAATCCCTTTCTCATCTTTTTTTTTTCCGTGAAATCTGTCACAGCGGGTACTTCAAATTTTGAATCTTATCCCACGATTTGTCGAGTATGGCAAACGCTGGGAAATTTATAGACAGATACCCTTTAATATGTGCGGTATGTATAAAGTGGCTTACCAGAATTGCACATTGTAATAATATCGGTCTTTTAGGCTGGTAAATCAACGGGAGTTCCGGTTCCGGAAGAAACTGTCAGCACCACTCTAAAGGAGTACCCAATAGATGATGCTATCGATACCCTCAAACACGAGGCACAAATATGGACCGAGGATGTGTTTGTGCCCCCGAGAATGTTGCCCCCTATAAAAAAATCCGGCATTTGCGGGAACAAACTCCCAGGTTAGTCTGGGATGTGTTGTATTGTAGATTTTCGGGCTAATTTTTGTCAGTATAAACATTTTTTTTGGTCGTAGTCGTCAACAGTTTGTGTAATAAATAGTGTACCTACCTTATTTACATGAACATGTTTGTCCACACACTGAGTATAATCTTTTTTTGCACTAGTATGTGTTAAACTTGCGTTTTTTCGGCTCGTTCATTCTATTTCTTTGCCAGATACGGCCTATATTGAATCCGCCAGTTCTGACGAGGTATCAGGAGCTGATAGAGAACTTAAAAGAGACCCCGTACGAGGTTTTTGGAAGAAACCCTTGGGCACTGGCAGGGACCAAGTACCAGGCCTACCAGCCGGAGCTATTCCCATTGACATCACTTTCGGCAGACCAACAGTCAGGGGTCGGTCACAATGAATTGCCATGAAGTACCCGTTAGATGCCAATTGTAGTTTTCCTTTCCAGAAACGACGGTAAAGGAGCTGGTAAACCCCCCGAAAACGCATTACCAGGTGGTGTGGGACAGCCAGGTGGGGCACCACTACTATAGAAAGACCCACAATGATTACAATCCATCGGAGCAGGTCGACAGGGGGTACAATTCATATTTTCTTTTATTTACGGTCGGTTGTATTACTTTTATGAATTCGTAGGTACTACAGGCCCCCGTTCAGACCCGACAGGCGCTTCGGGGCCAGCTCGGGAATGGACCCGCGGGGGAATATGGGTGCGGTGCTGCTGCGACTGGCACAAGAAGGAACCCGTCGTGTACGCCAGCAAAATACAGGCCGGCCACCTGGATAGGGTCAAGCCGAAGTTGGGCAAGGCGCTGGCGCCGTACGCGACAAAATTTAAGTAAATAAAAGTTACTAGTAAATTTTTTTCTTTGTAGCGATCGTATTTTGGAGACGGTGGTGCCGAAAGGGACGACCTTCGGGAGGAAGTCGTCGAGGGAATTTTTGGGCGTCGAAGACCTGCTAAAGGACCCCACGTGCCCCCCGTGTATATTTAAGAGGGACCTTCTCGAGTGGATTTCTTCGCTTAATAAGTTCAGGGTGTTGATGAAGAAGAGGAGCAACAAGGGATTTAACTATGACGACTTTTACCAGAGGTGCTTGTGTTGGGATAAGGTAAGCAAGAAAAAATGACCTGTTCATTGTATAAACTTTTTTACTGCCTCAAAATTAAGCGTGAAATTTGTTTCAAGCAGCGCCATCTAGTGGGCGGTAGCAGAATACCGAGCTGCTGTCGGCGTGTTTGAGTCCTGGCTAGCAGACTCCGTAGATTTTCCATCGCTGTATAATCTTTCTTTTTACTTTTGATGCATTTGACTTGAGATTTATGTAAAACAGACCGTTTTCCACGTTTTATATATATTTTTTTTTTTCTAATCTTAAGCCAACAAAAATTTATTAAGGTCGAATGTCTCCAAAGAAATTTGTCATTTGAACATTTTTTATGGTGTTAAATGTATTTATTTATTTTTTAATTGTGAAACTGACCAGAGATTTTCCGACTTTAGGAAAGATCGGGATTGTTACCGATTAACGTCTTCTATGAACAATGCGTCTGCGATCACCTCACGTACCCCAAGGAGCACTTGGAGTCTCTGATGAAGGTCCTGAATATTATTATAGACGACAAAATTAACTACGGAGCGTTTATCGACATGCTGAATTGTGACAAACCTCCGTTGGAACTTATGCGATTTAATGGTGAGAAGACATACATTTTAATGACGACTATATCAATATATTCTTCGTTTTTAAAAAATTTGCTGTACAGAATTAAATAAACGGGTTTTACGGATTTGCTCCTTAGTAGTGGTATGAAATTTGTTAGGCGATCGTTACAAAAATTTTATTTTTTGAGTCTTCACACCCATTCAAAATAATTCTTGATTTTAGACGTGCCCCCAAAAAATCAATATTACGTTACGACCAGTCAAGCAGCAGTATGTGATTATCTCATTGTCAATAATGCACGTAAGTCTTTGTCTTTCAGTTTTACAGTATTTTGGACCTCCTTTTTGAATAATACATTATTTTTATTATTATTACTTATATTTTACATAAAACCAAATCACACCCAAGTCACGTTGGAATTATTTATTTATTCCATTACTTCGCCCCAAAATATTCCATTTTTCCTCAGTAATGCCGACAGCCGGGTTGCCGTCGAGACGCTGCGACCTAGCGAAACCGATCAAGCCCCTCGACGGCTGCAGGGCGGACATCGACGAACTAGGCGACGTCACCACAGCGACTACGGTACTCTGCCCCAGCATTTACACAAACTACGGCCTCACCCATCGAGACTTCTTCGAGGTAAACGCAAACGCCATCTGGTGGGCGGTAGCGGAACTATCGAGCTGCCGTCGGCGTGTTCGAGTCCTGGCTAACTAGACGAATGTATTATTTCAGCCGAGATCGAGGGAAGCTATGCGCGGCCTGTTCGAAAAAGTGGGGTATAACTTCCCGGGGAACACGTTCGAGAAACTGTGGAAGGAGGGCGTGGAAAGGGACAAGACCGGTTGCGTGTGCATAAACACGTTTAAGACTCTAGTGAAGACCTGTTGTCCTCCGCCGAAGGTACTCGTGGACGAAGTGGAATGCGACGTCAAGATGAAATAATCGTTTATTTACAAATAAGAACCGTTTTGCTGATCACCTCCGTCAATTTTACCGATTTACAGAAATATATATTACATGAATTGTCAGCACGAATGTAGTATCTCAACTGCGTCTCCTCGCCCTCTCCCTACCTCCGCGTTCCTTTTCTTTTCCTTCCCGGGACCTCGATCGTCTCTTCGACGTCCTCCGTGGGGCTTCTTCTGTCTCCTCCACTGTTCCGCGTCGTCCTCGTACCTGCTCTTGGTACGAAACAAAAGAATATATCTTTGAGGTTATGACGCATACATAACCTGACCAAAAAGTTGTTCCTAACCTCAAAAACCAAGAGCCGAGAACGAAAGCTGGATCCAAAATGGCCGACGAGAATCACCGAGATTTAGAACAGACGAAAATACGTGTGCGTTTTGCGCCACCTGTCTTTGAGAAGACCAACTATATATGGAGCGGTACTGCTCTCTTCTATCCTGTGCTTGAAGAAAGAGTTGATCAGGGTAACCCGAGTTAGTTTTCGAAATGGTCTTAAACATAATTGTTGAAAGGAATGCTACTGATAGGCCTTTACGAACGTTAACTCTCGACGCCTTGATCCTCTTTCTCTAAACTCGTGCGAGTAACACAGATAGCGTACCAACTCGGCGAAATCGATAACTGGCGCCAGTGCTACCATAACTAAATTAGTTTTTTTTAGGTTTTCTTTTTATAAACTCGTACTAGTTTAACGAGTTGAACAGTGTTTATTCCTCGTTTAATTTCCAGTGCTTTTAGAATTAAAATGGGCCGTACATATATGATGCTTGATTTGAACAAATATTTTCTGGGAGGAGCAGGGTAGCCAACATTTATAACCCACCACTTATTCTCGACAGTGTTTTCACTGTTAATTTTATATTATTTAAAATACCGTGTAGATCTCCTCGTTATATACATATATAATATTGGTGGCATTGAAAATCAAATACTTCTAGTCATAAATTAAAATTGAAAGTTAAATAATTCAATTCACAATTTAGAGCGCATTATAATCCCTTTCTCGACTTTTATTCTGTGACGTGACGTATCAGAGCTTAAACGCACTTTAAATATACTATATGTTTTGTGCTTTAAACTGAATTTTATCCTAAGAGCTGTGAAGTATGGCAAACACCGGGAGATTTATAGACAGATCCCCTTTAAAACATGCGGTATGTATAAAATAGTTTACCGGAATTGCACAATGTAATCTTATCGTCTTTAGGCCGGTAAATCGACAGGAGTTCCAGAACAAACGGTCAGCAGCTCTATGAAGGACAACGTAGAAGATGATTTTATCGATACCCTCGAGCATGAGGCACAAATCGGGACTGAGGATGTGTCTGTGCCCCCCGAGCGAGTTACCCGCTATAAAAGATCCATCATTTGCCAAAACAAACTCGAAGGTAGGAACAAACTCGGATATTGTAGATTTTGAAGCCAATTTTTGACAGTACAAACGTTTTTGGTCGTTGTTTGTGTAATAAATACTATACTTACCTCATTTACTATTCACTACATCGATATCTTTGTCTACTTTGAATATAATCTCTCTTTTTTGCGCACTGTAGTATTATGTGTTATCCCTGCGTTTTTTTGGGGGGGGGGGGGGGGGGGGGGGGGGGGGGGGGGGGGGGGGGGGGGGGGGGGGGGGGGGGGGGGGGGAAATGGGGGGGGGGGGGGGGGGGGGGGGGGGGGGGGGGGGGGGTTTGGGGGGGGGGGGCCGGGGGGGGGCCCCGGCTCGTTCATTTTATTTCCTTTCCAGAGGTATGAGGAGCAGATGGAGAGAGAGGTGTGGGACGACCAGGTGGGGCCTCAGTACTATAGAAAGAGCGATGATTACAATCAATCAGAGCACCTCGACAAGGGGTACAATTAATATTTTCTTTATTTGCAATGGGTTGTATTATTTTTATGAATTTGTAGGCCCTATAAGTCTGACAGGCAGTTCGAGTCCAGGCCAGGGATGGACCCGCATGGCCCGGCACAAGAAGGAGCCGGTCAAGTACACCAAGAAGGAGCCGGTCAAGTACACCAAAGAGGAGCCCGTTATGAACGCGAGTAAAATACAGGCCGGATACCTGGATAAGGTTAAGTCGAAGTTGAGAGAGGCGCCAACGCTAATATGAAATAATCATTTATTTACAAATCACAACCTTTCACATGCTTATCACCTATGTATATCAATTGTACCGCTATACAGAGATATATATATATATTATATGAATTGTCAGCATGAATGTAGTGTCTCAACAGTGCCTCCTCTCCCTCTCCCTTCCCCTGTGTTCCTTCTCTTTTCCTTCCCGGGACCTTGATCACCTCTTCGACGTCCTCTCGTGGGGCTTGTTCTATCTTCTCCGTTGCTTGGCGTTGTCCTCGTACCTGCTCTTCGCCCACACATGGTCGTTCCTCCTGCCTTCCTTTTGGCTCCCCACCCCCTCCTCGTCAGACGAGATTTTCTCGTTCTTGTGCCTCCGTTTCGTCACCATCTTCCTCTTTCAGCCTCTTTCCTCTTGCCTAGTTTCTTCCTGCCGCGCCTCTCGTCCTCGAAACTCGACGAATATAAAAAAACTTCCATCATCAGCATTTCCAAAACGGTTTGCTGGAAGTTGCAAAATAAACATGGCAGTGAAACAAAAGAATATATGTTTGAGGTTATGACGCGTACATAACCTGACCAAAAGGTTTTTCTAACCTCAAAAACTAAGAGCTGAGAAGGAAAGCTGGACCCAAATTGGCTGACGAGAATACTTGTGCTTTTTGCATCACCTATCTTTGAAAAGACCGACTATTATTAAAAAATGTTGAAGGCCCTTATGAAAATTCGCTCTGGGAGCACAGATCATGCTACCGTCTTTCTCAAACACCATAAAATAGAAAAAACATCACCGGGTCTCTGACAGACACTCACCCAAAAACATATGGCACAGCTCTATCTCCTGTCCGGGCTTCAGCTCCATCTTCATCAGCTTATGGGCACACTCCTCGAGGTCCAAACAGGACTGAATGGTGAGGTAAATGGTCCTCCTCAACGTTATCAAGTTGGTCTCAGTATTGTAGATGATCTTTCCCCTCTTCCTTCGCTTCGTCCTCCTCGTCGGAGACGTCGTCCAAGCTGTCCGAATAAGAGCTCGACTCGCTGTCCTGCTCCAGAATCTCCTTGCTCAGGGTCTTGTATTTGCCCTCATTCTCTTCGTAGTTCTCGTCAAACTTGAAGACGTCCACAAGAAAAACATAAAATCAGATTAAATCCCTGATGAAAAATCATAAATAAATGACTTCGGCGTTGACCTACCTCACGTCATTCAACGTTATCAGATGCGTGACCTGATCTTCCTCTTCGACCACGTCCAGTTCTTCGATTACAGCGGCGTGATCCTTGAACCCTTCCTTCCTGATCTGGATCATAATCTCAATCATCGGGTCGTTGTTCAGTTCATGGGGGCTTCCATCATATCTTTAACGA
This sequence comes from Aromia moschata, assembly GCA_029963805.1. Classification (NCBI taxonomy): domain Eukaryota; kingdom Metazoa; phylum Arthropoda; class Insecta; order Coleoptera; family Cerambycidae; genus Aromia; species Aromia moschata. Next base: position 671,418 of record JAPWTK010000015.1, on the reverse strand, counting down.
AAAAATTTAAAACCCACAACACAAACACAAAAACCAGAAACTAACACTCCTACAAATTTTTAACCCCCATTCTCTTGTGTAAGACTGCACCTTGGGGTTGGAGGTTGAATTTTGCGAGAAAAATTTTTGGGAAAATTGAGGAAACCACAAAATACAAATTTAACAAAACAATACAAACGATGGTACCGCACGTTAAATGTTGAGGTTATATCAAACAGTTGGCAACATGTTAAATTGCATACGTAACTGGAGTCTCCAAAATTTGGCGAAAAATCCCTCCGCAAATCGGCGTTTTTCTATCCCCACTATTACCACGAGCTCTTTGCTCTTGCGCGGCGCGCTATTTGAAATCCTTGCAACATTAGTTTATTGAATAGGAAGCAGAATTATATTTAAAAACGCGATATTCCTTTATATTATGGGATCCTTTATGTGTATTTATAGAACCCTTACAATTTTTGGCTCCATTACTAAAAATTTGGTCCGCGCACTCCTATGTACATTTTTCACGCCGGCAAAACAACAAATAACTACAGCTTCACTTGACAGTAAGCACCAATGCCGTGACTTTTCAGTGGCTGTGGTGGGGTACTCCTCTTGACGCCAAATTCTGGAGACATTATGTTCCCGAGCTACGCCGAATTTTGGAGACTCCAGTGTATTTTGTATTATTTAAAATACCGTGTAGATCTCCTCGGTATATACTATTGGAGGCATTGAAAAAATAATACATACCTCAATTTCATAAATTAAAATTGAAAGTATAAATGATTCAATTCACGATTTACAGCGCATTATAATCCCTTTCTCGACTTTTATTCTGTGACATCTGTCGGAGCTTAAACGTAGTTTAAATTTCGAATTTTATCCGACGATTTGTAGAGTATGGCAAACACTGGGAGATTTATAGACAGATCGCCTTTAATACGTGCGGTACGTATAAAATAATTTACCGGAATTGCACGTTGTAATCGTATCGTCTTTAGGCCGGTAAATCGACAGGAGTTCCAAAACAAACGGTCAGCAGCTGTCTAAAGCAGTACGCAGATAATGCTATCCATACCTTCGATCATGAGGCACAAATATGGACTGAGCCTGAGTATATGTTTGCTCGACCGAGAGAGTTGCACGCTATAAAAAGTCCATTTGCTGGAACAAACTGGCAGGTAGGAACAAACCCGAATATTGTAGATTATCAAGCCAATTATTGACAGGATAAACGTGTTTGGTCTCAGTTTCTGTAATAAATACTATACTTACTATATTTACTATTCAGGACATCGATACCTTTATCTACTTTCAATATAATCTCCTTTTGCACTGTATTACGTGTTATCCCTGCGTTTTTTCGGCTCATTCATTTTATTTCCTTGCCAGAGGTTTCAGGAGCTGATGGAGAATAATGAGGAGGCGTGGGAAGACGAGGAGGGACGCCAGTACCATAGAAAGGCCCACAATGATTACAATCCATCGGAGCAGCTCGACAAGGGGTACGAATCATATTTTCTTTTATTTGCGATGGGTTGTATTATTTTTATGAATTTGTAGGTACTACAGGCCCGACAGGTACTACGGGGCCAGCTTAGGGATGGACTCGCAGGAACTGGAACAAAAACAAGCCCGTTATGAAAACGAGTAAAATACAGGCTGGCCACCTGAACAGGGTCAAGCCGAAGTTGGGAAAGGCACCAACGTTAATATGAACTAATCGTTTATTTACAAATAAAAACTGATTTGCTTATCACCTACATTAATTTTGTAACCGATATATAGATATATATATATATACATAATACACTAATTGTTAGCATAAATGTAGTGTCTCAATTGCGCCTCCTCTCCCTACCTCTGCGTTCCTTCTCTTTTCCTTCCCGGGACCTTGATCACCTCTTCGACGTCCTCGTGGGGCTTCTTCTGTCTTCTGCACTGCTCGGCGTCGTCCTTGTCCCTGCTCTTGGCCCACACCTGCTCTTTCCTTCTGCCTTCCTTTTGGCTCCCCCACCCCCTCCTCGTCAGACGACATTTTCTTGTTCTTGTGCCTCCGTTTAACGTTTTGTCACCATCTTCCTCTTTCAGCCTCTTTTTCCTCTTACCTAGTTTCTTCCTGCTGCCCCTCTCATCCTCGGAACTCGACGAATCTAAAAAATATTTCATCATCGGCATATCCAAAATGGTTTGCTGAAAGTTGCAAAAATAAACACGGCAGTGAAACAAAAAGAATATATCTTTGAGGTTATGACACGTACATAACCTGACCAAAATGTTTTCCTAACCTAAAAAACCGAGATCCGAGAATGGAAGCTGGACCCAAATTGGCCGACGAGAAAACGTGTGCTTTTTTGCGCCACCTGTCTTTGAGAAGACCAACTATTTATGGAGGGGTACTGCTCTCTTGTATATGTACTGTGCTTGAAGAAAGAGTTGATCAGGGTAACCCGAGTTAGTTTTCGAAATGGCCCCAAACTTAATTGTCGAAATGAATGCTACTGATAGGCCTTTACGAACGTTAATTCTCGACGCCTTGACTAAACTCTTTCTCTAAACTCTTGCAAGTAACACAGATAGCCTACCAACTCAGCGAAATCGATAACTGGCTCCAGTGCTACCATCACTAAATTAGTTTTTTTTAGGTTTTCTTTTTTATAAACTCGTACTAGTTTAACGAGTTGAACAGTGTTTATTTCTCGTTTACTTTCCAGTGCTTTTAGAATTAAATTGGCATTGGCATTGAAAAACAAATACTTCTAGTCATAAATTAAAATTGAAAGTTAAATAATTCAATTCACAATTTAGAGCGCATTATAATCCCTTTCTCGACTTTTATTCTGTGACGTGACGTGTCAGAGCTTAAACGCACTTATGAAATGAAAACATATAGTATATAAATATACTATATGTTTTGTGCTTTAAACTGAATTTTATCCTAAGAGTTGTGAAGTATGGCAAACACCGGGAGATTTATAGACAGATCCCCTTTAAAACATGCGGTATGTATAAAATAGTTTACCGGAATTGCACAATGTAATCTTATCGTCTTTAGGCCGGTAAATCGACAGGAGTTCCAGAACAAACGGTCAGCAGCTCTATGAAGGACAACGCAGAAGATGATGCTATCGATACCCTCGAGCAAGAGGTAGAAATCGGGACTGAGGATGTGTCTGTGCCCCCGAGCGAGTTACCCGCTATAACAAATCCATCATTTGCCAAAACAAACTCGAAGGTAGGAACGAACGCGGATATTGTAGATTTTCAAACCAATTAAACGTTTTTGGTCGTAGTTTGTGTAATAAATACTATACTTACCTTATTTACTATTCACTACATCGATATCTTTGTCTACTTTGAATGTAATCTCAATTTTTTTGCATTGCAACGTATTATGTGTTATCCCTGCGTTTTTTCGGCTCGTTCATTTTATTTCCTTGCCAGAGGTATGATGAGCAGATGGAGAAAGAGGTGTGGGACGACCAGGTGGGACCCCAGTACTATAGAAAGGGCGATGATTGCAATCCATCGAGCAGCTCGACAAGGGGTACAATTCATATTTTATTTTATTTGCGATGGGTTATATTATTTTTATGAATTTGTAGGTCTGACAGGCACTTCAAGGCCAGGTCAGGGATGGACCCGCATGGCCCGGCACAAGAAGAAGCCCGTCATGTACACCAAGAAGGAGCCGGTCAAGTACACCAAAAAGGAGCCCGTTATGAACGCGATAAAATACAGGCCGGATACCTGGATAAGGTCAAGTCGAAGTTGGGAAAGGCGCCAACGCTAATATGAAATAATCATTTATTTACAAATCACAACCGTTTTGCTTAGGATCACCTATATCAATTGTACCGCTATATAGAGATATATATAATGTATTATTTCTTTCTCGTATAAATACGGAATAGGTGTCGTCGGCGTGATATGAAAACTTATTGAGTTGCTCTGCAATAACAAAGAAATGTTTTATTAGAAATAATGTTACAACTGAAACTATGTATTACACATTTATATTAGTTTACAAACATCATACTTGCAATAACAAAGAAACGACATTCAAGCTATTATTTCAGAATATGTTGGTTTAATGTTAGTTAACTGTCACTTGTGAATAATGTGAATGGAAAACAAAAGGAGTTTGACGATCCTAATAGGTGATGTCAACTCTCTTTTACATATATATAATACATGAATTGTCAGCACGAATGTAGTGTTTCAACTGCGCCTCCTCCCTCCCCCTGCCTCTGCGTTCCTTCTCTTTTCTTTCCCGGGACCTCGATCGCCTCTTCGACGTCCTCTCGTGGAGCTTCTGTCTCCTCCACTGTTCCTTGTTGTCCTCGTACCTGCTTTTGGCCTATACATGCTCTTTCCTTTTGGCTCCCAACCTCCTAGTCAGCCGACATTTTCTTATTCTTGTGCCTCCGTTTCTTGTCACCATCTTCCTCTTTCAGCCTCTTTTTCCTTTTACCTAGTTTCTGTCTGCTGCCCCTCTCGTCCTCGAAATTCGACGCATCTAAAAAAACTCCATCCATCATCACCAAAATGGTTTGCTGGAAGTAGCAAAAATAAACACGGCTGTGAAACAACAGAATATATCTTTGAGGTTATGACGCATACATAACCTGACCAAAAGGTATTCCTAACCTCAAAAAGCCGAGCCCAGAATGGCCGACAAGAATACCTGTGCTTTTTGCGCCACCTATCTTATAGAAGACTAACTATATATGGAGGGGTACTGCTCTCTTGTATACTGTGCTTGAAGAAAGAGTTGATCAGGGTAACCCGAGTTAGTTTTCGAAATGGCCCTAAACTTAATTGTTGAAAGGAATGCTACTGATACGCTTTTACGAACGTTAATTCTCGAAGCCTTGATCCTCTTTCTCTAAACTCGTGCGAGTAACACAGATAGCCTACCAACTCAGCAAAATCGATAACTGGCGCCAGTGCTACCATCACTAAATTAGTTTTTTTAGGTTTTCTTTTTTATAAACGCGTACTAGTTTAACGAGTCGAACAGTGTTTATTCCTCGTTTAATTTCCAGCGCTTTTAGAATTAAAATGCGCCGTATATGATGCTTGATTAGAACAAATATTTTCTGGGGGTGCAGGGTAGCCAACATTTATAACCCACCACGTATGTATTCTCGACAGTTTTCACTGTTTATGTATTTTATATTATTAAAAATACCTTGTGGATCTCCTCGTTATGTATATAATATTGGTGGCATTGAAAAATAAATACCTCGTCATAAATTAAAAATGAAAGTATAAATAATTCAATTCACAATTTAGAGCGCATTATAATCCCTTTTTCTGATGAAGTAGAACGCTTGTTGCATGGCTCTATACAATGAAGAACACTCTAAAAACATAATATTTCATTGGGTACAATTTTAAGGTTCAAACGCTAAGAAACTTCTATTTTTTTAATATGTACATATGCTCATTTACAAGACTATTTCATATTAAGAGTAAACTAGAAGGAACTTTGCTAAACCTAACAATTAATTAAATTACACGTATCTTTTCATTCTTTTCATGCATATCTATTGTTCTTGTAATACTAATCATTTATAAGTTAGATAAGTAATTTAGCACAGTATTTACTTACCAATAAGTAGAATGATTTATATTATATCCTTAAATGCCAATCAGAAAATAAATAATAGTTTTATCACGAAATAATGCACAAAACAATTTGATGCGAATCAAAATTTTCCATTAGGGACGGTTCCTAAAACAACAACAATCAAGTTTTAAATTAAAATGCCGCGTTTCTATTGGGTATGGATCGCCTAGGCGATTAAACTTATAGGATTGCTGCCATCGATGCGACGCGGTCATTTTGTTATTTTTTTTCCCAGATTTGGGGAATTATAAAAAATATGCTTACTTCAGTCAATTATTTAATCTCTGAAAAGTATTATTATTGTTATTATTATTATTCAAAATGTCTAGTATGGCTTACTTTACTTTCTTTAATGCATGTAAGGGGATATATCTAACATAGCGAAATATTGCGTCAGCTTGTTGTTGAAATTATTACGACTCGTGCATCTGGCAACATCGCACTAGTAGCGTGTTGCGATGCGAGGTCGTGATACTAGTTTCACCCCCGTGTCTGTCAGAGCTTAAACGCACTTTAAATTTTGAGTTTTATCCCAAGATCTGTGAAGTATGGCAAACACCGGGAGATTTATAGACAGATCCCCTTTAATACATGCGGTACGTATAAAATAGTTTACCGGAATTGCACATTGTACCTAATCTTATCGTATTTAGGCTGGTAAATCGACAGGAATTCCAGAACAAACGGTCAGCAGCTCTATGAAGGACAACGTAGAAGATGATGTTATCGATACCCTCGAGCATGAGGCACAAATCGGGACTAAGGATGTGTCTGTGTCCTCTAGCGAGTTGCCCGCTATAGAAGATCCAGCATTTTCCGAAACAAACTCGCAGGTAGGAACAAACTCGGATAATGTAGATTTTCAAGCCAATTTTTGACAGTATAAACGTTTTTGGTCGTAGTTTGCGTAATAAATACTATACTTACCTTATTTACTATTCAGTACATCGATACCTTTGCCTACTTTGAATATAATATCTCTTTTTTTGCACTGCAACGTATTACGTGTTATCCCTGCGTTTTTTCGGCTCGTTCATTTAATTTCCTCGCCAGAGGCATCAGGAGCTGATGGAGAACAGAGAGGAGCTGATGGAGAACAGAGAGGAGCTGATGGAGAACAGAGAGGAGCTGATGGAGAATAGAGAGGAGCTAATGGATAATAGAGAGGAGCTGTGGGGCGAGCAGGTGGGGCACCAGTACCATAGAAAGACCCACAGTGATTACGATCCATCGGAGCAGCTCGAAGGGGGGGTACGATTCATGTTTTCTTTTATTTACGATGGGTTGCATTATTTTTATGAATTTGTAGGTACCACAGACGTGACAGGCACTTCGAGACCAGTTCAGAGATGGACCCGCGGGAACGGGCACAAGAAGCCCGTCATGTACATCAAGAAGAGGCCCGTCATAAACATCAAGAAGCCCATCGTGTACATCAAGAAGCCCGTCATGTACATCAAGAAGCCCGTCACGTACACCAAAAAAGGATCCCGTCATGAACGCGAGTAAAATACGGGCCGGATACCTGGACAAGGTCAAGCCGAAGTTGGGAAAGGCACCAACGCTAATATGAAATAATCGTTTATTTACACATAAGAAATTATCGTACACGTTAACTTACTTAACTTATGTACACGTTTTGCTTATCGCCTACATTAATTTTGTAACCGATATACATATATATATAATACATTAATCGTTAGCATGAATGTAGTATCTCAACTGCGCCTCCTCTCCCTCTCCCTTCCCCTACGCTCCTCCTTTCCTTCCCGGGACCTCGATCGTCTCTTCGACGTCCTCTCGTGGGGCTTCTTCTGTCTCCTCCAATGTTCCGCGTTGTCCTCGTACCTGCTCTTGGCCTGCTCTTTCCTTCTTCCTTCCTTTTGACTCCCCACCTCCTCGTCGTTAGAACATTTTCTTGTTCTTGTCCTTCCGTTTCTTATCACCATCTTGCTCCTCTTTCAGCTTCTTTTTCCTCTTGCCTAGTTTCTTTCTGCTGCCCCTCTCGTCCTCGGAACTCGACGAATCTGAAAAAAATTTCACTATCCAGAAGGATTCGCTGGAAGTCGAAAAAATCGACGCGGCCGCGAAACAAAAGATATATTGAGGTTATGACGCATATTTAACCTCACCAAAGGGTTTACCTAACCTCAAAAACCACGAGCCGAGAATGAAAGCTGGACAAAAAATGGCCGACGAGAATGCCTGTGCTTTTTTGCGCCACCTATCTTTGAGAAGACCAACTATTCAAAAATTTTGAAGGCCGTTACGAAAATTGGCTCTGGGAGCGCTGATTACCGAGTTAAAACGTTTTCCTAACCTCAAAAACTTTTTGATGAAGTTTCAGCCAGCAGTTTTTTTTTAATAATTACCGTCATTCGAGGTGTCTCGTTTCTTTTTCTGCCGTACGTTTTCGTCTTTGCCTTTCTTCTTGACCCGCTTCCTCTTCCGGTCTTCTTCTTCGTCTTCCTCTGAACTCGACGAATCTGAAATTACAAACAGGTTAGAGGGGAAAGTAGATTTTAGGTATGGAATTAAAGAATCTTATTTACCGGAACTGCTCGAAGCTTCGCTGCTGGAGTCGCTGGACGATTCCGAGCTGCTCTCCTTGGCAGCCGCGACGTTGAGCTCCAGGTTCTTCGGGACGTTCTTCAGGTGTTCCCTGAGCTCGTCGGTCAGACCTCCCAGGCCGATGGAGGTGAAGAAGTTGATGGAGAACCTCGTGTTCTTAGGGCTATCCCTCGGAAAGAGCCCGGCGAAGTACTCGTGGAGCGTCCTGCAAAAAAAAAACCATGAAACAAAGTTCCGTTTCTACTTTCGTTCGTGTCCAACTTACGGATCCTTCAGTCTGGCGTTGAGATTGCCCAGGCCCATGTACTCGGCCAGCTCCTGGAAGAGGATCTTGATGAATATCCTGCTGGAGCTGTTGGTGTCCTCCTCGTTGAGCTTCATTATGTCCAGCACCTCCCAGCCGATGGCGTCCGTGAAGAGCAGGTGGGCGAAGAATTTGCTGACGTTCCGTAGCCGGTTTCGCGTCCAGCCTGTGGGTGGTCGCGTACGTGTCCTTGAATATCTGCTGGAAGGGCTCCACGTACGACTTGTTGATCTGGCAGAACCGCTGCGCCAGCAGCCCATAGAACTTCTCGTAGGTGCGCTGCTCCGCGCAGCAATCTACGCGACAAACGGTTGTTAACGGAACGTGCAGCGAAAGGTCCTCAGAATAGCGACTTAATTGTTAGTTAAATGTCTGATAATCGCTATTAATAATTTTTAATGATTGCCACAATTTATTTCCTTGTGTAGAAATTATTTTTGTTGCATAAAAGATACCAAAACATTTTATTAACACCACATGATGTATTAGGCGGTAAAAGTAAGATTCAATGAGATAACCTTTGATAAAACTACTTTGACTGGTTCGTCACGTGTTTTTAACAAAAATTTTGATATTACCTTTTAAACTCTGCATGTAGATAAGAAGGCTTTAATAATCACTTTTTCCGAAATCAAACAATGAATATCAATTTGAATAGGACACTAAGTGCATTGTAAACGTAGGCCGAGGATGAAAGCTGGACCCAAAATGGCTGACGGGAATACCTGTGCTTTGTACACCACCTGTTTTTAAGACGACCAACTGTTATTCAACTTTTTAAGGAGTTTACGAAAATTCGCTCTAGAAGCACAGATCACGCTACCGCCTTTCTCAAAAACCGTAAAACGAAAAAAATATCACTGGATTTATCTCGGACACTCACCCAAAAACATATGGCACAGCTCTATCTCCTGTCCGGGCTTCAGCTCCATCTTCATCAGCTTGTGGGCGCACTCCTCGAAGTCCAAACTGGACTGAATGGTGAGGTAAATGGTCCTCCTCAACGTTATCAAGTTGGTCTCGGTGTTGTCGATGATCTTTCCTTCTCCCTTCGGTTCGTCCTCGTCGTCGTCCTCGTCGTCGGAGACGTCGTCCAAGCCGTCCGAATCGGAGCCCGACTCGCTGTCCTGCTCCAGGATCTCCTTGCTCAGGGTCTTGTATTTGCCCTCGTTCTCCTCGTAGTTCTCGTCGAACTTGAAGACGTCTACAAGAAAAACAAAATCAGATTGAATCCTTGACGAAAAATCATAAATAAATGACTTACTTAGAATGTCTTCGGCGTTGACCTGCCTCACGTCGTCCAACGTTATCAGATGCGTGAACTGGTCTTCTTCTTCGACCACGTCCAGCTCCTCGATTACAGCGGCGTGATCCTTGAACCCGTCCTTCCTGATCTGGAACATAACCTCAATCATGTACTGTATCCTCTTCTCCAGCTGTCCCTCGTGCAGTATGTTCCGGAGCATCTCGAAAATGGCGTTGATCCCTACAATTACGACAAAAAAAATGACACGATACAATTATATTACCTTAAAAAATTACCTTTGCTCCCGAAACTTCCGTCAACTTCTGGCCGCACTCCTTCAAGAACGAGATGGCCACCTCGACGGAGTCGTCGGTCGGCGTCTCCACGAGCAACGTCAGGATCTCAAGCGCCAGGATTTCGGTGCGCCACCCTCTGATTGACCAGGTGGGCGATGAACGTGGCCGCGGATATGCAGATGCTCTTGTTATTCTGCTTGAACCCCTCCTGAACTGCAGCACCAGCCGTTTCAACAGCAGCTCGCCGATATTGGGGAATTTTGAGTTGATGACGGCAACCAACGCGGCGTACACGTTGGTGAAGGTCGGCGAGGCAGCCTGCGCCTGTATTATAGACTTGCAGAGGAGCCCCCGGCCCCTGACGATGTTCTCGTGCAGCAGTTCCCTGGCGATAATGCCGATGTTGGACGTGTTGACTTTGTTTATGTAGCCGTGAATGGATTTCTTTAGAGCCTCCCACGCGATTCTCTGATACGCCGCCGACGATTTATCAGTGATATTCTCCTGCATCATACGCAGTTTAGCCGGGGGAATGTATGCGCCGCCAGTTCTAGACGTTAGCAAATCCACTGTCTTCCTTTCGCGTGGTTTAATCACCGATTTGTCTTCCGTCTTGTTTTCTTTTTGTGACTCATTAACTTTTGATCTCTCGGTTTTATCTTGGTGCCTGTTGCTGCTCTTGGCGTCATCCCTCCTAGGGTATTTGTTCCAGTACCGGTCGCTGTTTTGTCGCCTGTGTTCCTCGCCGTGAGACCTGGGATACTCCTCCATGAGTTTATCATAGTTTTCGTGGTCTGCGTGTCTCCTGTCCCTCCTCTCCCGTCTGTCCCTCGATCTGGATCTCACGCGCGGCTTTCTGTTCTTGTCCTTTTCGCTGGAGCTCTTTTCTTGGGCCGGAGACCTCTTGGTCCTGTGTCTTCCTTTGCTTTCCGGCGATCTCGAGGCACTCCTGCGTTTCTTTCGCTCCGGCGAATTGGTCTCCGAATCTGTTACCATTCTGTCGTGAAAATATAGAGCTTGTCGTTTTCTGACTTGTTAATGTTCGTTTCCACTTAAACACTGATTTTTTAAGCACCAAAAAAACTCGATAAACAACGCCGTAGGTTAAAAAATATCAAGCAAACGTTTAACCTACGTCAGCTGTTTAACGACAAATGAAGTAAAAGGGATTTACGAAAATTTCCTTGGAGTGACCGGATCACATTTTCTATATCTGTCACTCGCACCAGTTTTAGAAAAAGAGTCTAGGCGTTGGGGGGTTAACGTTCGTAAAGGTTTATTAGTAGCGTTCCCTTCAACAAGTTGGTTTAAGGCCTTTTCGAAAACTAACTGGGGTTACCCTGATCAATTCTATATTCAAGAAAGTAACGATTAACAGTATCCCAGAGGTTAAAAATACATATTCCTACTACCAAACAAAAAAACTAAACAGAAAAAAATAATGGATCATTCTTTACTTTAGTATTAATAGTCTATGGCACATATAAATCTTATTAACAGCTATTCTGGCAGAAGTCATAAATAAAACAAAGAAATATGTTTTGTAAACTTTTTTAATTTTTTTGTCTCATCAAAGGTACAACAAAGTCCAATGTTAAAAGGGGCTCCGCTGGTGGCAGATGACATTTTCTGTTTTTGTAGTTAAATGCAATTTCATATCTTCCGAAAAATCCTGGCAGGAAATATCAGTCGAAATGAAACTCCTGCAACAAAGAAAATGGTATTAGTCAAGACGGTTACTGCAAAAAAATATATTTCTATAGGGAACTTTTCTGTTTTTTTTTAAACCATACTTACATATAAAAATAAACTACTTGGACCTCGCACGCATCTTCCCCTGCGCTTGCGCTTTAGCCTCCGCATTCTCTTCTTACGCCACTGCAATAGAAACAAAATTACAACTTCCATCATCGATCAAAAATATTTTCATTAATTATCTTTGTACACTTCACACAAAAAGGATTCGTTGAACTACAAAAGGCATATTTCTGTAATGTTTTTTGCTTTCTTATTGAGTATAACATCTGCTGATCAATTCGGGTTAAATAAAAACTGTGACGGTAACAAACAAATCACATTACAAAATATGCCTTTTACTTAAGATAATGATGTATTACTGTCTTGTGATCTTAGACTGCATTCAAGTTATCGAAGAACCAACGAGGTGGAGTCACAACTTTATTTACCCTCTGACATGAAGGATTACACTCAAATCAAAAGTGTAAACTTCTATTCCAAGGGATAGTTCACTACGTTTGCCTTTTTGCATAAATTATACCACCATCTCCACGAGTTTACGAATTGAGAGGTTAGAATCTATTAGCGTGACAAAAATATGTTAAGGCTAGAATATATCACACAAACAATGATTAAAACGTTCATATGGACCGTTATAAGAAGAAATTAAAACACAAACAGCACTGTAAACAGTGTAAACTGGAAAAAAAACGTTGCGAAGACAAAAAAAGCACCACTTAAAAAAGATATGTCAACCAGAAAATTAAGCAAAAGATTACAAAAATACAAATAGTACATACCTTCGCTCTCATGTCGAGAGCTGTTAAAAGAACCCTCGTTAAGAAAAACTAGAAGATTCTTGAAATAACAGCCGATTTCGACGTGCTACGCGGCACCGACACTAAACAACAATGGACGATCGAAGGAAAGAGGAATGGGAAAGTTGAACTTCTCGTCTTCTTCCCACCATTTCATGTGCCCTGTTGCCAGTGTTCATTTATTTTAAAATGTTGGTGTATCCCCTTTTTTAAATCTATGAAATATTAGTTTTCCTGCATCACAGAAAAAGTGATGGTGCAGCCTCGATGAAGTAATTTTTAAGAAATCAAATTGATTTAATTAAAATACTTACTAGGAAACCAAATAATATTAACTTTGGTGTTAAGCGTACATTTGGCAACATGGAAATACATATAGGTAAGGGTAGCATTTCGTGGTTTCACCGATAGAGTGACAATGTGCTTAGATCCGGTGCGCCAAATTTAAATAACTTAAAACAACAGGTAAAAGAATAATTTTAATTGGTGCAACCTTCAAAACAGTTTTGAAATTTAAAATTCCGTTTGTAAAATTAATTGTTCTTCAGTAATCAAACAGTTACAAATATAACACTCATTAACACTGATAAGACAGTCGTGTGAACATGTGAACAATCATAACCAAACTATTTCTGACATCCTGTCTCTGACTATGGCGGTTCGAAATGGCGCGTAATCAGAAGACACGACTATAAACAAAAGACGGAACAAGATACGTAAAATTGTAAGCCAATATAATAAATTAACTACGTGTTATGTTGAATAATAGTGAAAAAATTGCTGACTTGTGAGCACTGCATTTAAATTGCCTGGTAAAGTTGAAATATACAGGTTTAGTATTAAAACCTTGCATTTAAAAAAACCTTGCATTTTAAATTATTTAACGGAATGAATATTACGAAAAACAATTGCAGGCACCATGACTCGGATAACTAGATCCTCAGCAAGGCTCGCTCGAGCTCCTCAGCAAAAAGACGTACCTGAGAAAGAACACTGTTCTGAAAGTAGACTCAGAGGACGAGCCAAGCCGATTATCGACAGCGACGACAGCGAAGAAGACTGCATAGAAGCGACCAAAGCAAAAACCGTTTTATCGACACCTAAGAAGCAAAAGTCCCATATATCGAACAGCGAGCTTCATCAAATCAGCCCTGTGACCCCTCCAAAACAAAAGAAGAATTACAATGACAGCGTTGCCACGCCTAAGCACAGGACGACAAATTCCGGTGGAGCGCAGTCGCCTTCTGTGCTGATGGGCAACTTGATTTTGACCAGTCCGCCTCCGAAGCTCCCAGCCACGCCGAGCCAAAGAAATATAAAGGTACAGGCTGGAAGCGAAGCAGAAAATAAGACGGTGAGAGGTATTCAGAACAGAAAGAGCCTCTTCAGTAACGACAGTTCTGGTAAATCCGAAAATAAAAAACCAGAGACTGACCGTTTACATGAGAACGGGGAATCAAACGAAAACCAATCGGAGGCAAAGTTTAATGTTTATCAGACGGCGAAACGTGCCCTTCACAGCACGTTTCCTGCCAACATGCCGGGACGAGAGGGCGAATTGGACGAGCTCAGGACGTTTATTAAAAAGCACTTAGAGGACGAGACGTCGGGATCGTTGTACATCAGTGGACCTCCCGGAACGGGAAAACGGCGTCCCTCAATATAATTCTAGAAGACGAAAACGTAAGGTTAGTGTTTTATTGGTTTAACAGGTTATACAACTCGATTCTGTTGCAGATTTCGGCGAAATTGTGCAAGGTGTATGTAAACTGCACCAGCATAAAGTCGCCGACCGCGGTTTATTCCAGGATCGCGAAGGAGCTAGGGATTAAGGTAAACGGGAAGACTGAGAAGGAATTCGTGACCGTGCTGGAGAGATATTTCAAGAAGAGCGACAAAATGACGTAAGTAATTTTTGCAGTCCGATAAATTTAAAAAATAGTCTCTATCAAACGTTTTTATCAGTGTTTACGGCTACGTCGAGGGGTTTTTGATAGGAAATAATATAGTAATATTATAGGTAATAGTAATAAAAAAAGGTTTTTTTGGCTTGAATATTAATTTTGGTAAAACCGAAGACAAACAGGCCTTGCCAACTCTTTCAAAGGCCACCGAGACCACAGTTCCGCCATTAACCCTTGTAAATCCCCTCTCTAAGCGTCTTTTTTTACATCAGCCTCCTAGTTTTGGACGAAATCGACCAACTGGAGAACAAGAACCAGTCCATACTCTACACCGTCTTCGAATGGCCCTCGAAACCACACTCTCGCCTCGTACTGATCGGCATAGCCAACGCGCTAGACCTCACCGACCGTACGTTGCCCAGGCTTCAAGCCAGCTGCGAGCTGAAGCCGCAGCTCATGCATTTCGCGCCGTACACCAAGCAGCAGATCGTCCAGATCTTCACCGCCCGATTGAAATCGTCGGGGGTTTTAGACGTCTTCTCGCCACCCGCTCTGCAGATGCTGGCCGCCAAGGTCGCCGCGGTGTCGGGCGACGTCCGCAGAGCCCTCGACATCGGCCGCAGGGTGGTCGAGATGATCGAGAGGGACAGGAGCAACGAGGTGCTAAAATCCATAGACAGCATGGTGAACGCGCTCGATACCCAAGAGAGTAAACCCAAGGTGGACTTGAGGCACGTCGTGAGCGTGCTGAACAACGTGTACGGCACCTCGCAGAGCCTGGTGGAGGAGTCGGACGACTCGTTCCCGCTGCAGCAGAAGATCGTCGTGTGCTCCCTGCTGCTGATGCTGAAGAAGGCGCGGAACAAGGACGTGACGGTGGGCAGGCTGCACGAGGTGTACAGGAGGGCGTGCGCCAAGCGGAACCTGCAGGCCGTGGACCAGGCGGAGTTCGTGGGGCTGTGCTCGCTGATCGAGACGCGGGGTATCCTGAGGGTGACGGGACGCAAGGAGCCTCGCCTGCACAAGGTTAGCCTGGAGTGGGACGTGGGGGAGGTGGAGAACGCGCTGAGGGACAAGCAGCTGGTGTCGGCGATCATGCAGGACGACGGGTGCCTGGGCAAGCTCTAGGCGATTTTTTTTTAATGTGGATAAGTTGAATGCGAATGTGACATAATAATTTTATTTATTTGCAAATAAAGCAGTTTTTTATAATGTGGGTTGTTTCATTTCAAATCAGCAAATTGATTTGTGAACTTCTTGGGATCTAAAATGTATTAGTTCGTTTTAAAATATTATTGGTGAGAAAATAATTATGATAATAAAGAAAAATAAATAGTTCGCCATTAAAAAAAACCTCATCAAAGTTGGCCAAGCAAAAAAAGACCTTCTTTTTTAAGTTTATAACCTAATTGCATTGTCGAGGCTGTCACATTATGTGATGGGTACCATTCCTGGGCATATAAAAAACAAATAAGAAATTTTATCGAAAAGAAACTATATCTTCGAAAGTGCTGCAATATCCATGGTGTTCCATTAATTTCCTCACTAATTCATTGACAATGTTTTTAATACTGACGGGTTTTAAATACTGAATTTTTTAGAAAAGGCCAGAGAAAAAAAATAATCGCAATATCTAGAAGGCAATCAAGAAGACGACAACTAATGGAGACAGACCTACGTTCTCGAGATACATATGTATATAGTTATAACAAATACATATTAAAAAAAATGGAAAAAATATCGGTAATTAAAAAACAGTAAATCATTCTGAAGTCCTTAAACATAGTACTTTTTACAGATTAAAATGCCTAAGCTGCACGCACAAAATTGGGTGTTCAAGAATAAACAATCACCGTATAGAACATTTTCTACGCATTGCGTTCGTGGGCATACAAGTGTTAACATCCGATGAACACCTAATTCGCTTCGAACTTATACTAGAAATTGCGCGCAATTTCTATCCACCTTCTAGCAGGGCCTCCAACCGTCTAGAAACGCCTAGAACAATAGAACTCCGTATATAAACCATGCGCTCGGAAGGGGCGCATCAGTTTGAATTTGAACTTCGTGGCGTTATCTAGCAGTCGAATTAGTCGAAAGCGAGCCGTATTGTGAAAAGTTGTGTGCCATTTTGTTGAGTGCGTAAAGTAAAAACTAGCAAGATGTCTCTTCTACCATTCTTGTTGGACGAGTCTCCATTCATCCGCCCCTCGAGGATCCTGGACCAGCACTTCGGCCACGGCTTGGACCCCGAGGACTTCCTACAGCCCTTCACTGTGCCCAGCCTGGTGGTCCGTCACCCGGCCGGTTATATGAGGAACTGGAGATCCGCCGCGGCCCAGAAAGACACCGGATCCACGGTCACCTACGACAAGGACAAGTTCCAGGCCAACCTCGACGTGCAGCAGTTCAAGCCGGAGGAGATTTCTGTGAAGGTAACTGGGGAGAACACCATTACCATCGAGGGCAAGCACGAGGAGAGGCCCGACGAGCACGGCCACATCTACAGACACTTCGTGAGGCGCTACGTAGTGCCGAAGAGCTGCGATATGGGCAGGGTGGAGTCGAAGTTGTCCTCTGACGGGGTGCTGACTATTACAGCTCCCAAGGTCGACGACAAGGAGATCGAGCACAAGACCATCCCGGTGATCCAGAGCGGGGAGCCTGCCAAGCAGATCGAGAAGAAATAAAAGCCGATCCTACTGACCGAACCGTCGTCTGTAGATCGGAAGGATTGAAATTTTTTTGTACCATTAATGTTAGTAGTTAGTTGTTTGCTATTGTATTCACTCTTTTTAGTTTGCATTTACTTAAAAGGCCTCTTTTATAAAGGCAGTATTAATATGTGTTCTTCTAGCATTATCACATTCCATTATAAAAAGTGTAAAGACTGAATTTTAGTTTCTTAGTTCAAATTACTGTGTATTTGTAGCTTTTTTTTGTTAAATAAAGCGTGTAGATAAAATTTCTGAGTTATCACTTCAATCAAGGTATTTCTTATAGGTGAGGCTTCTTTAAAAAAGAAAAAAAAACGTGAAAGAAGTCTTGCTAATTTTACTGTTCGCGAGAAGTAACAAAAAAGAAATGATTCCCAGTGTTATTTATTAATAAAGAAAAGTTCTTTTTACTAATTGCTGTCGAGCAGAAAATTAATTTAAACCCTTGGCCGGTCTTCGTCGTTTCCGAGTCAGGAGAGGTTTATTTACAAATAGTTGCCATATTTTGAGAAATAAGGCTAGAAACATATAATAGAGGCAACTTTTTTGATAGCTGGAAGTAAGGCGTCCTGAAAATTCCTCAATAGTCAATAACATAAAAAACCATGCTGCGTAGCATGGTGATAGCTAGAGGGCAACATTTTGGTCGAGTTTATTCTTTTTCATGTTGGCAATCCCCTATATGCCTTCTGATTGGCGACAGTGCTTAAAACATAACTTAAAAATCTAATGTTGGCAACGCTGTGTAAAACATAACCTCTACATGAACTCCCAAGTTCGAATTTTTGAATGTAGATTTTAAATTTGAACCAAAACTAAGTTCCAGTGGTAAACAACGGTTCATACAAATTGTAGCAAAACAACCAAATCGTTAAAAATAACGTTGGTCTGAACAAAAAAGAAGAGGAAAAATAAAATTGGAACAAAAGAATCAGTAAACCCTTTCGCCAAATTCACTAGACATTGAAAAATGTACAGAACCTGTTTTAATCTTGTTTTGAAGAGAATTGCTGGAAAAATTGTGAATAGTTTACATTTTTTTACCAATTGGAACTACTTAACTAATGTAAGTACAAAAATGCATGGACTAATTTTTTTTTTAGGAGGTAGCTCATTCTGAATTTGGAAATATCATTTGTACATTCATAGCTTGGTTCATCAGTAATTGATCACTCCATAACTTTCAAGTTTTTAGCAAGATCGGATTACGCGTACTTTTATTTCTTATTCTGTAATTAAAAATGCTTTCAAAACTTTTTCCTTGATATGACGAGGATAAGGGCAACCTTCGAAGCAATAAAATCAAGTCGAAACAACTATACTGACTTATATTACTAAAGCATAAAGTTAAATCACTAAATAAAATGAATAAAAAGCACTAGTGTTTAAGAATAGAATCATTTATTTAAACAAAAAGATACAAAAAGCCTTTGAAACACTTAAAATATTATTTACAATTCATATTTGGCATATTTGATAACTCACATCAGCTGTGCTTGGTTACAATAACGCTGCAAACCACATCAACCATATTTAACATAAAAGCAACATAGACTTTTACTTTTTCGCCTCCTCCTTTTCACTCTCCCTCTTCTCGCCCTCCTTCTTTTCGATCCTCTTAACGGGCTCCCCGTCCTGCTGTATGGGTATCGTCTTGTGCTCCACGCTCTTGTCCTCCAGCCTGGGCGCCGAAATAATCAGCACCCCGTCCGATGACAGCTTCGACTCCACCCTTCCAATATCGCAATCCTTCGGCAGCACGTACTTCCTCACGAAGTGCCTGTAGATCTGGCCGTGCTCGTCTCTTCTCCTCGTGCTTGCCCTCGATGGTGATGGTGTTTTCTCCCGTTGCCTTCACTGTGATCTCCTCCGGCTTGAACTGCTGCACGTCGAGGTGCGCCTGGAACTTGTCCTTGTCGAAGGTGACCGTGGAGCCGCTGTCCTGGTCGGAGGCGAGCGGCTTCCAGTCTACGCAGGTAGCCGGCGGGGCACCTGATTAGCAGGCTGGGGACAGTTAGAGGCTGTAGGAGGTCAGTGGGGTCCAGGGCGAGCCCGAACTGTTGGTCTAGGAGCCTCGAGGGGCGGTAGACGTACGGTTCACCGAGAAGATATGGCAACAGAGACATTTTCTTCGATTGTTCGCACTCTCACAACTCACTGGGATAGTTCAGCTTCGCGATTTGGTTTTCGGCTTACGACCGTGGCACTTTTTGAATTCGAACTGTCGAGGTAGGCGCAGGTACCGGTTTTTATACGTGATTGGAGGCTTTCTAGGCGCTTCGAGAGAATTCGGGGACGATTCGACGGATCGAACGTCGTGGAACTTGCGGGAATTAATAGAACGAGCGTAAGCGTTCATCGGATGTTAACACTCTACGTGTTGGCAAGGGTTTTTGCTGTACGAGATCCAAAGAAAATTTTTGAAACTATTAGCTTCTTAAAAATATAGTTTTTATGTTAGTTTTTATTCCAAAAAAATCCGTCACAATTGTAAAATAAATAATGGCTGTCATATAATGTGACAGCTTTGACAATTAAATAAGGTTATTTTGATTGAAGATTAATAATTGAAATTTCATTCATTTTTGTCTCGGCCAACTTCGATGACGTATTTTTTTATGGTTCTTTATTTCATTTTAGACTAATTTAAAAAATAGATTGATTTGGTAATAATAACAGCACCAATTTTTTTGTTGTCAAAAGAACTGAAAATGTCTAGTAGTTATATGTATGTACATACATATATGTAAGTAATTTACACAGTTAAAATAAAAATACGTTGTTCCTATCTCAGTTTTTAAAATATCCTGGGTTATTTTTGGACTTAAGTTTATTCTTTGACTTAACACAACCAAAAAAGATTTTGGACGTCGTGTCATGGGCTTTTTTTAATAAGATGCAATTTAACTCAATAAAGACACAAATGCCACAACGTCATATGTCGCTGAAGAGGTAATTTTAATGCAAATGAGATAGGGCTAAAAATGTACATGGCTCTATTAAAAATAAGAAACTTGGAGCGACTTTCGGTTAAAAACCAGAAGTAAAAAATGTCTGAGATTGAAAAAAGTCTTACCAATAGTTATAAAGCCCCTGTATATTTCAGAATTTTATATTAATAAATTCGAAGCTGTTACACTGTATCACCCCGTATTATTATTATTATTATTATTTGGCGGCTTAAGTATTAATGGTCCTTAATACTAATTAAGGATCAAGTATTAAATAAATACACGATCTTGATTAAAAAAATATTCGGTAAACAAATCAAAATCGTCAAAACAGATGCGTCACCTCGGTTGTTTGTCTGCTAGACTGCTGCATTACATACTTAATCAAGATTATAAAATATGTAGATCCTAACCCAAAAACACAAACATTGTACAAAAATATACATATGTATGTACATACCTATGTAAATATAGTACTTTATATAATATTTTTAATCTACTTTCTTCACTTGTTTTGAATTTTAACAACTTTTTTTTTTTTTTTTTGTTTAAACGTCCATTTCATTGTAAATCAATTCTCACAGTTTCTTTCAAAAATAAAAAACAACAAACTGTAAAATCAAATATTATTATCGAGTTTGTTTTGAATATTCCAATTGTTTGTTTTGTTATAAACATATTGTTGACATTTTTGTTGTGTAAAATTTACTTTTAAGCCCACAGTTTATGAAAACATAGATCAGTATATTTACTTTGTATTAAAAAAAAGCATGTTCAGTTATGCTTGCCATTATAAAAACATTTAAAAAAATACAGCGTTGGCTTCAAGCCTTTCTTATTACTTTCGTTTTTTTTTTTGCCAATACAAACAGAAATAGTACTGTTCAAGTACGTATTTTATTTCAACAAATCATCCTACAAAAATGGTCGATGTGTTCTTTTTTGGACTTTATTTATTTATTCCTTGGACTATTTATATACATACATATTTCACAGCCAACTAAGCCTCCAAAGATTTTGGACATCGCGTCGTGATGGCCCTAGCCTTTTTTTTTTTAATAAAATGCATTTTAACTGCCAGTAAAGACAAAAGTATTAAAAAAAGCGCGTTCAGAGTTGTGCTTGCCATCGTAAAAATATTTAAAAAATATAGATTTTGCTACCTACGACTCCTTTTTTTGTGCCAATACAAAAAAAATGAGATACTGCAAGTATTTATTTTATTTCAACAAATCATTTTACAAAAAATAAAACAAATAAGTAAACTTATCACATTTAACATACAAAAAAAGCAGTCTTTCAGCACAGAAATGGCTACAAATAGCGGTTCATAACGATACAATAATACAGAACGATACAATTTTTCCGACACCCAACCAAAAATAACCGGGTTTCCTCCCTCGGGTATGCCTACTTCTTTCCCGTGCCTACTTCTTTTCCTCCACGGCCTTCTCCACTTTTGCCGGCTCCCCCCGTCTGCGTGATGGGCACCGTCTTGTGCTCGACCTCCTTCTCGTCCTGCCTCGGCGCCGTGATCATCAGCACCCCGTCCGTGGAGATCTTCGACTCCACCCTGCTCATGTCGCAGTTCTTCGGCAGCACGTACTTCCTCACGAAGTGCCTGTAGATGTGCCCGTGCTCGTCCTCCTTCTCCTCGTGCTTGCCCTCGATGGTGAGGGTGTTTTCCCCCGTTACCTTCACCGTGATCTCCTCCGGCTTGAACTGCTGCACGTCCAAATGCGCCTGGAACTTGTCCTTGTCGAAGGTGACCGTGGAGCCGCTGTCTTGGTCGGAGGCGAGCGGCTTCCAGTTACGCAGGTAGCCGGCGGGACAGCGGAAGAGCATCCTGGGCACGGTTAGCGGCTGCAGGAAGTCGTCGGGGTGGAGGACGAGTCCGAAGTTCTGGTCGAGGAGCCTCGAAGAGCGGTAGAGGCGCGGGTCGTCTAACATGTAAGGTAGGAGCGACATCTTCGATTTGTTTTTCTCGATTCGCGTTTGTGAAAAACGTAGCTTTGGAGTATACGGCTCGCGTTGCGTTATTTCGGATTCAAACTGCGGGTACAGCGCGGCAAAGCGGCTTTTATACCGGCGTTTTGCGCCTGTCTAGATGCTTCGACGTTGGCGGAGCGCCGTTCATCGGATATTAACGCTGGTTCGCGCGGTGCTGCAAAATGGAAGTGGTTCAAACTGTTCGCTTACTTGTACGTTATGTGGATGTGAACTGGTCTGAAAAATACCGAGTCAAATTTAGGACAGTCCATAAGCAAGACAACTGCCAAGATTAAAACTAGAATAAAAATATACTTATAACATGTTGAAGCAAAATACTTTAATAAAAACCTAAAAAAAGGAACTTTAACGTTCATTTATGCACATATGGGGCGTTTCACGCCAAGTGAGGTCAAAAAAAAATTATGTTTGAAACATATCACAATCGATAGTACTTGCTAAAAAACTAACTTCCCTAAAATTTTAGATTTTTCGAGCCACAAGGAGAGGGATGGTGAGGGTGAGAAAATAAAAATTTTCGTTTCGACTAAAATTTCAATCCTTCTCGGTAAGAAAATGGAAAAAATTAAAAAGAAGGTTGCAATGGTTTTCGATGTTTTTTTTTTTACGTGGAATACGATAAAAATATTATCAAAATTATTGGGGGTTATTAAGTTTAAAATCGAAATTTCGAATTGTATGACGATTTTTTTAAATTTTTTTTGTAACTCGATTAATTTTTAATTCATAATGGGCGTCGACCAGGAACTGATCGACGGTGATATAGTAAATGATATATCACCTGAAGGTGAGATAGTAAATGGCAAGTGAATAATATACTCCAAGGTTTTTGGGGTCGCTGATCACGAATCTAACGTCAGATTTTCAAAAAACAAAATGGCGGATCCAGTATGGTAGTCAACTTTTAAAAAAATGGCCAAATTTTGAAATTTAAAAAAATGCCATCGTATTCTACCGGAAATTTTCTACGTTGCGCATTGAAACTTTACGCATGTTGAACGATTCATGCAAAATCTGGCGAACACATTCTTTGTTCGATTCTTGTTATTTCAGCAAGCTCTCGGATGCTTGGACGACGATCTTCGCGGATTTCTTTACCAATTTTTTCAATGTTTTCGTCCGTTTTTGACGTTGAGGGCCGTCTGGGACACGGATCGTCTTCGGTCGTCTCACGTCCCTCTTTAAACCGTTTAAACAATTCAAAAACTTGTGTGCGGGATAAACATTCATTCCCGTACACTTCTTTTAACATTGCATAAGCTTCTGTAAAAGTTTTCCCCAGTTTAACAAGAAATTTGAGATTAACCTGTTGCTCCATCTGAACACTCATAGGGTTAGTTTAATTTCATTCAACTACCCCCTTCTTTCACCTCAAAACGTGGGTGTATGTTCGTTGGTGAATGAGTACATGTCAACGAAAATCATTCATTTTTTTAGTTCACAACTTCAGTGCCTAGCTGCCTATCGATCCGATGAACGGATATTCATATTTCGAGATGGATCGAGACGGTCATGGTTTGCCGGCGTTTTAGTGTTTTGTTTATTTTTTTTTTATGATGGAATTAATTCGTCTTGGTTGTCACGTAGCCTACTATGTGTAGCAAAGCGATATCATCCACCTTTGGGATCGGTAAATAAAACCGTTTATCTTGTACTTACGCAAGACAAACAACGTTGTGTAGCCCATATGCGATATCCGCTACGTATTGTTGAACAAGTTTGTAATATGATAAGTAAACGAAAACAAAACAAATTAGTTTTAATTTTAGAGCTAGTTAATCAATTGTATTTGCAAATACGGTAAAAAATATGTTTGTCTGTTGTTTAGAGGCTAGAAATAGGCCAAATAAAATACATACTACATAATATGTATTTACGTACATATTCAATGATTTATGAAATGATTTTACTCGGATATGCTCATAATAGTCATATAATTAACTTGATAAACTTGTGGGATTATCGGTCAGTTTATAAAAACGAACGTTTTTGTTTTTTTCTAACGTTTCGGCTTTATTCAGCCATCATCAGAGCTATAATACAAGAACAAAAATGTTTTAACTTACAAATTTATACATATAAATTTATACTAGTTGACTTTATGCGTTATTAACATTAAATTTTAAATAATATTTTTTAATAACAATACGAGATTATGTCCTTGAGATTTCGTTGTTTTTTTTTTCTTGTATTGTTATTTACTTATTTGTATTTCCGCTGTGTGCATACTTTGTACACTCAGTATACACTCAGTATACAAATACCACTCAGGTTCGAATATCATCGTCTGAATAAAGCGGACCCTTTTTGCGCAACATGTTTTGCAGGATGTTATTTTATCGCCATATCAGATCCATAGTCTGAACTCCCGACGGTCCTTCCTTCGTGTTTCGCTTTCGTCTCCAAGGCCAACGCGCTGCCATGGTAACGGTCGCTTTGGAATCCCTAAAGGAGTTATAAATACACTCGTTAGAGCGATAAAAGGCCTACTTGATGTAATATGTAATGCGTAGTACATGAATTCATTTGTTTTTTAGCCTCAGACAATATCAATGTGCATACAGTGAGTCACAAAGTTGTTCGTAGGTACCCCTTCCAAAGATTAAGTCAAAAATCTTAATGATGGAAAAAAGGGAGAACATTGATTTTTTGAGGGTAAATCTGTTGTCGTAAGCAACTAAAAATATACATATGTATACTTTTTGAAGTAACTGAACAAAGACTGGAAATATAACAATTATTTTACTGAGATGTACAAATACGTACGTATATAACATTGTAAAAAAATAACTTGAGCTTGAATTGACCTTGTTAGGTTCATGGTCATGGCCAATATAATACCTCTCTACAACTGTCTATAACTTTTTTTATTGAAATATTCCTTGCAGACTACTAATTCTCCGAGTTTATGATCTTCTATCAAACTTTTGACAAGTGTCACAATTGTAAAATAAATAAATAAATGGATATCATATAATGTGACAGCTTTGACAGTGAAATAAGATTATAAATTCAAGATAGAATAGAAATACGCCATTTTTTACTCGGTCAACATTGAGGAATTTTTTTTTGGATGTCTCGTTACTATTACAAAAGACTAGGTACCCTACCCTATGTATGTACATACATATGCCCTATTCCTATTCATGAAACACCCATGAGAATAGAATTCCTTATTTCCCACAGTTTCATTCTGCACAATTTTGTATACAACAAAGACATCGGTGAGAGTAGCTCATTCAGTCTCTTCTAAAGGTAAAAAGGACCATGGAAACCAAAAATTGTGCGTAATTCCAGAACGTTCTGGGAGCTCATTGTTACTTTCCCTTTCTATGTATTTGTTGCCGTACCTACCCCAATTTTATTGACGTGGCGCAGGACTGATAGCCGTTCATCGGATGTCATCCTCGGTGGGAACTAAAAGACAATTTTACATCTGTTATGATGAGTTGAAAACGATTATGAAAATGTGAACTAGAATGCAAATTTTTTTATTGCAAAATTCAAATCATTAAGTCGAGTCAATAAAGTTAAGATTTTTTCCTTTACCATGTGTTTACTTATAAAATTTGCGTGGCCGTCATTCCATTTCACTCCACAAAATGTTCAATTAGGTTAACGTGGGATCTTAGAGGTGGCATACGGAGCTTCTGTGACCTGCTATAGCACAGAAATTTTTCAATAACTGGCTGAATGCTTTAGGTCTATATCAGGTTGAAAATAATAGTTTCCTTCTTTAATTTTGCGGCGCTTGATACGAGATTTTTATGTAAAATGTTTAAATGTACCACATATTCGTAAAAAACAGATTTCCGAAACCAACTGTCAAATACGGCTGTGGTTCGTTGATGACGGGCTTGTGTGGCAAAGGCTGGTGTCGGAAACCTCTTTTCATTGATGAATTGATGGACAAGATGGCAGATAAGGGTTAACCCAATTGAACATTTTATAGTCTGAAATGGGGTCATGGCCATGCCAAACTAATTTTTAAAAGAAACACATGGTGAATAAAAATATCTGAGATTTGGAATGATAAATCCCTGTAATCACTCAAAACTTCGTATGTACATAGATGGTATTGCAACCGATTTAAATGTCGGTTGACGACACGCGGTGGACAAAATATTGCATTTTTGTGACCTAATTTTTGGTACCACTCAGGAAAATATTTTTTATTTTTATAATCTTTGTTCAGTGACTTCCAAACTTGTATATTTCACTGCTTCAGACAACACATTTACCCTAAAAGAGACTTGTTTTTTTTCTATTTTCTATCTATAATCTATTTTTCAGGTTAATTTTAGGGTACAAATATTTATTTTGAAGGGTACAAATATTTATGTAGGTAACTCATTGTTCATACATAAACATGTTCGAGGTAAAACGGAAAATATCATGAAAAACAGAGCGTTACCATCCGATGAACGGCAACTTTAGGCACTAGAAGCGTTCGAGGCGCTTCCACAACAATATCGAATCGACTGGAAACCGACCAATAGAATATAAAAGCGCGCTTCGGCGCGAAGCGCTCCGATTTGAATTTGAACAACAGCGTAGCGCTAGCAGAAGCCATCGAAGCGTGCCTTCATTTCAAAGCGTTCCTACGTATTTCTAGTACAGTGCGTTGAATTCCACTGCTGAAAAACAAGAAATGGCGTTGCTACCGTACATGTGGGACTATCCAGACCTACTGTTCCGCCCGTCGAAGATACTAGATCAGCAATTCGGCCTGGTGCTGGACCCTGAGGACCTTCTCCAGCCGGTCACGGTTCCCTCTATACTCACGAAGTCTCCCGCGGGCTACCTGAGGAACTGGAGGCCCCTGGGCGCCGACCTGGACGCCGGCTCCACCGTGGCCTTCGACAAGGACAAGTTCCAGGCCAACCTCGACGTGTCTCAGTTCAACCCCGAGGAAATCTCCGTCAAGGTGACCGGCGAGAACACCGTCACCGTCGAGGGCAAGCACGAGGAGAAGGAGGACGAGCACGGGCACATCTACAGGCACTTCGTGAGGCGGTACGTGGTGCCGAAGGGCTGCGATGTGGGGGAAGGTGGAGTCGAAGCTGTCTTCGGACGGGGTGCTGACGCTGACCGCGCCCAGGGTGCCGCAGAAGGCGATCAAGCAGAAGGCGGTGCCCGTGAAGCAGACGGGGAAGCCGTCCAAGGCGTTGCGGTTTCGGGGGAGACTCCAAGAAGGGAGGAGAAAAAAAGTGCGACAAGAAGTGAGAAGAAGTGCTCGGTTGTGTAGTCGCAACGTTTCTGATTCGTCGTGAAATGAAATAGTTTTTGTTTTGTGGAAAATATGTATGTAAATAAGTAGCAGGTGTATTGCATGGGTGTTTTTATTAGGAAAGTGTCTGTAAACCGTTTTTCAGTTTTTTTTTTTTTTTTTGTGAAAGCCTGTGCTCCATCTTTTTTCTTGGTATAGTCCTTTACGAATAGATGATACTAAGGTCCTTACTCTGTATTAATTATAAAGACTGTATTTTTTTAATTGATGTGTAGGTTGTAATATTTTTGTTTTTGTTAATAATATGATGTAATAAATGAAATAAAACTAAATATTTATCTTTATTTGACTAAAATATTAAAGTTAAAAATATTTTACTCCTGGTAGGATTACAGCTTGTGAAGTTCTGCGTACAATAAGCCCAAGTTGAGGGCGATACGTCGAATATGTGGATATGTATTGATGAAAAATTAAAATTACGACGATAAGTATGACAGATTTACATACTTGTAATGTATAGGTTACACTGTATTTCCAATACGGTTTTACTGGTTGCCTGACATCCCGTGATCGAACCCCTCTTAAGTCACCAAATCCGTGCATCATCGTCTCGATTAAGTCGCGAAATTTAGTCTCTCTTAAGTCGCGATCATAACCTGAACTTTTTCTGTTTTAGCTGCAAAAATAAATATTTAGACATATACCACAGCATGTTATAACGAAAAATGAGCCAACTGAACGAAAAAATCAACGTAAGTATACCCAGTCGTGCGTGACAGTTAAATTTTTCGCTTGAGTGAATATTTTAAAGGTTAAATATTTCAAAAAGACATCTAACCTATTTTAAAGGTTATGTGTCTATATATAATGTATCACAATCATTTTTTTTCATAAAAATTGTACATATTCATGCGAGAATCCAATTTCCAAACGGAGTTCTAAAACTTTTACAGGCGGCGACTTAAGAGGGACAGTTTCGTGACATAATAGGGAAAAAACGTGGTGAAATAAGAGGGGAATGAATTAAGCGAAGATGACTTCATTGGATTTACATGCTTACGCCATCTATGAGAACTATTGTACGTTGGTCAACATTTGTTTAAAGTGAACTATACAGTAACCTTTAAAGAGTTAGCTATAACTTTTCAGGTTGGCCGCGAGATGTCACTTGTGTTAACATTTGAAATGCGAAAAGTAAAAAACAACATGAACTATGAACAAATTGATCCTTAAATTCGCGAACACAAAGTAAAAATGGAGCAATTCGTAGCAAAAGAAAACTAATGAGATGCGAATATATCCATAACTTGTGCTGTTTTTTATCCAGATACCAGGAGATCCTCTTCAACTACGCCAGTTTCAGGATTGAGATTTTTGGAATCTGGGATGTATCTCAGGTAAAATATACACAGTATTTATTTACATGGCTTCATCCGGTACGTAACTGAAAATTATGCCTAATCGCCATACAAAAGTCAACAAAACGACTTTATAAGGAGCTATCTAAAAACCAAAACGTCATCAAAGTTGGCCGAGCAAAAAACGACGTATTTCTATTCTTATGTTAAATCAATAACCTTATTTATTTGTCAAGGCTGTTACATCATGTGACAGCCATTATTCTACAATTGCGACAGTCACTTGTTTGAGAAGTTTCGCTTCGAGCTTCGACATGACCGGTATTTTCATCTCTCTCGTTCACAGCCAGATTTGATGAAGTTTTTTTGGATGTCTCTTTTAGTATATGTACCGGGTCGGCCCGTGGTGGTTCAGTATGGCAAATATTACCAGAAAAAAAATTGAATGCTCAAGGGAAGGCGGTGTGGAAGGGGGTGTCGGATGGGCAGTAAATAAAACAAAATTTTCTTAAACACAATATATTTACAAGTATTTCTCGCAATTACTTACAAAAAAATTCGCAACTGATCGCAACCAATTAAAAAAAAAACGTGGAGTACCGTACAGGGCACGAATTATCATTAATATATCCCGATCTCGTACATCGGCTTGTCCACAATCAGCCTGTCGAAACCCAACCTAGTCAGATCTATCGTTTGGAAGTCTCCGTCTAAAATCAACTCGGCCACCGAACGACCCACCGCAGGCGCCTGCTGTATACCTAAAAACGAAAAAAAAGCCAAATTTTAACGAAGAAATTAATTTTACGACGCCAAATGGCATTACCGTGTCCGCTAAAACCCGTCGCTATATACAAATTGTGATAATACGGGTGCGGTCCGATGATCCCGTTCTCGTCGTACGTGTTGTAGTCGTAGTAGCCGCCCCACGCGTTGGCCACCTACGAGAACCATTTAAAAAACCTGTAACATTCGTTTGTATCTTTTTATCTAACCTTAATGCTTTCGAAAGCGGGCACCCTCTTCGCTAAAATAGGCCACACCTTATCGTCGAAGTACTTATAGTCGACGTCCAGGTTTTCCGTAGACGGCTCGTCCTCGGGAGCAGGGGACAGCCCGCAGATGTAGGCCCCACCCAAGCCGTCCCTCCTGAAATACACGCCCGAATGGTCGATGGTCAGAGGCGTATTGATACTGGGGCCGTTCTGCTGGCAGTTGAAACCGAACACGTACCTCTTCCTGAAACGCGGCGTGAGAGAAACGACTCTGAACGTTGAGAATGCGCTTACCTTTTCTCGACGGGCAGTGGTATCGACAGCATGCCCTGTCCCGTTCCTATCCTAGCTAACTGCGCCACTTCCCCGGACTCACCGCCCGCCGCTATTATGCAGAAGGCGAACTGGATGGATTTGTGCTCGCCATCCGGAAGTTTCACCTAAAATAATGATTTACGGAGAAAAAACATTTTAAGAACTGTTTTCTCATGCTCCAGGAGACTCGATTGTCTGACAGTGGCTCTCTGGTCACAGAATGGGTCTGTTATTGCACTTTGGATCGGTAGCGATAGTCTCTACGCCGCGACGGAACGAGAACTGGCTGAAATATCACTCATTTACGATTTTGGTGAGAGATAGGAATAAATCTCCCAAAACTTTTCGTTTGGCTTCATCTGTTATTGACTTGGATCGAAAGTGATAGTGTCTACGCCGCGGCGAAACGAGCACTGGCTGAGATATCACTCATTTATGATTTTGGTGAAAGCTAGGACTATATCTCCCAAACTGTTTTGTTTAAGCTCCGTCTGACAAAAATCATCTACAGAATGGGTCCATTATTGAACTTTAAACCGATAGTAATAGTCTCAGCGCCGCAGCGGAAAGACAACTGGCTGAATACGCGGCATGCATATATGCAGCGGTGCAAGCTAGTAATGGCGTTTCTTCGATGATCTTTTGGAGGGTGCGCAGTCTGCAAAGCTTGCCGCTGATGCGGATAATCAATTTTTATTATATGCAACGACGGCATCTAAAATCCCAGGATTTTAAATGAAGTCATACAAACAGAACATTATTTGCTCTCTAGATAAAAGTTCTGTGCCATCATTAATTCCATATTATTGTACACATTGCCAATATTTGTACTAATGTTAGTTATCTTGGAGATAAAGCCTTATTTAACCCTCAACTATCTTTTGTGTACTATTTGCGTGCATTACAATGCAACTGCAGTTATCGCGACGATTTTTATACTTACGACGACCTCGTTCAGTCCCTCGTAATACCCCTCCTCGACGCCTTCCACGATTATATCGGACCTCTCCCTGAAAGTAAAGTCGACCGCCTCGCCTGTGATGTACTGCGTACCCATCGAGATGGCCTTAGATTTTAACATGCACAGCAGCGACCAGGGATCGAACCAGCCCTCTTTCTCGAGCCCCAGACATCCCAGCTCCACGTCGGACACGTCCATCCAAGGAAACCTGAAAGGAACAAAAAATATACACGTCTCAAACTCGATATTTTACAAGTACCTTTCTTTGAGACCTTCCTTTCCGAGTAGGGTGTTCACCGCCCCAAGTTCCTTTTGAAGTTTCGCGTTATCGACGAGCTGGGAGGCCCCCCGCCTGCTAGCCAGCACCAGGTAACCGTGGGGCGTGAAATTTACGTCCGCGTCTCGACCGAACCTCTTCTTCAGCGTCCGCAGGAATTCCGCCCCGTAGAGCGACATCTGGATGTTTTCCGATAGGGAGAACTGCTGCCTGATTCCGCCCACGGACAGGGCCGTCGAGCACTTCGCGTACTGCAAAAGACTTCATCAAATTCGGTTATATTTACGATTAAGATTCTTACCGTTGGGTCCTTTTCGATCACGACGATGCGCAAGGCGTGGAAATTCGTTTTCTCCTTCAGCCAGTAGGCTATGGAGCTGCCAATCGCCCCACCTCCGATGATCAGCACATCAACGTGTCGGGAAAACCGCCTTCAATAAATCCTGTCACGTATTCCTCATTTTTTTGTTTCTTAGGCGCTATGTCGTTAGTTAGTACCCTAATAGTCCTCCAGATCGGATTCTCGGGTTCATTGCTGCCTAACCTAAGAGTCTTATGGAAGAACCGCTTGTGCGAAACAACTTTGCAGCAAAAATTAAACGATCGCCTGCAAAACATCTTCTTACTTGATTATTTTTAAACTCATCATACAGAAAATCGAAGTACTGAACGCAGAAATCGGAAAGAAACTATAAATGGAGCGTAAAAAGTAAACATATCAGCATAAAGTAGGGTTATCTTATCTAGAGATAATAAGTTCGAGGTTAAAGTCACAGATCACAGTAGGGAAGGGGTTCGTAAATGCGTGTTTTCCTTTCGAGGATTGTTCCTCGCTTTTATCCTCGTAATGCCAGCAATATAATTTTTATTGATAATCATTGGTATAGTAAGTTGCTCTACTTTGTTTTGTAAATATAGTACAAGCGTCTGTTTGAAGGATTTAAACTTTTAGTAGAGATGATAGTATGTGATGATGTAGAGCCGTGTAGTATATAGTGGAACGCACCCTAGAACAAGTGATGCAGGCTACTCAACATTTGGAGCACACCCCAAATTTGAAAACTTAACCTACAAGTTTTGTGTTTTCTAATGAATGAGGAAAATATAAATAAATCTTTCAACGATTTATTCGAACATGATGGTTAGTAAGCTGGGTGCTATTTTTGTGTATTTATTAATGGGGGTTTTTCACAGGATGGTTAATTACGAAGAATGAAAAAGGCAAAGTGAAAGTGGCAAGTTGCGAACAGGATGAAAGCAACTTATACGAAAAGACACGGGAATGGAAAGTTAAGGAAGTTGATGATACGAAAACTGATACTTTTAAACTTCCGCCAAGTGAAATAAATAAAATTGGGCGATTCTTTGTACGGGATCTTTTAAATTCCGAACGAGAAGATGACCATTTTGTGTGTTACGGCATTCCGTACAAGAATGTGTTTGTCTGCGGAACAGTCGTTTCATTGTTTGAAAAGAACGATAAATATTCTGTAGTAGGTATAAGTTCACTGCACGAGAAATTTATGAAACACTTTTAAAAATAATCTTTAGTTGATGACGGCACTAGCTGCATAAAATGTATGATAGAGAAGGAAACGCTTGACTCGGCAAGAGGAGATTGTAGCATCAGGAATGATGAATTAAACCAGTTGTTCAGAGAAAACGAAAAAAACGTCCTCGTCCAGGCAAGATTTTTTCTTTAATTGTTTTGGTACTTTTTTTTTTAAATTAAATTTGTAGGCTGCAGTTATGACAACGCGATGTACAGAGTTTATACAGAATCTGGTGCCAAAATTTCAAGAGCTGTCGTTAGGAGACATTGTGAGTATATACAAAAAGAAAAAGTGTTTCGTATGCCTTGTTTTGTTATGAATGAGTTGTACTTTTTATGATTGTAGGTAAGAGTGTTTGGAGCTCTTGGAGAATATAATTGTAATCGGTACGTTTTTATTAGGAAAATTGTGAAAGAGCCCAAAAAGACGGATTCTCATGTCACGTATCTAGAAGACATGCTTCGTTTATATTCGGAACTGTATAAAATTTAAATTACTATTACTGTAACTTATTATGACAATGAAACAGTATTTAGTATTAATAATGTTGTAAAAGACTGCCTAAACAATTCTATATTTTGAGGTATTTTCGTAGTTCTACTTAAAAAAAAGTATCATTTCATAAAAAAAAACATTTAGAAAAAATATATACCATGTTTTCTTTAACCATTATTACATAATTTTTGTCTTAATTATTTTTTACTTAAATAAACTATTAATAAAACCATTCACTGTATTGAATTCGCAAAGAGCATATCAAACAAAGCTATCTTCTAATAAATTTGTGCAACTATCGAACAACCTCGGGCTTATCAGCTCTGTGAATACGTAATTCGTGTCGCCACACGCAGATAACCGTGAACTCTGACCTTCACATGGAAAATTTAAAACACAACGGTTCAATTACTATTACTACGAAATAAGACTTACCCCAGTAAGCATGTTTAAACCACTAAGGCCCCACGGTAGCTATCGAGCTTTGAGGCGGTGGCTGCATTCGGAGCGCGAGACTAAAATTGGTATTCTCGGGGTGCCTTTCGACAAGGGGCAGCCCAAAGTCGGGGTGGCCAACGGACCCGACGCCATCAGGAATGCCGGGCTGGTCGATCAGCTCGCCTCAATCCGTGAGTGCAATTTTTTTTATTCAAACTATGTATTCTTTACTTTTATTTATGTACAAAACCTTAATGTCCTCTTGCGAAATTTCAAAAAAAAATATACAAGGATCTTTCTGTACGATCTCAAAGTTGAGCAAAAGATATAGTTTGAGAGTCGCCAGGTGGGTCAAGTGTGCCATGACATTATGTCAAGACAGTTGAATGTAATCTGGAAACAACTGCCTCGACATAATTTCATGGCACACTTGACTTGTCTGGCGGCTCTCAAACTTTGACATGGTATAGAAAGAAACACCTTGTAAAATATATGTTTTGAGGGGTTTATTAACACTATGAATTCAGATTTTAAATAGAAAAATCGCTAAATGTAAAATTCTGTTTTTTTTTTTTGGTAGTTGTAATGGATTAATTATTTGATTCGACTGTGACTGTCGTAGATAAAAAAATTAACATCAAGGACTACGGGAACGTCTCGTATGAAATCAACGAGGAAATCGAGAAACACGTGCCTAATATGAGAGACTACGTCCATATCGCGTCTTGTAACTACGAACTTTCGAAAAATGTGGAGAGGATAATAAACGACGGTCGGATATGCCTTACCCTGGGTGGAGACCACTCTCTAGGTAACGATTTTTTTACTTTTACGGCTTTGATTGACGCCTAAAATTAAACATTAATTTTGCTTTTTAATGTGGTGTGGAAGAGAAGGAATCTGTATCCGTAATGGGTAGGCAGTGGAATAAACGCCGCCATTTCCGGCGGATTTGAAGAGCGGCCATTTTGTAAGTCAGTTGTTAGCAACGCAGGTGTGACTTCAGCTTTAACGTTGCACTGCCTTTTTATCTCGACATTTGTGTCCGATTTTTTTTTTAATTTCGATTTTTTAGGAATCGGGACCGTCGACGGCCACATAAAGGCCAAGCAGGAGAACGTCTGCGTGCTCTGGGTGGACGCCCACGCGGACTTGAACACGAACAAGACCTCCTCCTCGGGCAACGTCCACGGCATGCCGATGGCGCTGCTTGCCTCCGAGCTGTCCGACTACTGGCCCTACCTGCCCGGCATGGACTGGCAGAGGCCCGTCATCTCCATCAGGAACGTGGCGTACATCGGTCTGCGCTCCGTCGACGCCTACGAGAGGCTCATCATCGACAGGCTGGGCATCACGGCGTTCGGCATGGAGGAGGTCGAGAACTACGGCATCAGCACCGTGGTGAACATGGCCTTGGAGAGGATCGACCCGGAGGCGAGGCGGTCCATCCACGTCAGCTTCGATGTGGACTCTCTGGACTCCCTGGAGGCTCCCAGCACGGGGACGGCCGGTAAGTCCGCGAGTGTTTGAAAATTCCGAGCGTTGAGTGAAATTTTTGCAGTGAGGGGCGGACTGACGCTCCGGGAAGGCGTGCACATCATGGAATCCGTCTATAAGACGGGTCGTCTTGGTGCGATGGACCTGGTGGAGGTGAATCCTAGCATAGGGACGGAGGGGGATGTGAAGAGGACGGTCGAGGCTGCGATCCACGTGATCATGGCGGCGTTCGGGCACAGCAGGAAGGGTCTGATACCGAGGGACGCCGCGTTGCCCCTGCAGACCTTCCCCCACCAGACAAGTGATTGAATAAAAATATAAATGTGTTTTTTTTAGGCGTTTTTATTCACTTGTTAACCTACATTAAATTAAAAACCAAAAAGTAGTTTTTAAAAAAGCAAATCCTGAGAAAATACGGGCCGGTTTCGTCATTATCGGGGCTCGTCAGCTCAGTGTGTACAAGACCAATCGCCTTTCATCGTACGAGGTCCGACCGCGTGACTTCTGGCCTCGTAAAAAAATAGAATGTGATGGTCGGAAATTAAAAGTCATACCAATGGTGCTAATTTTTTTCTTTTTAATCTACATCCCTTTTTTTTCCTGCAGTTAGTGATGATACTTCTGTAAAAAAAAGTAATATAAAAACAATGTGGGAAAAACCGCAAGTCCTGAGAAAATAAGGCCGGTTTCGTCTTATCGTTGAATCTTTTCTCTACTTCACATCAGTTTTTTAACGATACGACAACTTAAACTCATCAGTTGAAGTAGGAAAACAGTATAAACGGAAACTAAAAAACAAAATGTAGTTTTTAAGACGCAAGTCGTGAGAAAATATAGGCCGGTTTCGTCATTACCGGGGCTCGTCAGCTCGGTGTGTCCGACACCATATCCCCTTTCATAGTACCACAAAGAAAAACATATAAACACTCACCATTTTATTTAAAAAAAAAGACCGCAAAAATAAATAAATACTATATTTCGAATGCAATAAAGAATAACAAAAACCGATTAACCTTACGAGTTAGCGCGTACGTTTACTTGGGTCCCAGCATCTCCTCCGGCTTCACCCACTCGTCGAACTGCTGTTCCGTCAGTATCCCCAGCTTCACCGCAGTCTCCTTCAGCGTGGAATTGTTCTTGTGCGCCGTCTTGGCGATGAGCGCCGCCTTGTCGTACCCTATGTGCGGGTTCAGCGCCGTCACCAGCATGAGGCTCTCGTGCAGCAGCTTGTCTATCTTCTCCGTGTTGGCGACGATGCCGTCCACGCAGTGGCTGGTGAACGACTTGCAGCTGTCGCCCAGCAGCCTCACGGACCTGAGCACGTTGGCGACCATCATCGGCTTGAAGACGTTCAGCTCGAAGTGACCGTTGGAGCCGCCGATGGTGACGGCCACGTGGTTGCCCATCACCTGGGCCGCCACCATGGTGATGGCCTCGCACTGCGTCGGGTTCACCTTGCCCGGCATGATGGAGCTGCCCGGCTCGTTCTCTGGCAGCGAGAGCTCGCCGAGGCCGCAGCGCGGGCCAGACGCCAGGAACCTGCCGAAACGCGCGAGGAATTAATAAGATCCGGCTCGAAGGACCAAACAGATTCTGGTGCATACCTACGTCCGATTTTAAATTTTGGGTTTAAAATGTGACAGATGCGTAAAGTTTTGATAAGCATTTAGAAAACCACTGTAAAAACAGTAAAGAAAGGTTTATTTGTTGTAAGACAAAACGGATCTTAAATAAATTCAAATGATTTGAACTTGCATTATAAATGTTTTAATAGATCCAGCTTGAAGGACCAAAAATATTCTGTCGGAGAGTCTTCCAAATATATTAATGTTAATTTTGTGTCTAAAAGTCAAGAGGGACGTGACCTTCTTGCCTATTTTTTTTTCTCCAGACAGAAATGAGATAAGAATTGGAAAAAGTTTTTTAAATGGATTTTTTTTTAGAATCATGAACTGTAAACAAAAAATTTTTCAAAACAAAAAATTGTTATCACAAGTATATTCCAACAAGGTATTTTTTGGAACCTATAGAACTATTTTTGAACATTTCCAAAAATTTTGAAAAGTAATTGACCTTTACGATAATTTATTAGATCCGGCTCGAAGGACCAAAAATATTCTGCCAGTGAGTTTACAAACACACTACTCACCAAGTTTGGATCTAAAATTTGGGAGAAATATCAACTTTTGGCCTATTTTGTTTGCTTAAGGCAAAAAATTAGGTAAGAATTAGTAAAAAAAAACCTTTTTAAATGTATAATTGTATTTGACATAATTCTAAATCTGCCACGACAATCACGAGTTTATTAATCTTCCGTCAGAATTACGAAAATGAACCAAATCCGGCTCAAAGGACCAAAAATATTCTGTCAGTGAGTTAACATACTTCCATCAAGTTTAGGTCCAAAATTTGATAGAAATGTTAATTTTTTTGCCTGTTTTTTTTTTCTCAAGGCAAATATGAGAAAAGAATTGGACAAAAAACCCTTTTTAATTTGTATAATCAGATTCGACAAATTCTAAATTTGCTGCGACATGCACGATTCTATTTATTTTCTGTTAGAATCACGAAGTTTTACTAGATCCGCCACGAAGGACCAAAAATATTCTGTACGTGAGCTTATAAGATGTGTCAGAAGCATAAACTTTTGATCAGTATTAAAAGAAGACACTGTAGAAATTGCAAAAGAAACTTCTATCTATTTCTTCCTTTGTTTTTCTCCAGACAAAAAATGAGGCGTTAGAATCAGGCGAAACTACAACAAAATGCACATAAAACCTTGTACGAAAATTTCACAATTAAACAAAAATTGTAGACTATTCTCACCTGATATCGTTCGCGATCTTCATCAGAGAGCAGGCGACCACGTTGAGGGCCCCCGAGACCTCCACCAGGGCATCGTGCGCGGCCAACGCCTCGAACTTGTTCGGAGGCGGACGTGAAGGGCAGCCCCGTGAGCTCGGCTATCTTCGAGGCGCACTTCTCGGCGAAGCCCTTCCTCGTGTTGAGGCCCGTGCCGACCGCCGTGCCCCCAGCGCCAGCATGTACAGCCTGGGCAGCGTGGCCTTGATCCTCTCGATGCCGAAGCACATCTGCTGCACGTAGCCGCCGAACTCCTGGCCCAGCGTCAGCGGCACCGCGTCCTGGGTGTGCGTGCGGCCGATCTTGATGATCTTGTCGAACTCCTTGGCCTTCTTGTCGAGCGCATCGGCCAGCATCCTGAGGCCCGGCATGAGGGTGTGCTCGATCTCCATGGCGACGGCGATGTGCATCGCCGTCGGGAAGGTGTCGTTGCTGCTCTGGCTCTTGTTCACGTGGTCGTTGGGGTGGACGGGGTCCTTGAAAAACGTTTCACGTCGCCGTTTTATCGAAATTCCCGATCATTTTGTAAAGAGGAAAATTTAACACACCCATTTCTACTTATATTCCATTTATAATGGTTTTATTTGAAGAAAAGCTCATAATTTGACAACCTGACCTGGATGTGAAAGTCGACTTTCCCAAGACATATATTTCCAAAATCAGAAGTCTTAGAACGCCATTAGCCAATAATTTTGCAAACACAATCTCTTCAAAACAAATCAATTTTTTTCTTGGAAAAAAATTGTAAACAATTCTTTACGGGTTAGAAATGGATTCCACATATATTTTCGGCGCTATACTGAAAGCAATGCCTTAACACAACTACCGAGCCTGTTAGTGGGGACTCAAACCCGTTAATAATAGCTCACATTGCGCTACCGGCCGCTAGGTGTCGCCGGTCGACGAGTGTGTAAAAAGAAAAAATTAACACCCCCCTATTTCTACTTGTATTAAAAATTGATGCTTTGAAATATTACATATTCCGTTTATAATGGTTTCATTTGAAGAAAAGCTCATAATTTGGCGTCAAGTGTTAAATAAATGCCTCAAAAATGTTTCTGAATTGTAACCTCAAATTTGAAACAACCTAACCTGGATGTGAAAGTTGAATGTCCCAAGACACATATTTCACAATCAAAATTCTTAGATTGGCATTACCGAATAATTTTGTAAACAATACATTTTTTTTTAATCAACAATCAATTTTCTCTTTGAAAAATTTTTAAAAATCAATTCTTTCGAGAGACCCCATACAAATTTTTGGCACTCTAATTAAAGCAATGCCATAACACAACTGCCGAGCCCGTTAGTCGGGACTCAAACCCGCTAACAATGGCTCACATTGCGCTACCGGCCGCTAGGTGTCGCCGTACCTTGGAGCCGAGCTTGCCGCCCAGGATCTCGATGGCGCGGTTGCTGATCACCTCGTTGGTGTTCATGTTGCTCTGCGTGCCGGACCCGGTCTGCCAGATGACCAGGGGGAAGTGGTCGCAGTACAGCTTGCCGGAGATTACTTCGTCGGCAGCCTTGCAGATGGCGTCCGCTATTTTGGGGTCGAGGCCGTAGTCCTTGTTGACGATAGCGGCGGCCTTCTTGAGGATACCCATCGCGGTAATCACGGGATACTGAGAACGGAAAGAGTGCAATTTTTTGATATTTTCTATTAAAGTGTTAATAATTGGGCGTTCACAATTCCCTGGGACACTCTGTATATTTCGATGATCCTGTTCTGTAGAAAAGTAATTTCCCGAAACAAAAAAGTTTACTAAAAACTAAGCCTATTTTTAATTATGATGGGACAGCTATCGTATAAACAAAAACAATAAAATTTACTATAGCTTCTGAGAATTTTTCGGGTTTGTCAATTCTGATACCATCTCAGATATCTATGTGTTCTATATACATGTATTTATATAGAGTTAAAAAAATCCAGCCACTTTAATGTTGCTGTTACAAAAAAAATATATATGTAGTCGGCAAAGAAAGTCACGTTGTCATCCACCTAGTTTTTGAAGGTTGCATAAATTCTGATAATTTTTTTACTACGATATTGAAGTTTTTTTGCTTGTGATGGTATCACAGCTTGTGAAATTCTGCGTCTAATAAATAATTTCCAATGTTTCCAATAAAAATTCAAAACTTCTTACTAGAGTTTTCGTAAAAATCACTAAAATTTTAATAAAAGACAGCGAGTTCTAGAGGGAGAGTTTATGAAATTTTCTACTGGCAATTTTTTTTGTTAATAATGAACACATATGTTGTGTTAAATTAAAGCATAAGTGCCAATTGTAAAACTTATGACAATAGGAACATAAAAACTTAACATATCAATAGAGTACCAAATTAAAACCGTTTATTTTTTATGGTCCCATTGTTAACACCCTTGATTACGATTACATTCTCAATACACAAACACATGTGCTGCAATAAACGTTAATTTGTTCCAACTGCTTGTTGTCCATTTTTTAAATTGTCTTAAATTCTGTAAAATGTTCGAAATATCCTAATTTTTAACAATACCAAGCACACTGTTTATACCAAGCCTTTATTCAAGTGTCCCTCAATATAATGCATTTAAATAAACAGAAATAAACTTAAAATCATTGTGAATACTGAATTTCTCGTGAAAAATTCTGCCAAATAAATTAAAAACGCATGCTATGCGATAACAACAAACTGGTTATTAAATAGCTAATCAACCATATCATTTAATTACTACTGACATAATTTTCAGTGACCTTGAACTCATTTAAGTGCGTTTCCAAGGAAAGAAAAAATGGCTGAAACCGCCTAACGCAATATCACTTCAAATTACAGTGCAGACTTTAAAATAATGGAAAATTTATATAACAGCGCTTGCTATACAAAGTGGAAATACCTGTCTGTTATGCATGTGCAATTTTACAA
Source organism: Aromia moschata (assembly GCA_029963805.1). Lineage (NCBI taxonomy): Eukaryota > Metazoa > Arthropoda > Insecta > Coleoptera > Cerambycidae > Aromia > Aromia moschata. Next base: position 630,356 of record JAPWTK010000015.1, on the reverse strand, counting down.
GATAAAAATATGCCTAGACAAAAATAAAACTTGATTACAAATAATATTGAATCAATGTAAACAACATTTTCATTTAATTTAAATCAACTTTGTATATTCATTCAGATAATTATAATCTCATTATTTATCAGAGTTTAATAATATGGTTAGCGTATGTGACAGCATTTGCAATAATTCTTACACCAACACTATAATTTTTATACAAACAAACAAGGAAATTTTCAGGCAACCCAAGAATGTCTATATGTCTTAATTCTATAAATAGTGGGCATCCTCTTAAATGTGAAAAACAATATGCTTAACAAACAACACCAACACATAATATAGAAATAATAAAAATAAAATATAAGCGAGTGTTTCAACTGGTTTTTAATAAAATTTGGGACAGCTCAAAACTGTTTTTAACCGTTTTTTTTTCCACTGATTTGTATGAGAAAATATGAAGTTTTATATACGTATTTTGACCCACATTATGTAGATTTGTACAACATATGAACTTTAAATTCAAAACATTCAGTAAACAGCCTTGGGAGCCTTGAGATATCAACAGGTTGTTATTGTATTTCCATATTGGGGTTTTTAGGGCCTAATTTAAAGTAAGGCATAAGAATTATTGAATTAAAAAAATGTATTTGTAAGAACACAGTTTTTTTTTTGGTTTTCTTACCGGCATTCTTTCATATTCCCCTCCGATGGAAAAGTTAATCGTTGATCTGACGGTCTGAGCACCATAGTACTTGTCGTTGGGTACTTTCAGCTCCCCGAACGTATCCTTCTCTATCCTATAGTCAGCCTGCGGACAACCGGGGCAGTAAGTACGCATTATTTACCGTTATAACCTTCTTGACATATTGCCCAAAAAAATGTCAATTACATGCCTGATGATGACATAACAATACTAACCATGGTAGCGGTTCGAACGACCAACGATTTCCTGTAGTTCTTCAAAACGGCTTTAACACCGGCCGTTACACGACTGCCGGACAGCCTGGAGAAAGCCATTATTTATCTGATTATTCTTCCTCGCCCCTGACCCTTCACTTCGCAAACAATAAATTCGCTCGCTCGCAAGCTGTTTTTGACAGATCACGAGCGAGCACAGTACAGCCAATCGTAAAAGTCACCAAAGTTGGAAAACGACAGCCAACCTGACGGACGTAAAAGCTCTTGTATTCTAGCGTCGTTCGATTTGCGGTGTTATTTGAAATGTAGAGTAGCCACATGCATAGTACATTTTTACAAGTTGGCTTTGGTATAAGGTTAGTTCCAACAGGAAATTAAAAGGAGTTTAGAACTTAGAATTCATACGGGGACTATGGTAAACTAATTTTGCGCAAACTCAGTAAAGTTCTGAATGGTTCTATTGTTGGAACAAACCTATTCAAATATTGAAATTTTGTCCAGTGGTAGATTTATAAAATGTACTGTGTGTGTTTTTGTGATGTGATTTTTTAAGTCCTGATTATTACTTCAACACGTAAGTTATTTAAATTTTTCAATATTAACGTTCGAAAGATTTGTTCTATTTTGAATTTACAATTAATGGCATTATTATTTTATTTCTATGTACGCATTTGTTGGGGATAAAAGATTATAATTTGCCAATTAAATGATCGTCTGCAATATTTTATTTGCTACTAAAACAAAATTAGACAACATCTACGGAAAAATAAAACTCATTTAAACATCGTTACGAAGCGATAGGATTTGTATGAATGAAATATTAACGATGTTTTATATTTTCAGTGTATACTAGGCAAAGTATTTACTTTATTGGGTATTTACCTTCAACATACATATACAGGTTAAGGATAAAATACATTCTGTAAATGATAAACGTTTCTCGATACAAGTCCAGTTATGTTGTAATAGGAACGAAACAAATCTATTTTCAGTATAATTTTTTTTATATATAAATGCTTCACCCAGCATGTTAAGATTAAAAATTTATCGAAAACAAAAACAAAAAAAAAAATTAATTCCCTCTAGTTTATAATCTAAGGAAGTATCCATTTAATCCAACGAAAATTTCTGTACAGGTAGGACCCGAACTCGAAAGATTCGCTCGTTATCCAGAATGATCGATATCAAATAAAGATCGACGTGATTATAAGTGCGGCTAACGTGCTGTTGCAGATCCGCGACCGGCGTAGAGGTCTACGCGCTACGATTTCAAATAAGTCACAAAACACACCTTTTTACATTAAAATAATCTATTGATAATATTCTTGTAGACAAACGAGTTTTGTAGTCGTGACGGTGTATGATAAGAATAAAAAACGGCGCCCCAGGGGTTGCTCTAAGAGCCTTTCGCGCTTTCTGTAACGTTTCCCATCAAAGTAATTGACAGACAGGAGGAACGGTTCGCGAAAGTTTAGAATCCATCCGCTTTCAGATTTCAAGTTTTCGTTACTGCTTGCGCCGCGAAACACAGTTTGTTTTGAGTCCTTTTGTCCACAGCCATAATCGACACCTTAACGTCTACCGACCTACACTTTATACGTTCTTTGTACAGAGTGGTCCACCAGAAATGTGCCCCCTCCCTGCAATTCGGTTATTTCTAGACTGATTCTAAAGTAAAAAAAAAAAAAAACAACCACTTTTTAGCAAGAATGTGAAATAAATAATGAAATATATGCAAACTTTAAATAAAATGAATTCCAAGGTTATCCTTTTTTTAATTTAAACACCCTGTATTTACTCGTATTACCAGTTTTCCTGGTATTACCAAAAATGTTTATTTTGGAAACCGAACGTAAAAGTTAAGTAGGCATTGAAAACAAAAACTTATCGTACAAGTACTAGGATAGGTAGAAATGGGCCTTTAATATGGCCGCCTGGAAGTCCTGACCTAACCCCACTTGATTTTTTTTTATGGAGCAATGTGAAAAATGATGTGCATACAGAAAGGTTTGTAAATCTAGTCGAATTTTTGAGAAACGTCATCGAAGTGATTATTGATATCGGTACAAATAATATCTGGAAAATATAATCAGAAACTTTACAAAATTACCTTGCTAGTAAATGTTGACGGTTGCCATGTAGAACATTTGTTCATTTTCTATTACATCATTTGTTTCTGTCGGTATTCAATTGTTTTCAATACCTACTACGAATGCCTACGTAAATGATTATTATTTAGAGTTTCGGTTCAGAGATAACCAAGTTACGGGGGTGGAGGGGGCACGTTCATAGTGGATTACCTAAAACTCAGGCCAGGAAACATCACGGGGTCCAAAATTTGCCCTATAAATTTACGATGACTCCCGAACGGGCAGGAAAGTTGACACTCGTTCTGCGCAAAAATATAATAATAATAATAATTTAAGGTTAAGTTGTTTTTAATACGAGTTTATTAGTCAAATTCTCAAACGATATGAGAAGAGTTCCCGCTGGGCACGCTCGCACCTCTCCGGTCGCTCTCGAGGAAGAGTCCCTCCAAAAACTCGTCTCCCTACGCGGGGCATATAAATACAAATATCCTTATTTAGAAAGAAGCGCAGAACAACAGTTTTGCAATGAACTAAAAGAATCGTAATTATCCTATTGGTGCGCGCATTGTATACCGGGCCCGTGCATCTGTTCCTCGTCGTCGCTCGCGTACGCCTCGCCGCGGCCCCCCCGAGTGCGAACTCCTGTCGTTGGGGTCAAAGTCGTGCAGGTCCACCTCCTCCACGTGCTCGCCCTGCGGCATCACGAACGGCGGCCTGGGCGGCAGCAGCGACTCCAGCACCTTCAGGTTGGCCTCTGTGGTGAAGTGGCTGTCGGGGAACTTGATGTCGAACGCCACGTACAGGTTGCCCTTCTCGAAGGGGGTTCTTGTAGTGCGGCATGCCCTCGCCCATCACCGCCTTGACGTCGCCCGGCTTCACCACGTCGCCCGCCGGCTGCCTGATGAGGATGTCGCGCCCGTCCAGGTGGCGCAGCACGAACGAGAAGCCGCACAGCGCCTCCGTCAGCGAGATGCCGTGCTTGACGTGCAGGTCGTTGCCGCTGCGCTGGAACCGCTCGTGCGGCTTCTGCTGCAGGATGATGACGACGTCGCCGGGCTCCACGTCGGGCTGCTGGTCGCCCTCGCCCCTGAAGAAGATCTTCTGGTTATCGCGCATGCCCTTGTCCACGTGCACCTCGAGGATCTTGGTCTCGTTGCACACCTTCTTGCCGCGGCAGGACGGGCAGCGGTCCTTCTCCTTGATGATCTCGCCCTCGCCCTGGCAGTCGGGGCAGCGCGTCTGCATCTGCTGCGTCATTCCGGGCGCGATCTGCCGGTACGTGACCTTCAGGCCGCAGCCGTTGCATGTACGGCACTTCTCCGTGTGGCCGCTCTTGCTGCCCTTGCCGGCGCACGAGGCGCATATCACGTTCTTGCTCAGCTGCAGCTTGGACGTCTTGCCGTTGTACATGTCCTCGAGGGTGACCTTCAGCGGGTGCAGGGTGTCCTCGCCGCGCTGCCGCCGGCGCATGCCGCCGCCGCCGCCGAAGCCGCCGAACAGGCCGCCGCCGAAGAGCTGCGAGAGCAGGTCGTCGCCGCCGAAGGTGTCGTGCGCACCCTCCTGCATCCCCTTGAGGCCGACCTTGTCGTACGTGGCGCGCTTCTTCGGGTCGGACAGCACCTCGTAGGCATAGCTGATCTCCTTGAACTTGTCGCCCGCCTCGGGGTTCTTGTCCGGGTGGAACTCTTTGGCCAGCTTCCTGTATTGCTGCGGAGGAGAGATCACGCTGTGAGAATGTAACGGCGCGGTGGTTATTACTGGCCTTGGCGAAAAGACTTGTCATCGACCTTTAGATCGGACAGCGTGGGGCCCAGGCCTCCTCGCCGCGGCCGTAATATAGTTCACGGGCACGGTGCATAGTAAAAATTCGGTTCTTACCTTCTTAATTTCGCCGTCGGATGCGTTTCTACTCACACCTAGAATATCATACAGCTTGTTGTCTGCCATCTTTCTAAACAAGGAATAAAAGAAGGCTCTCGTGCGCTTGCGTCAAATCCTGTCTCGTTCGCGATGGCCGCCAACGTAACGACGCTAAAGTCCCTAGAAATGCCGTCCGCGAAAGCGTGGCAAATTTGAAATATTCACAGCTCCGTTGTTCCTCGACTCCTTCGACAAAGTTCAAGCTCTCCGAAAAAATATCGGACCTTATTATTCTTATTAATAACGCGTTTATATAACGGATGTGTAAATTAGTATTTTATTATCAAGTTTCTGTACGTAAGGAATGACAATCTATTTCTAAATATAAAATAATGATGAATTATTATCTATTAATTATCGTTTCCGTGATTCATGCCCGTTTTTTATCTGGTAATCTTAAAATTTCAATCACCTGTTTAATTTTTTATTATTACTTTCATTATTATTGATAAATCGCTTTTATGTTTAATATGCCTGCGATGTACAATATATATTTGCTATATTTGCTGTGGTACGACTGTATTCTGTAACACACGTGTAGGCGTATAATTAATTTTTGTCTACGCATTTTTTATGTAATCACAAATCGTGACGTCAAAGATAAAATTTTTGTAAAAGAATTTGTAACTATATTCAGCCGTAGGCAACACATTATACGCGTACCTGTAAAGTAAGTTGCAGACATCGGTCTATTTCAAAACGAGATTCTTTTAATCGTCTTCGATTTTTAATACTTTTCGTCTAGTTTTTGCGTTGGTGAAATCATATCTAAAATACAGTAGTTTAAAAAACGAAATGGTCGAAAATATTTTGTTCAGAAATTGGCTATTAGACAGAATAAATGAGATTAGTACTGTTTTCACCTCGTATCGGTACTGTAGGGGTACCCCTAGTTAACTGAAATGTAAGATCCAAATAAAAAGTAAAATATGTGCCAATACTTATACTTATACGTATATTGACGAATAATGCAATTTATTTTTAATTTAAAATTATAGTCAGTTCTATTTTACAAATTCATGTAAAATTATTACGTATTTATGTCAAATTTTTTGTAGAGAGACGAATTTATAACTATATAACATTATGTAGGCGCCTGCCGTTTTGGTCTCTTCTACGAAATGTCATTTACATAACTAACAACATATGTATACATATGTATGTAGACACGAGGATCTATTATAATTATTATTAACAAAATTACGTATTGTTTTCTTTACCAAGGTCTCTCTAAGTGTCTGTACTTTGGATGCACTCAACCGATGCATTTAGATTATTGAAATAACCTTTGCCGATGATAGCTAATTTTGAGCCTGCAAAAAAAATAATAATGGCAAATCGACGAATGCCAGTTTGTATCTCGGCGATGTCTTGGGTCAAGAAGTTCTAGGTTATACGTTATTAGCTACGAATTTTTAATGCTCAGAGAAGAAATTAGAGACTGATTGTACAGTGTATTGTGTATAAAATAAAAAATGAATAGCTGGTTACATAATATAGTGATGAACTAGTCCTGATTGATTTTCATGTAGCAGTCCGATTTAATATGATGCCAAAAAATTGACCCAATTGATGTAATCGAGGCTTTTTTGAAGTGCCTCAAACTCTTTTGAGTGCTCGAAGCCCATTTTGACAAGCGCTTAGGGCCTTGGAATCAAAATTTCTTTGCAAAAGTTATAGGTAGTTCGAATTCCTTTGATTTTAAACAGTACTTAGGGCTTGGAAATCCAATGCACTTTCAATAAGGGCTTGGAGCTTGAGGTTTCAAGGTCTTTAGTTGAGGGCTTTGCCCAGCTCTGCTTCCAAGCCAATTTGCGTTGTACATTGTTGGCAAAGAAGATGTTAGTAGAGTACTGAAGATTGTATATTTTCGTCCAGGTCGATTTCGACAATTCGTAAGCCCTTTGCTTTGGATTTTCCAGCCCCGAATCCTTCCTAAAATCAAAGTCGTTTACCAAGTACTTTTACAGAGCCCCAAAAGGGCTCGAAGCACATTTCCAAGCACGCCGCCCGGCTGTGTTTATGGCCGTGGTCAAAGCGCTTCCAACGAAAGCTGAGTCTTTCGGTTATTCTAGAAAGCGCTTTCCACACGCAATCGACGAACCAAAAACCTACGATATCGGTTACGAAAGGCTTCGTCCGATCGATTCTGCACGTAGCAGAGGCTGCAGCGTGTTATTTGAGAGGTCTGAGTAATTTTTTTTCCAGAGCGCCTCAAAAGCGACGCGTCCACGTCAAAGATGGACGCGTCGAGGCGCGGAGCGAGGGGCACCGGCGTCATCGATTTCGCGCTCTTCGCAGCGCCGGCCTTCCTACACGCCCTGGATCCCGTGCCGATGTCGATGATACACTGACGCAAGACACAGTTGGAAGCCGCACACCGGCGGGTGGGAGACTCGAGCCGCTCGTCGCCTCGCCAAGTCCGCACACACTCGAGAGGCGGATGGCGTTCTGGGTGCCCGCGTTCTTCGGCATCGGCGTCTGGACCCTCGGCTGTGCCCCACCGGCTGACCACCGTACCCGGTAAGTGCATTTTTTTTGTACCCCGCGCCCGCTTGGGCACCTGGACCGCGTCGGAGCGGCGCCCCCTCGGAGACGGCGTCGAATTTCTCGTAGTGCGCGGCGTCGGCGCGCCCCACGTCCCCGTCACGTGGTAGGCCGGCGAGAACGGGCCCGTCTTTGTGGCAACGGCGGCCTCTTCGACGTAGCCCGGCCGCGATAACGCCGCCTTATCAGTCGGAGCGTCGCCGGGCGGGCGGGGAAGAGGGGGGGGCGCCTGCTCGAGGTCGCTAGTGAGTAGCGTACAGCGCTGGCTGTTCGGGCGTTTCGTTCTTCGAGCGGTCCTCTTCCCCCTACGGCCGCGTGATTAGGTCGGGCCGGGATATAGGCCATTCTGGAGGCCTTGCTGCCAGCCATCTGCTGCGGACGGTCTCCGGTGCGCTCGGCTTCCAGCGGCGACTCGTCCGATCGGTGAAAACGCAGCAAAATCTCTCGATTGTCGGCGTTTCAAAGCGAGTAAAGGTTGATTTACATTTATTATCCGGTCAGACACGGTAAGGAAACGTTCAAAAAGACAAACATTCTTATACACCCTAGGAAATTGCACCTTTACATATTGGCGATACATGTGTAGAAGAGAATAAGTTGAAAGACGCCAGTAAGGACAGACAAAGACAGTTAGATGCACCAGTGTTTCACGCTTGTGCACTTATTAGAAACGTATGAGACCTGCGCGTAATATAAAGTGGAGGGGGGGGTAGTTGACACGGTAGTATCGCCGAATTTGAGTAGAACTCAGTACTTTTTCGCAGCTATGGATGTGTACATCGACTTAGCTGTATGAAACGAAATTCTTACGTAATTCTGACTTTTACAATTATCCCATACACTCAAAAGAAGTGTACTTGTGTAAAAAAAATTAAAAAGAATGGTTTTCGATGTGTTTTTTTTTGCGTAGAATACGATACAAATATTTTCAAAATTATTGGGGGTTGTTTTCCCCCCTTATTTTTAGGATTGAAAGTTTAAAATCGAAATGAGTATGATGATTTTTTTTTCAATTTTTTTTAATTTCTCTTTTTTTTGTACTTTCGATTAATTTTTAATTCATAGTGGGCGTCGACCAAGAACTGGCCCAAAAAACGGCTCAAAAGGTGAAAAAACGTGGTTTTAGCGTATTTTCTCATCCTGTGAGATAGTAAATGGCAAGTGAATAATATATTCCAAGGTTTTTGGGGTCGCTGATTACGAATCTAACGTAGAAAATTTCCCGTAGAATACGATGGTATTTTTTAAATTTCAAAATTTAGCCATTTTTTTAAAAGTTGACTACCATACTGGATACGCCATTTTATTTTTTGAAAATCTGACGTTAGATTCGTAATCAGCGACCCCAAAAACCTTGGAATGTATTATTCACTTGCCATTTACTATCTCACAGGATGAGAAAATACGCTAAAACCACGTTTTTTCACTTTTGGGCCGTTTTTGGGTCAGTTCCTGGTCGACGCTCAGTATGAATTAAACATTAAACGAAAGTACAAAAAAAAAAGGAATTAAAAAATAAATTGAAAAAAAAATCGTGTCATACTATTCTAAATTTCGATTTTAAACTTTCAATCCTCAAAATAAGGGTGAAAACTACCCCCAATAATTTTGAAAATATTTTTACCGTATTCTACGCAAAAAAACACATCGAAAACCATTGCAATCTTCTATTTTTTTTTTCATTTTCTTACCGAGAAAGATTGAAATTTTAGTCGAAACGAAAATTTGTATTTTCTCACCCTCACCATCCCCTCTCCTTGTGGCTCAAAAAATCTTAAATTTTAGGGAAGTTAGTTTTTTAGCAAGTACAATCGATTGCGATATGTTTCAAACAGAATTTTTTTTTGACCTCACTTAGTTGGCGTGAAATGCCCCATATGTATGTACGTTTTCCAAAACCATGAGCCGCCGCTGTCTTTTCCGGGGTCTCTGTTTGAGAAGACCGACTCTCAGGTGTGTCGTGAAGCCCTGGTCACCTCTGCGACGTCGAGTCGAAACGATTACAATAACAATGATAATTGCTGAGGCATGAGGTTATTCACGATTTTTCTGCGCAACCGTTTAAAAATGCTGGCTGCAGCGCACGTGTTTGCATGATTCTTCTGGATTTCTTGAATTAATCATTTGCCAAAGGAAAACAACTGCGAGTCGTGTTCGCGTTTTCATGCGTCAGTAAGCGATACGAGGGGCCGCGATGATTTTTCGGCCATAGCCAACTGCGCGGTACTGCATGCATTGTATACGTCATACAAAATAAAAAAAAAAAAACTGAAGCGCTGATGCCAGACTGTTGACAAAATTATTCAGTATTTAGACATGATTTTGAGTAGCATTTTGGAGTCAAAATTCGAACTAACCGGCTCACTGGGGGTAAATCTGGCTCGCTGAACCCATTTGTGGCATTGATTTTGCGATAGCACTTAGAATTGAGCTGGTATGCGGAATAAAATTGTCTTTTATCGTCAAACTATGACCTGTATGTCTTACATGACTTCAGATTCGGACTCTACGACCCAAAAAAAAAAACCCGAAAAAAATGATGCCTGGGTCCGAAACGTTGAATTCTTTTTTTATGAATCTTTGAAGAAAGTGATAACTGAAATTTGGCTTTTTTTCCACGGAGGTCTGTAAAAAATACTGGGAGTGGATTTTCGACTTTCTCGTGGTGATTTTCGGAATCTACGATGGCAAAAATGTAAGGTCATCAGTTTTGGACAATAGGAAACGACTGGAAAAAATATTAGTAGTCTTGAAACTAAACATAAAATTTTACTCCAATTTTTTGAACATATACCTTTCAACAAAAAATACATTTTTTGGCCAACCGTCGAATTTTGGATTCAAAATTCGAGCCAAGGGGTAAATCCGACGCGCTGAACCCATTTCTGGCAGTGATTTTGCGATAGCACTTAGAATTGAGCTGGTGTGCAAAATGTTTGATATGAAATTGTCTTTTTTAGTCAAACTCTGACCCGTAGATTTCAAACGACTTCAGATTCGGACTCTTCGACCCAAAAAACCCCCCACGAAAAAAATGTTACCTGGGTCCGAAACGTTGAATTTTTTTTATGAATCTTTGAAGGAAGTGATAATTGAAAGTTGACTTTTTTCCCTGGAGGTCAGTCTTAAAAATACTGGGAGTGGATTTTCAACTTCCTCGTGGCAATTTTCGGAATCTACGACGTCAAAAATGTGAGGTCATAAGTTTTGGCCAATAGGAAACGCCTTGAAAAAATATTAGTAGTCCTGAAACTAAACAAAATTTTACTCCAATTTTTTGAACATATATTTATTTCAACAAATAATACATTTTCTAGCCGACCGTCGAATTTTGGATTCAAAATTGATGAAAATGAAATTAGAAAATGACCTATTAAGCACTTTAAGTATTGAAAATAATAAATAAATGGCATCTGAAGTAATTTGACAGTGATTTTGACAGTTGTCATATTTAAATTTTAGTATAAATTACTTTAATTGAAAGTTTTAAAGTATGTTATATGTATTTTCTTTAAAAGTGTGCATTTTTTTCTGTATAACTTGGAGATATGTTTATTTTATTATATTTGACAGTTAATTTGGCAGCTGTCAACAATAAAAAAGGAAATCGGATAATATCATTCGACAAATCATTTGGCTATATGTATAATGAAGTTTTAAAATTAAAAAGTCAAAAATATTTATAGATTTGAGACCTTGACACTGAATTTCGTTGGAAAAACCCATATTTCGCAATAAAAATACGTTTTTAGATTGAAATAATAAAATATCGGGAATGAAAATAAAAAATCCGGCTGGAGGAATTTACGGAGAAATTCACAACGAACATTTTAAACCGAAAAGCATCTTAAAAATCCCTATTTTTACCATCTCTAGAGGGATATGGGTGAAACACTACAGTTTTGCCCCACTGTGCGTCGCCCGTGTGCACCTCCGAGCGGTGACGTCACCAGTTAACACCTCGGCCTTCCTTCTCGACGGTAAAGTTCGAACACCACGCGCAATCGCCGCCCGGGTGGTACGGTCCTTGGGAGAGCGCCTTAGCGACCGCCACGAAGGAGCGGCGCGCCGTCCTCCGCAAGAACGGCGCGGCCATCGCTCCCCCTCACGCAACACCGCCGAAGACCTACGGCAGCGTGGCGGATCAATAATACCGGAATCCGCCCGTGCCGTGCCTCGCCACGCCACCCTCTCGGTGGCAACGGCAACGACGAGCGGCCACACCAGACAGACGCCCCCTCTTCGTCTGGCCCGGTGTCGCATTCAACAGAAATTCGTGCCTGTCATACAGTCCAGTACAGTCCAATCAGCGGGGAGAACACCCGTCACTAATTGTTATCAGCAAACAAAAAATATGATCGTATAGAGAAGTAAATTCTAAGAAAGGTGGCGTTTTTTGCTACTCGAGTTTTAATGGCGAACATAACCAAAAAAATTCGCAAAAGTCAAAAAAAACGGTTTCTTGCAAATAAAAAAAAAGCTTCAAGTCCTACACGAGAAAGTTAAATTAGAAAGTTGTAGGTCTTAAAAATGCGCGTCGAATGAAATTTGAACGAAAAAAATCGTTCATAAACGTTTGAGAAAAATTAAAAAAAAAACGTCAAAAATCGCGTTTTCGTTTTTTTTGCTGTGTAAATTCCAATTTTGTTTGAATAGACTTCTTGTTAACTACAAATATAGCCCAAGACAAGCGGAAAATGATCCTTTTTTTCAAAAATTCAAAAAAGTTTCATTTTTTCGGGTTATAACGATTTAAAAAAAAAGACTTTTTCAAAAAATCAGCTTTTACAGAGGCAAAAATGATCGTACATAAAAGATCATGGGCTCATTTTATTCGCGAAGACTTGTACTTTCATTCTATTAAAAAACCAAATCGCTTTTATTTAATTTTTGCATAAAAAAAATGCGTTGTAAAATTGTATCATTTTTTTCGAACCGTTTGGTTTCGAATAACTTTTTTTAATTTTGTTTTTACATTTTTGGCCGTTCAAAACACGCATTTTTTTTTATGAAGGTCCTACGACATCAGGGAGCCGAGATAATTTTTTTTAAGCGGAGGAAAAGATAATTTTGCGAGCGCGATCGATTTGAAATCGTGTTTAGTTTTCGATGCGCCCAAGCGGAGTGTCCCTCCACTCTGTCGCCGTGCGCTGGCTCAGCCTGTTTTCGCAAACAATTATGTCAACTTAATTATGCGAAATGATTTGAAATATTTTTTTAGAAAAAAGTCTAGATCTATTTCGTGAAAAATAAGTCAATCGGACGTTATAGCGCTGTCAGGAATTAAAAAAACATATCGGCTCCCTGAGGTCGTAGGACCTTAATTTTTTTTTAAATGCGTGTTTTGAATGCCAGTTTTCAAATATGCAACGGCCAAAAATGTAAAACCAAAATTAAAACAGTTATTCGAAAAAAACCGGTTCGAAACGTTGATTTACGTTTTCTACGCGACTACGTTTTTTGACGTTTTTTTTTTTAATATCTTGAAAGTACGCTTCAAGATGCATATTTAAAAAAAAAATGGGGATCAAGATGTAGTCACAATTCCGAGAATTTCGTAGCGGCAACGCTAAAACAATATACTATACGTCGCGTCAAAAAAGGTAGTCGCGTAGAAAACGTTATAAAACTAGCCCAAATTAATATTTATCCAAATCTCAAAAAGTCTCGCAAACTTGAAGAGATTTATTTATTTTCTAGCCCAACCCAGTCAATATCGTACAATAAACAAAGAAATGGCGTCATTGTTAATTAAGGCTTGCAAACAAATTCTGAAATTGTTTTTTGTAACTTCATACTACAAATAGAGGTCCCTGTTAGAAATTTCATGATCATAGTCGCCCTACTTTTGAAGTAAAAAAATAGTGTAAAAAAGGCACTTTTTTCATCTTCAGCAGTCATTTGCAAGTTAACAATAGCACTTGAATACTTCGGGTTGGGCTTAAAATTTAGGAAATTCAATAGGCTACTATGCCAAGGAACGGATATATAAGCGAAAATGTGAAAAAAGACGTTTTTTTTTTCACAAATTGTTAATTTATAAAAAATTAGCTGACGGTTTCAGCTCTACGGACCCCGCGCATTGTGTTCTACGCAAAAACTATATGGGAATGGGAAACCGTCAAAACTAGCCCTATATGTTTCATGAACACTCTTACCTCCGTGCCTACTGGACTAATATTCGCTACCTGGCCTCCGCTCGTTTTTAGGCTCGGGGTTGACAGGGATTTCACGGAATGCCCGAAGACCCGAGAGTAATTATTTAGGGACAGCGGTGAAAAAATCTGGCGAGAAGGAACGCAGAAATACACGCACGACTGCGGTATTTGACATTCTAATTGAAGATAGGAAAGCCAGTCGATAAAAAACATACACAAATGGCGTCCTGAGGTAAAAATTAATAAAGTGATGCACAGCAATCCTAAAATAAAGCAACAAATTGAACATAGACACATTAGAAAAACAGAGAGAACAACGTAACAAAGTAACGGCAACGTAATTAGTTCCAAAACGTTCCGTCGTAACGCTGGCTTCTTAAATTCTGATTGCCTACGCCCACAGTGACATTTTCTTAAAAAAAAAAGAGAAGCGCGGAACTCCGAGAACTTGAAGGGCAAATTACTTTAGTCGTACTTCGGACTATAATTGATCCGTCGATACGGTCGTGCTAAATATAGCCCTGCCTCCTAGCCACCCCTGATGGCTTACACGATCACCACATGATTTTTACGCAACGTACTTGTATTCTATAAAAATCCAGTTCCAAGCACACATCCAGCGTTCGACCCGTATGGAATCGCGCTGTGCAGACAACGACAAAGGGAGCGGCAGCTCAGAGGGGTTGCGAAGGGCCTAGAGACGTCCTCTTTACAACAGATGACGTGGCCGTTGGACCGAAGAAAACGGACGGTGGAGTCAGCATCCAGCGTTGCCAGATGTAATCGACTACGTTTGCCGCATCTTTTCGGAGGAACTATTGGCACGAGCAATTCCTAGCTGGCCATGAGAAACAAAAGTAGCACTCTTGATTTTTTGCAAACTTTAGAAACAAGCCAGTTATTCACATAAATACGCTGAATATTTCCCTTTACGGACGGCATAACCTTCCCAGCCGTCTTTTGTGTTCTTGGTCGCTGTGGACGGTCTTCGCGGGTTGCTGTCCACGCAGCTGACTGTCGAATTGACTCTGGAGTGTAGTGATGGAACCATGTTTCTTCCATTGTCACATATCGCATGAGAAAAATCATTTTTTTTATACCCAGCTCGAACAGAGCTTTCTCATGGACAGATGTTCATGCAAAGTAGTGAATACACTGCCTTCTGATATCTTTAAGGTGTCAACTACTCAGGCAACTTCACTTTACGGTCTTCCAATCCGGTTTTGTGAACTTTTTTATGTTTCCTGGAACAACTGCCGAATTTGGGTGATCAGAGCGTTCAGCATCATCGGTGTTGGTACGGCCGCATATGGGATGAAGGTTGGTACTATCTGAAAATCATATGGATTTGTCAATAGTGGCACTATCCTACGAACTTATTGAGTAATGTAGTATCACCTTCAACTTGGGCGCATTAGACGCAGAATTTCACAGGTTGTAATCCTATCAGAAGCAAAAAAAAATCAATACCTCAGTGCAAAAAAATATCAGAATATAAACAACCTTCAAAAAGTGGGTGTAATGCGTGACTTTGCTGACTGAATACTTAATACATATCCCTCGTAAACACGTACATATTTACTATTGAATTTTCTTCGAACTCATTTAGATACCAGGTTTTTGGACGTCCATACACAACATTTTCAAAGAACTTCGCTGGCAAACAACGCTATAAAATCGCGTAAAAACACTGGCTAATTATTCCAATTTTGTTTTTCGCTTTGACACCGATACGAAGAAGGAAAAGTGCGACCCGGAGCATTTAGAAAACAGCCGGCGCCGGTTGTTCCTTCCGCTGCAGATGATTCACGGTGCACGGGATCCAAACGAAAAAAAATCGCTTCTGCGACGCGACAGACGACGACTTAGCAGAGTTCTTGCTAACAAATATTTAGTTTAACATCTGCATCTAAATTTAGATAATTATTTAACCGACGAGCAGCTCGCTATTCTCTGCGGAGCATCTCAAGGACATGTAGAGGACGATGACGGCACCAATAAATAAGGAGCGGACCGACAGCGGCATGTTGCCCGATTGAGACGATGGAAATATGGGTTGCAGACCGCCCGTCTTGCCTTTTCTCTCAAAACGAAAACTTATCAACCTCTAAAACGGATTTTAGTAGGTCGCAATCAGCGTCGTTAATTGATTTGCCCAATTGTTACACTGGGCCAACTCACGTAGTAATCCATTGGCGTACGCTTGACCTTGCACTTGAGGGTCCGACAATATTGTTCGACTGCAACTCCGTTTTGTAGCGGAATTAAAATAATAATAGTGTTGTAGTATGAAAAAAAAGTCCTCAAAGCAGGCCCTGTCCAAGCTCAGTCCAAGAATTGTTACTAAACGACCAGCAAATGCAATTTTCAGAGTGGTTTGTGGGTAAGTTAGATAATAATGAAGCGCGTCTTTTGAAGCCACGGACGAACCACGTGGTTTTACCTCTCTGGTTGTGTTAATTCCCAACAAATGTGGAGCTCTTGGCTTCATCGTGGACGGCCACATCAGAAATAAGGTTAATTGGCCCGATTTTTTTTAAAGGGTTCGATTCGGCGTGCGTGAAAGTGCTTTCACGCCCTTTTCACGAGTCGGCACTGGAAGCCAGTTGTTTTTAACCACGAAAGACAGCCCGCTTCGTTTCGTTCGACGTTAGAAAACGGTGGTTACGTCACAGCCGCCGTGATAACGCCGAGAGCCGGGGCAAATTAGATTTAATAGGCGTTTTTCTTGGTCGCTGCCGGCGCAGAATTGCTTAACGACTCCTTTAACTCTTTGTGCACGCTGGCTGGTTGATAATCGGGCCGGATGTGCGGTCGCAGAAGGCCTTCCTCGTTCGCTTCCGCCCGCGTGTTGATTTGTTGCTGGCGCAAAATGCTACTGGGTTCTCTTTGCGACTCTATCCGTTCTATTTCTTGCCCGGCAGAAATGAATATTTTCCACAAGTTCTTCCTCTTTTATTGGTTCTATTATTTGCTATCGACTGTTTTTTAACAAGGGTTACTTGTTTTTTTTTTCTGAAATTTTAGAATATTCTGGTCAGAAATTTTTTTTGATAAAACATACGTGTGATGTGATTGACATACCAAGACAAGGATTTTTTTCCGGGGTCTTTTTTTAGGTCGTAGAATCCGCATCTAAAGGTGTTTGAGACCTATGTGTCATAGTTTGACGATAAAAGACAATTTTATATGAAAAATTTCGCACACCAGCTCAATTCTAAGTGCTATCTCAATATCAATGCCAGAAATAGGTTCAACGAACCAGATTTACCCCCTGGTTCGAATTTTGAATCCAAAATTCGACGGTCGGAAATTTTTTTGTCGAAAAGTATATGCAAAGGCGTTTCCTATTGGCCGAAACTGATGGCCTTCCATTTTTGACATCGTAGATTCCGAAAATTACCACGAGAAAGTCGAAAATTCACTCCAAGTATTTTTTAGACAGACCTCCGGGGAAATAAGTCAAATTTCGCTTATCACAAGATTCGTTAAAAAAAAAATCAACGTTTCAGACACAGGCAACATTTTTTTCGGGGGTTTTTTTGGGTCGTAGAGTCCGAATCTGAAGTCATTTGAGACCTACGGGTCATAGTTTGACTTTAAAAGACAATTTTATACGAAAAATTTCGCATACCAGATCAATCCTAAGTGTTATCGCAAAATAAATGCCAGAACTGGGTTCAGCGAGCCAAATTTATCCCTAGTTCGAATTTTGACTCCAAAATTCGACGAAAAAAAAAATTTAAGTAAAATTTTATATTTAGTTTCAAGAGTACTAATATTTTTTCCAGGCGTTTGCTATTGGCCAAAACTGATGACCCTACATTTTTGACATTGTAGATTCCGAAAATGACCACGAGAAAGTCGAAAA
Source organism: Aromia moschata (assembly GCA_029963805.1). Classification (NCBI taxonomy): domain Eukaryota; kingdom Metazoa; phylum Arthropoda; class Insecta; order Coleoptera; family Cerambycidae; genus Aromia; species Aromia moschata. The sequence goes on along the minus strand of JAPWTK010000015.1, from coordinate 612,867 downwards.
TCCACTCCCAGTATTTTTTGGACAGACCTCCGGGGAAAAAAGATAAATTTCTATCATCACCTTCTTCAAAGATTCATAAAAAAAAATGTCAAAGCTTCAGGCCCTGGCAAGATTTTTTTCGGGTTTTTTTTTTGGGTCGTAGTGTCCGAATCTGAAGTCGTTTGAGACCTTGAAAGATCTCTGAAAGATCTCTAGAGTGATTTGGGTAAATTATTATGATTACTTCTAAAAATAATTCTTCCACATTTAAATGATACTTATCTCATCATCTTGTAATAGGTTTACAAGAAAAACGTTTAAACATTTTAAAAAGACCGGCGGAACTGACATAAAACCGATTTTTCATATAATTTGCTGTAATTTTTACTATGATTGCTCTCGTGAAATTGCTTGTTTTAATTTTACATCTCTATTTAGGCAACGTTTTTGTGTAAATAGTGCGGATAATTGCTAATAACTATCCAGAGGAAATACAAAAAATCAATACAGCTCGATGGTCATTTAGACGCCCTGTACATAATTGGACCAGCGTGTGTGGGTTTCCCCAGCGTTTTATCGATGATTTACTAATTTGAGTAGTAGCTAGGCAATGCGAAGAAGGGGAGAAAAGATAATGAGTGTGTGTGGGGTAGGAGTATCAGACCTGGACAAAACTGCCACAACATTATTCCGATATAATGGATTGATAACCTTTTGCTTGTGATTTTATTTTCGAACAACAGTTAAAATAAAACAAAGAGTAACATTTCTGTCATTCGAATAAAAAACATCGGTGGTAGAGAGAGAAGTATTCAAAGCAATTTCATGCCCGATGCCTAGGCATTTCATGGTCAATGCCTGAACAAATAAATGTATGTATTACCTAATATGTACATATGTATACTATACTTAGTACTACTCTTGACACATACGCAGATAAAGAACCGTCAATTTTGAAAGCTGTAAAACATTTTTGATCTCTGATTCCTCACGGCAAATATTCTTTTAGCGTATGGAGTTTAAAGACTGCGATAATTCTGAAGACTAGTAAACATGGTATATTTTTGTCTAATACCTGACGTGCTACTAGACTTGTTTGATTATCGTTCAAAAATCTATGGGATTCAGCTCCTGTCACTTCTGTGATCGACTAACCCTCCAATGGACTCGTTGACGTTCTATATCAATTCAGATTTTTTTTATCGTGAAGATAAACCTAAAAAACCCGCGATAAAGGTGATAAAATTCAATGTTTTTAGTCGCCTCGGCATTTCCTTGGAAATCCCCACGTTTTCGCGCCACATCCTCTGGACACGAAGAGCGAATGGTGTCGACCGGACGGTTGTGCCATCGGCTAATTGCCCTTTCAATGATTAGATAGTGGTTTAGCAACAAGAACGCAAATATTTATTCGTCTGCTGGTATTGTAAAGGATGGGAGCGGGTATCATTTGTGATTTATCTTGGAACGCTCCAGACACGTTTACGATGGGCTTTGCGATGAAATGTGCACTTCTGGCAGCGTGAAAGTACACGAAGACTAATGGTGACGTTCAAAGTGTTTGCAATTTCCTCTGATAATTATATCGTCATCAAAGTTGGCCGACCAAAAAAAGACCTTAAAAGAAGGTTAGAAAAAAAGAAGGTATAACCTTATTTAATTATCAAGGCTGTTGCATTATGTGACAGTCATTATTTATTTTACAATTGTGACTTGTCAAAAGTTTGACAACAAAGATTCCTCTTCATCCGTGGCTCTTTAGAAGTTGAGCGGCGTCTTCTTCTTATTCTGGGTTCCTTGGTCTTAGCTCTTTTTCATCAAAATTAGGAATGTTTCTGATAGGACTGATTCCAACTGTTAATAACTAGGGGTCCCAGGGTTGACCCTTGCGGTACCCCTAACTTGGTGTGCATAAAGCTACAGCTTCAATGTACCGGGGTAGTAGAAATATTACTGAATCAAGGGGACTGACAATGAACTTACATCTTGGATAAAGTGAAAGTCTACATTCATTCGCTAGGACTGTATTTTTAGTATGATTAAATTATCGCACTCGATGGTGTGTTTGATTAGGATCTCCTAAATCATTAAACATAGATGTACCAAAGCTGCGAACCTCTTCAAATTGCGCAATCATTTTAAAAATAGCCACCGCCGATAGAAAGGTAAATGAGCCAAATAGGACTGATAAGTTGGAGGAGGTGATTTTTCATTCACAATATTAAAGTTTTACGTCGCAAGATGTCATTTCAGAATTATAAATTGACGTGTCTCAGGATTTTCAAAAAAAATGCATAATAATGGAGCTACTGAATTTATTCCATTTGGCGGTTCCACACTGTATATTTTCCTATGATTAAACGCTAATAATATTTATGATTTTATAGATTATGTTTAGATTTTCTTGTTTTTTTTTGACTGTAAAATAATCTACGATCGATTTTAGTGAAAGTCAAAGACGTTAAATCGAAGTTAGGAACTGTAAGTGTAAGGGAATATGAGACCATTGAAGGGCTTCTGCAAAAGGACAGCGAGTTTATTAGGTCTCCAATCATCTTTGTCCCGTCTCATCTTTGTTTTTCTTTGTGCGAAACCCTTCAAAAGCTAATTGGATGTGGAAGGAAGTCCTGTGTTTTAAATTCATTAGGCACCGTTAGGGAAATGAAACAATTCGATGCCAGCGACGTGGCATTCCAAGGGCGTCTAGTAATAACACAGGCCTACCTACGCTAAAGATGAAGACTACAGAAGCATCGTAGAAAACATGATAAACAACTACCCAAAGTAAATCTTGGTAAATTTCCAGAAAAACTTGGATATTTTAGTGAGGAGGAAGGGAAAAGATTGCACCAGGATATAAAATAATTTGAACGTCAATGTCAAGGAAGATAGGACGTTAATAGAACCGAACGAATAGACTTAAAAAGAACCGGTCGAAAACAAGGACAGCTCGAGGACATCCTATAGGCTCCCGAGGTTTTATACGCTCCGTATATTACAATCCCACTCGTGCACTAATTTCGGACAGTAACGGTCGAAGCAGAAGACCCATTTCACGAATAAATAAACGCAACAGGCGACTCGTTGAGATTCCTCGTATTTTTAGTAGGCAATTTATGAAATATTTAACAGTGTTTGGAAAAACATTCCTGACTAGGTTAAGTATATGTCGCCGCGATTTAAAATAGGCGTGATAATATCGAGAGCACGATCGGACGATAGGCAACCATCATCGATCGTTTGTCGACTTGAAGGTATTAAAATCATTCGGGTAATTAGCAGGACCGGACTTCCAATTTAGCAGGACGGTAAAATTGTTGTCAGTAAAATTGTTGGCAGACTGTAGCGTTATTATTAGTGTGTTCGAGTTGTTTATGTCGTCGGCGTCGGTATTACGCATTAATAATAAAATCTCACACGTACAAACGCCTAAAAAACTACCATTTACTGACAAAGTGCTGTGTAGGGACAAACGTGATTGCTAGCCGTCACATAAATAATGTGAAACTTGGAAATGAAAACGAGGATCTCTTTTTTATTTCTAAGAGAAGCTCTTGAGAGTTCAGTTTATGTTCGACCTACTTTTAATGGTAAGTGCATGTGATGTACCTTTGAATGTACTCGATAAACAAGAATTTGGTGAGTTTTGGAACAAATACGTTCCGAAGATGCAGTTACCTTAAAAGTACATTAAAAAAAACACTGGTTATGTATTGACGAGACGTTTCCAGCAAAAAGCTGTTATTTCGCAAATCAATCCTGCCGAAGCTGCAGCTATTAAGGAGAGTCAGACCAAATTTCAAGATATGTCCGTTGGAACAGTTTTAAAAACTACTCGTAGCAAATATAAGGGTTTGTGTGATGCCAGACAAAAAATTACAGAACAGTGCGATGTCGTTAGGAGTCACTACAAATAGTGGACGAACTGAATTCGATGCTACAAGCTTTAGGTGACGCAATAAATGAGCTAGTTAAAAGTAAGTTCAATAGCCGGGACTTACGTGGACAAATTCGGAAGAACCTCCTCTCAACGGTATAGGGAGGCAATATTTGAGGCCGGACCCGAGGGGCGAGTCCGGCCCTGCCCGGCGAATGTGTTAAGTGCGCTCTTCGCGGCACGTGTTGCGAAATTTATGGCGTTGTTTGGTTAGAGAACGAGCCTGGAGCTCCGCTCAAGATTCCATCCTTGCATATTCATGGCGGCTCGGATATGGAACGCCAGAAGGTCACTTCTTTATTTACCGAAGCCGCTTAAAGAGGCGCATGTGCGCTGTCGTCGTCGCGGGCCTAGTCCAGTAGGCAGGGAGCTAAAATCATCAAAAACTGTTCTTGAAAGATATGGGGCTAGTTTTGACGGTTCCCTATGTATTTTTTTGCGTAGAACACAATGCGCGGGGTCCTTAGAGCCGAAATCGTCCGCTAATTTTTTTAAATTAACAATTTGTGAAAAAAAAACGTCTTTTATTCACATTTCCGCTTATATCTCCGTTCCATGGCATATTTTAGATTGCATAGTAGTTTATTTTAGTAGTTTAAATGTATCTAGTTAAAAGTATCACAAGCCCCTACTTCCAATTTGAAAATTTAGGGGTTGTAGCTGTCACCTGAAGGGGGTTGAATTTAGGGATGACATTTTTACTTCGCAAGATGTCATTTTAGAATTAGAAATTGACGTGTCTCAGGATTTTCTAAAAAAATTGGTAACTTTACTGAAAACATTTGGCTGTTCCACACTGTATAATACGTCGCGTATAAGAAAACGTTATAAAACTGGCTCAAATTAATATTTTTCAATATCTCAAAAAGTCTCGCTTGAAACTTGAAGAGATTCATGACTTTTCTAGCCCATCTCAATCAATATCGTACAGTAAACAAAGAAATGGCGTCATTGTTAATTAAGGCTTGCAAAAAATAATTTAACTCGTTAATTATTCGAAAAGTTATTAACAAATCGAGCTGAATTTTTTTTTTGTAACTTCATACTACAAATAGCAGTCCCTCCAAGAATTTCATGATATAGTGGCCCTACTTTCGAAATAAAACAAATAGTGAAAAAAAAGCACTCTTTCCACTTCAGCATTCATTTGCAAGTTAACAATAAGACTTAGAGACTTCGGGTTGGGCTTAAAATTTAGGAAATTCAATAGGCTACAACTTCTTAAATGCATATGCTATCTAAAATATGCCAAGGAACGGAGATATAAGCGGAAATGTGAAAAATATATGTTTTTTTTCAACAAATTGTTCATTTAAAAAATTAGCGGACGGTTTCAGCTCTACGGACCCTGCGCATTGTGTTCTACGCAAAAAAATACATAGGGAACCATCAAAACTAGCCCTATTCTTTCAAGAACACATAAAAATCTCTGCCTACTGGACTGAAGGTGTAATCAGGCGTTGCCAGATTTAATTCTTGAGATTTAAATAAATCGCCAGATCTGATACGTGAGAAAGACTCGTATAAAATCTTGTAAACCTTACACCCCGTACAAAATATCGAATAAGCCCTCTCGCAACAGTAATACCTCTCGTCAGATACGCGCCACATAATCAGCAACACGCGGTATGTCACTCATTAGCGTGCTATTTAATGTGCATCCTGCGGCAAACTATTTCCTGCCGTCTGCGTTTGGTTTCCATGCCCCAGTTTCTTTGCGTAGCGCACTGACGCCCGAAAATGCGAACGAGAATTTTCGTGGTGAATAGGAACATCAAATTCGTACGTTCGTAGGCCATCGGAGATGGCGCCAACACTTTTTTGACCCGTTTAAATAAGATAAATACATACAAAGTATGATAGAAATTTTAGTTATAGGTAGTAATAGCTCCAAATCGTACCCAGTATTTGAATAGAGTAGGGGGTATTTTTTTAGTTTGATGTACAAGGTGTTTACAAAAAGTGTATAAAAAAAAACCATCACAGGTTTTTTCGTGAACCGTCTGCATTTGCCAGAGAAACCAAGAAGTATAATAAAACAATAATGGCAAGTATTACAAGTTTGCCAATATAAATGCAGCGTTCTATATACCGTGTGTGTAAAGTCGACATCGGCCAGTTATGAAAAAGGACAAACATAAAAGAGACGACAGATAAGAAGCAACTCTCACCACCTGTGCTTGTTGTTAGACAAAGAAGTGTAGTATTTGTCCTTTTTCACAACTGGCCGATGTCGGCTTTACACAAACTGTATATTGTTTTGTTGTTTTCAAGATTTGTGGGGGCTCACTTTGTTCGAATATTAATTTTACAAGTTTCTTTGAATTGTTTCTTTAATACAACACATTCCTATTTATCTTCTAAAACACAATGTGATGATGACAACTTCAAATTCCGCAGTACGGCCCTGTATTCGCTCGAGTTTTATACGTGGCGGGAATGAGGAAGGCTTCGTGAGATACTTGGCATGATTCTACGACTGTTTCCCGGCGAATATTCACTGGACAAGGTCCCAATACGCGTGTTGTCAATTTTGTGTATTTAAATAATATTCGTTGTCATTCTCTTTCGCTTTGACTCCTATCCACGTGTCTGGTAAAATATTTGTACATTCTAAATGCGCGGATGAAAATACAGGGTGTTTACAAACTTGTACAGCACGCTGTATTTTGGTAACATGTTACTATTTGTTGGCAAACGATTTAAAATACACTACTCACAAAAATTAAGGGAGCAAAAAAAATCTAAATTTTTCCTCGATTTTTGACGGGCTCTATCTAAGTAAAAAATGGTGGAATCGCGAATTTAAAAAAAGCGTTTTGAAGCTCCAAGACTCTAGTTTTCGGATATGTAGACCAACATTTTTTTAGAAGCCACGGTTTTAACGCAATCCAAAGAAATAGCGCGAAAAAAATTTTTTTCCAAATTTTTAGTCTCCTTTTTCTCGCCCCACGATCTCGGAAAAAATTTTCGGTTAAACGACCATGGATAGATAGCCTGTTTATTCAGCTTCAATTTCCTTTTTTTAATCGTTTGCTACGTCCATTTGTCGCGGAGATATTCAAAATTGAATGAAAAATGACCCTTTTGTCTTCAACCATCGATATCTCAGCAACCAATGATCGTACAGCAAATTGAAGGGCAGTTTCGGAAACTAGAATAAACTCCCTACAAAATCCGGCGAAGACATTTAAAAAAAAAAATTCCACCCTCAATATCGACTTGAAAAAAGTGACTTTTCCCTTGTTTTGGTAAATCGACTGCATTTTAACAAATATTGATGGGTAGGCTAGGACTTTTAGGAATTTTTACACGTCAATGTACCCTCAATAGCCCTGTAAATCTGCAGATCGATCCATCGAACGGTTTTTCCGGGCCGATTATTCAGTTTTGAAAAAATTAAAGGAGCAAGATTTTTATTCTTAAACATTGTGTAATCTTCATAAAAATGGAAAAAACATTTTTTTCAACTCTTCTCAATTCTGTATCGGTCACTTGATAAATTTGAAAAAAAAAACTAAAATTTCCGAAAAAAAATTGTCTCGAATTTTTGTTGTCATTTTTCGCCCATTAAAAAAAGTAGACTCAAAGTAGAGCCCGTGGAGCGAGAAAAAGGAAGGCTAAAAATTTGTAATGTTTTTTCGCGCAATATCTTCGAATTGCGTTAAAACCGTGGCTTCTATAAATTGTATCTTACAGTTCCGAAAACTAGAGTCAGCATCAAAGTAGATACAGCCCGTCAAAAAAAGGGGAAAACCCAGATTGTTTTGCTCCCTTAATTTATGTGAGTAGTTTACATAAATTGTGATTTTATACCTTGTGGCCAATTGCCACAGCATTGCAAAGGAAACATTTGGGGAAAGACTGTCCGGAGGGGAGAGGGAGGTGGTCACAATAGTAATGTTGCAAAGAACCAGTTGTTTTTTCAGCAGTCCACGTTTTTGTTAGCAGTCCAGTGATTATAATCAACATTTAACGCATTGTCTGGTTATTCCACGTTACTGCACACATACGCATATCTCTGATTTGCAACGTTCTAATTGCTTTCATCCACGATAGGTTTTCATGACTGACACTAAATTCAGAATGATTTGCATCGTATTTTTTTTTTATTCCGCTCTTTTTTCTCGCTCGAATTAAGGCGAGCTGGCCGTAATTGTTTCATGGCGCTTTTTCCTGATCAAGAGAGCTAACCTTCGAAATAATTGCTAATTTATTTTCCGAGCAATCGAGCTTGTTTTGTTTTATCGGAAGAAACGGCGATTTTGCATGAACCTTCGCGTATTTCGACGAATAATTTGCATAAAGTATTCGAAAAATTGTAATCGCTCGGTTGGTATTCGGTCAAAGTAGTTGCAAAACGAGTGTGGTTGAAATGGATCGACGTTAGGTTTCTTTGACGACAGAACGGTAAAGTTTTTAGTTGCAGAACGACGATAACATAGCTTATCGATGTAATAATTACCTGGGAAAGTTACAGAACACGTTGACTTGAATGCTATTTTAAGCGCAAATAATTCACGATCCTTATCGTAGTTTAAGCTAAAGAAAAATTATTAGAGTACAATTTTTCCTAAAATACAGCCTGCTTCGTGTGACAACGTGTAAACATTCGAAGTGTGTAAATTAATGCAATGAGACTGGCAACGTAGCGCTCGATCTAGCAACACTGCGGAGACGGGACTTGGAAGGGCGGTAGGTCAACATGTAATGCACATCCAGTACAAGTTTGAACTCGTCAGAGTCATTTGTTTGTTCTTTGTGACTGTTTTCGTAAAGAGGTTTTTTTCTAGCGCGTTTTAAAAATGAGTGACATTAATTTGAGGCAGACACAGAAAGAGTTGAATTTGAATCACAACATTGTTTATCAGATTTCGACTAACGAATTGGGGATGAAAAAATTCTACGCAAAAATGGTTCCAAAAAACCTTTCACAGGAACGAAAGTACATCAGGAGAGAAAGGTGTCTTGACTTTTTGGAATCGATTGAAAGTGATCCCCATTTTTATAGAACGTGTCATTACTGGTGATGAGTAGAGATCGTGCAGCGCGGAGGGTAACAGGACCGTAGTCAGTTTACGAATGAAAATGTTAATATGTTCACAGAAACTATGTTGCATTACTAAATATTATTTAATATTTACATTACATGTACATTATTAAATATTATTACTTAAGTTATTACCAAAGGACGAATGTCACAGGGCCGACACTGTGCATGTCCTGCCCTTGACTCGTTGGCCTTCACAGCTCACAGCTGACTTGCATTACGAAAACTGCGCTAGCAATTTTAGTTACGAGTATTTATGGCACGCTGTAACAGACAGTCGCCGGTATTGCATCGCGTTGATACGTTTCGTTTTTACGTATTCGCCGTGTGTTTAATTAACTTTATAAATATTAATAATTATTAGCTGAGGGGAGAAGTGAATAAAGTGAGGTACCATGCCAAAGGTGAAAAGAAATAATCGGGAAGTATTTCAAACGTGATTTGACAGTGATCCCGAGGGTTTTAGGGACACAAGGGTTTTTTATTCAAGGAAATGACCTTTTTTGTACTGTGTGTGAACGCATTATAAAAAAAAACTCTCTCATTACTTTATTTACGCACCGCCACCATGCCCACATGTGACATGGGGCTACTATTTTCGCGGGCAGTGGGCGCCTATGATGGAACCGCCCCTGATATTTGCCTCGCACGTCACCTTACAACATACATATGTACTTATTCTTGCGAAGCGAAGATCGTTGGCCCGATTAAAAACGATTTTATGTGTTTTTAATCTACCATCGCCGCAGTTCTTGTATATTGAACCAGCGATAAGATAAGGAATTTTGTTTTAAGATATTAACAAATATCTTTAGCAATGTTGATTTTTTTCACGTTGCACAAATTTAATCCGCGATAACCGTGCCCCGTCCTTATTAGAGCAGGCCGTATTTTTTTCTTTGTTCGACCCGTTGATTGATTCTATCTTATCATTTATGGAACATAATCTATTTGTTTTTAATAATTGGTTGGAGTCCTTGAATTTTTCTTTCACGAAAAGAATTCCGAAAATAAATCTTATTGTCAAGTGCTGTTTTACGACAACAATATTTTTTACAGATATCTGATAGTGGTGGCCTACGTGATACTTTAACAATGCGGCTTCATTGTATTTTTTTTTATTATTTTATACTTTTCAAGAATTTCTCAATGTTATCACTTACTTGCTGTTGCCGAGCCGAAGGCGGAAAATAAAGTAAAGAGAAGAAAAAGCCGAAAGAACCATTTGCCATCAATTTAGCCACGTGACAACCGGGCTGTCATACACGTACATTCCCCCACCTTTAAAATCCTATAAATCGACCAGATTTTCTTGAGTGATTGATTATTCTTTATTACTGTTTGAAAACATAACGCAAACAGCGTCCGATTTGTTTATAAACTTGGCAATGAGTGAGGGGCGTTTGCGTAACCGATTCCATTATCGAAATTTCTTTAGCTACCTACTCTTCAGATTCAGGTCACCTTTAATCTAAAATTCTACGTGGTTATTGCCTCAAAGTTTCGAGATCGCGCTCGAGGTGGGACACTGTTTCTTCATTGTTTACAAAGCTTACGATGAAATTATGTCCTTAAAAATCATCGTTTTTACGGTCGTCATCGGTAACATAATGTGGTACTATTTTCCGTGTAATACGGGCTTTAGAGTCGCTAAGTGTAATACGGCCTTTAGGGACGAGTCATTTCGCGCTTGGTCTACTACGAGTAGCGCCTACGTAAATAATTGAGTCAACGTAAATTACTGAGTCACCAGATGTCACTCCTAGAAACTCCAGCGTGGAAATCACGGGATGTTTCGCATAAATCGACGTCTAAAATGTAGGGTTCGCTAGGTGACGTGTTGTTTCAATCCTATTCTATCGAGGAATTGATAAATCGAACCGTCACACGTTTATCAGTCGTTTCACTTTCTTTGCAAAATGTTAGGCAATTGGCAGTTTGCATTGTGTTATTTATTTTTTTATAGATTTCCTTTGTGAATTTTTTTATTTTGGAATTTGTCTCAGACAAAATCTATGGGGGTTAGATCTGGCGATCGTAAAGGCCTCTGAAATCTCTTGAGCATATAAATCGGGTTAAAATATCACTAGGTAATGTTTATATAACTTGGTTTTGTAGAACAGGGCCAGTTGGTAGAAGAGGGCCAATAGAGTGGCCTCCGAGGTTACCAGACCTTACGCCCCTCGACTATTTCCTTTGGGGATATTTAAATGCAAAATCCTATACCACCTTAAGCCACTGCAATCATTCCCTTGCGGTTGTAGTTGCGTGGACGTCGTATGTTTGTCGAACTTGAGCAAAAAAATTACGTAACACCTCGTGCTCGTGCATAAGTACGTGGCAAATCGGAGCTGGTTTTCAATTATCGCGTTGAGCGCAAAAACAATAATCGTCTGCACGGCCGCATTAGATATAAATAATTGCCGTACGTACATATGTATTTATTACTCGTATGTCATCCAGTCGATGCTTTAATACGAGCCAAGGCCAACGCGACCGTCCATCGATTTGATTTACATAGATTAGGTGTCGACTTTATGTAGTTCTTTCGATTGTTTCTGCGTTTACTGCGGTTTCGCCGCTGCTCATATTTTTACTGCGAAACGACTACAATCTAGTGAGCCCTGAGGGCGCGTTGATGACGTACATACATATAGTCCATTTCTTTATTTAAGAGCCAGTTCGGCACGTTTCAATTGCGCACAGCGGACGTAGTACTAAATAGAATGACCATACCCGAGATATATTAGAGATACCGACAAACAAACAATACCAGAATGTACTTCTCGAAGCTCACGAAGCTGCAGCTACAAAAGAAGTGAGTACAATTTGAGGTTTCGTATACTGCGACCAGGAGCAGAGCTATCACTGCTATTTTGGTGCACTGTATCGGTAATAATCACCTCCTAGGTGTAAGGTTCGCAAATTGGAGGGAATCGAAGCGTCACTAGTACTATGTTTAAAACATTATTATGACACTCTGTATAACATCTCAAGAAATCTTGGAATATTGTGTAAAATTGGGCATGCTACGATTCTTGAATGAGATATTCGATACAGTACGCCCATCTCAATGGCTACCTATTAGCATCTGTTGATTACCATCACTATAGTTATAAATCCACTTCATTTGTCGCTCGTTTAGGATCTGATCTAAACAATTAGCGGCAGTTCAGTAATGAGTAATGAATGAGTCTCAAAATTTACATACGTCCAAATATATTGTCGAAATATACATAAACTGCTCATCAAAATTAGCGTATCACTTTTTAGATTCTAGAGATTTTTTTACCAGTTTATAAATCTGTCATTCCAAAACTATACCTTCTTTCTAGAGTTTTGTTGGTATCTATGTCTTGGTTTTTTGATTTCATTGTCATTTTCGCTATTAAACGCGGTGTCACTTTTGTATTGTTAACGCTTCAAAGTAGGCACTCTGTGATCTCTGACACACCTATTTGAATGCCTTTAAATGAAAGGGATAGGATTGAAATTACTGATGATAGAAGAATTTGTCAGTAAGAGTGTTTAAATTAAGTAATGCCATCTGAACCTGTTTCACAATCTACAGTAGCAACGTAGCGCCCGATCTAGCAACACAAGACGGAGCGCCTGGATGAAGGGCGTAGGTTAACATGTAATGCACCTTCAGTACAACTTTGAACGTTTTGTTAGTGTTCTTTGTGTTTTCTAAAACGTTTTTTTAAGTGCGTTTTAAAAATGAGTGACATTAATTTTGAGCAACGGCGTGCTATCTGGTTTTGCTTCAGACTTTTGACAGAGCGCAACGGATACCTTTGCAAAACTTCAATACGCCTACAGAGGCCTTTCAGATGTTTTTTTCAAGGGCTTCTTGTTTTTTCGGTGGTTTATACTCAGAAGGAACAGAGCTCGATTGAAGATGAACCACGTAGTAGAAGGCCTTCATCTTCAAGAGAACTTGATAAAAATGTTCGATAGAATACGGGATCTTGTTTAGGGTTCATTGTGAACATTCCAGTCGGCGGGTTGAAACGACAAGAGTGATTCCATTTCGGGGAAGAGTTATTAATTTGAATCACACCACTGTTCATCGAATTGGGGGTGAATGTCAAAATTAACTGCGCAAAAATTAGTTCCAAAAAACCTTTCCAGTAACAGAAGGACATCAGGAGAGAAAGCTGTCTTGACTTTTTGGAATCGTAAATTGTTAAATGATCCCCATATTATGGAACATGTTGGCTGTTCATGACCCTTCAAGGAACGGCATTTTTGGTACCATAGGTTTTAAAAAACATTCAAAAAACATTAAACGGCTGTAACCGACCAGCTGAAGGCTATTCCAGTATATGAGTTCCAGCACTGCCATGAGGAATGGAAGACCCGTCCCCAGCGCTGTGTGGCCTCCCAAGGAAGTTATTTTGAAGGACACAATACTGAATTGTAATTCAAATTTATTAAAAAAAAACAATTTCATTACTTAATTTACACATCTCCTAGATTATCTCAATTTTCATTTAATATGAGTGATGCTGAGTGACTTTAGGCTCTACACAATTCACAGTGAGCATTTAACTGTGTATGTGACTTAAAATTCCCCCATTTCTGTAAATAATAATGGCATTCGATATATCAACAGTAAATGTGATATTTTAAGCCATAATCTATGTGCCTACTTTGGAATCTAGGCCAGCTATTACAGATAACGATATCCGAAGACTCTTTCCCCTCAAGAACGACATAGTTACATACACGTCGGTAAACTCAAACATCTGATAAAAAAAAACCAAGGTGACTGAAAGGATATCTTGCAATTCTTTATGGTGCCTCCAAAGTAAACTAATTACAAATGTAAACTGTTTGGGCAAATTTGTGAGTAAACGCGTTCCTCAGTCCTTTCGTCATATTTGTTTAGTAAATATCTTGAAAACAAATTTATTAGATAATCTTTTCAAGTTGCCATCTCTGTGCGATGAGTTTCATCTCTTATTGGGATCGCTCATTTTCGAAACAAGATAACATTTATTTAAGAACATCGTACATACTACTAGCGACTACGCAAACATATGACGACGTATTTTTTCTTTGTATCCGTTATCTCTACTTGGCCAGGAACACTGCGGTGTGTTCCTGGCAACAACTGGAAAAATTTGGCATAGAAAAAAAATCGTTGTCTCACGATCAGTATGCAACTTATGAAGAATGGAAACCCAAATGCACCAGAATCATCCGTGTGATGAGGCAACAACAAATTGAATAGAAAATATTCGTTATCTCTACTATTGGCCAGGAACACTGCTGTGTGTGTGAGATTTTCCATTGCGTTTAACGAAAATTTGGAGGGTCTAAAAATTGGGTCAGTACCTTCAAAAGACGTTGATAAGACAATATACGAGGTGGATTTTAGGGACCTAGGTTCAAAGTCAAAATGAATCAAAAAGACCTTTTTAAATCCTTCCAATGGCAAATGTGAAATTCCATTTGAATACTTTTCAAACAACTGGAAAAATTTGGCATTGAAAAATCGTTGTCTCACGATCAGTATGCAACTTATGAAGAATGGAAACCCAAATGCACTAGATTCATCCGTGTGATGACGCAAAAACCAATTGAATAGAAAATATTCGTTATCTCTACTTGGCCAGGAACACTGCTGCGTGTGAGACTTTCCCGTGCGTTTAAGGAAGAATTGGAGGGTCTAAAAATTGGTTCAGTACCTATAACGGACGTTGATAAGACAATATACGAGGTGGACTTTGGAGAGCAAGGTTTAAAGTCAAAATGAATAAAAAATATCTTTTTAATTCCCTTCCAATGACAAATGTGAAATTCCAATTGAATACTTTTCAAACAACTGGAAAAATTTTCATAAAAAACTGGTTGTCTTACGATCAGCATGCAACTTACGAAGAACGGAAACCCAGAATGCACTAGAATCGTCCACGAGATGACGCAATAACGAATTGAATAGAGATGAGAAAAGGATACAAAACAATTGATCTAAACCGGTCGAATACAAACATTTTAATTCGCCGTATCTTCGTTGGGACTTACAACTTGGGTACACCAGACGATCTGTTGTATCAGACTGCAAATTTTCTACAAGTCAGCCTTCGAGTGGATCAACAAAAATATTTGAATTTGAATATCCACTGTATTTTTTTATGATAGACTATGTAAATGTCAGATAACCATTATTTTATTTTATGCGCCGTGCATCTGAAAGCGTTAGTTTTACGACCTTGACGTTTCTCGCCTTCCGGTCTAGATTAAAGGGCACTTGGTGGCGTTGGGGTCAACATGGGCAACCTCGGGTTCTTCGATTTTTGTGAATCAATCGTACTCTGGCCATTGCTCGCGGTATCCACGACAATACAAAGCAGACAATGAAAAGAAAGCTTTTTAAGGAAATATACAAAGGAAATTCAAAGATTCAACTACTGGGCTACACAAAATAAGTTGTATGTTCCTTGAATCTAGTCAAAACTGATTTTTGCGTCTTCCCAATATCATTTTTCCAGCAAATCAAAGACCGGTGCAGAAAAAAACTATTTTTAGCACGAGAAACAAACTCCTTCCAACTTTGGGACGTGAGAGGTTGAAAAAACACCCCTTGACCAAAATAAAATAGGCATTGCACGCGGAAACTGCTGCGGCCTGAGTTTTACCCTAGCGGAAAAATTATGGGCAACTTGTTGATGGTCTGAATCTCAACTTGGTTACGTTACTTTCATCTAGATTAAATGACGTTTTTAAACTATTCCTGGGGTGTGCAATGTGAGTATTGCGTTCGGAATGGTAAACTGTTTATGCACAGTGGTAGCTCGTGAGGAAATTTTAAACTAACTACTGCGGTTAAATTAGTTTTTAACAACAAAACGCCTGCAGAATCTACGCTTTGAATGCTTTTATCCATCTGCTCTGTAGGACAAGGGTTTTTAGAGTTTTCACTGGATTGGAGGGCGTAGAGTGGCCTCCAAGATTTCCAGATCTTACGCCTCCGGACTACTTTCTTTGGGGATATTTTAAGGCAAAAGTTCATACCACCAGACCACAAAATTTAGGAGAGAGCACTTTTGCCTCTCTCTGTATATATTTTTGCAGCTGAAAATCGTGTATAAGCGAATTTTAAGTCGTGTTGGTTGCTCTGTTTGCGAAGATAACGGTTTTAAAGCGCTTTCAAATAAGACTCGTTGAAGTAAATTAATGAAGTTAAAGAACGCTAATAGCCCAAGATGACAATGATAAGCGGTTAAGTCAATATAAAGCCATAAACGTTGCTTAAGATGGTTTTAAATAATGTCTAAATAAGGTTCATTAAACATATTCGGATGGTAAAAAAAAGTGACATTTAGTTTTATTTAGTTTACTAGAAAGTCTGACGATGGTGCCAGTATTAAAGCAGAAAATGTGTGTAACGGGTAATTACACGATAATCCTGTAATAAAGAAAATAGTGGAGTCAGCACGATTAATTTTATCTAACTGATTACCTCGTTAGCTTTGTTTAACATGTTACATAAATCTAACACTTTTTTTTATCGTTTGTGTCTTTTCTTTCAAGCTCTTGCTCGAACTAAAACTCTTGTTTTTAATTTATTTTATTCGTTTTGGTGACAGTTTTCGTCTTTGATCTTATTCTTTTGTCTCTTACATATTTTGAGTAGACGGCTTTTCCATTTTTCCATTTAGAGTCAGTATAGCCTTGCTGCTGTTTTTAATTTGATTATTATTGAAACAAATTAAATTCATATTGAAAATTTTGATTTACTATGAATGCCCCCCAAATAAAAATCATCCGCCTACGCCCGTGGCGCATTCGAATTTTGTTGCGTATAGGTTTTCGCCAGTCCTTATTATCGACGATATTAAAGCTCAATTTTATGCATATCATTTCTGTCCCCAAGAGGAGATAAACAGTTGCAGTCGTGGTATCGAATGAAAGCGAAAGTACTCGATGAATGCCCCATTCATTGCTGTAGGATCTGAATAGAATACTGGCAACCTAGACAAACCAATCATGACTGGCATTCTCAGCGAGTTTAGAGAACATAACATAGGACTTAGTAGGGCAACCATATCTAAACCATTAACGAAATATTTTGCAAGAAAAGAAAAGAACGAAGTGTTTTTTATATGGTTTTCAGCTTCAACCCAAAATAAAATAATTTTATTCGATGGTATCTCTTTATGTATTTCAATGTATAAACTATTTTTTTATTGCAAAATGTCTTTAAAACTTAGGTTTGACCATCACTGTACATATTCTTTTGTTCTAGGTCTAAAATTTCAAGAGTTACACATTTAAGACAACTTTTAACGCGCTTCGAGATTCAGGACTCAGGAAGCGACATTTTTATCTAAGGTAAGGTCATTTTTCTAATAATCTATACAAATTGTCTTTTGAAATGAATAGCGTGAAAATTGTAATGGAAATAGAGCTATAAATGTACATACCCTACTTATATTTATTATTTATCAATAATAAATAAGTCTGAGGTCACGCACACTATTCTAACCGTTATTGTTTAATTTTTATGATATATGATACATATTTACACGGTTACCTAAAAACGTTGAGTTAATATTGAAATGCATACAACCAAATACATGCTTCAAAAGTTCTATTTCATTCATTGTGTCCATTTTTTATAAACAGAATCTGCCTTCTTATTGTCCTAAATTAATGGTATAACCCAAGAAGTGGAATTGCAAGAAAAAATAGAACTAAATCCATGAAGAACACTTCTTCATTTGTTGTTTATTTTCATCTTTTTTTTCGCCTTAGTAACGGAGAATTTCAAAAACCGCACAACCTTCATTAATCTATTTGTTAAGCATTAATTAAGAAATTTATTTATTGTTTTGGAATTTTCGCCCACTCTTCTAAAATAAATATGTTGCGAAACTGTGGCGTTCTAATTGGATGATTTCACGGTGACTGATTTTAATCAATAAGACAAGCTCTATCGGTTCTTCCTAATACGTCATCGTGAAACAATTGCTAAAACCAATGCTGACGTCTACAAATCTAGTTTTTCGATTCTTCGGTACACAAAGATTCGGAAAATTAAATTGGAATAACACGAGACATTGTTTAACATTGTACCAATATGGCATAGATCTTGTGTTCTACCCCGCGTAAAATAGAGCGCCTGAAACAAACTCCAATGTAAAACACCACTTCCTGTGTTCGATATTCAGCATGTACATATGTGTATAGGTACTACTAGTTGGATTAAGGAAACCATTCAAGGTAACCATTTGTGTCGTCAGTATAGCAACCGATTCGTTGATACTTTTGTCGTTTTATTCAGCTGTTAGGGCCCACGAAACCTAATTCCCATTAAATCTACTTTCCATGAGATCGAATTGCCAGGTTATCTAATTCCCACGTCGACTAATTCCCATAAAATCTAATTTCCGAACAGTGAATGTATTACACTTACAGATCAGTGAATGTATTACATTGGTTGTTTTTCTACGAGAAACAAGATGATATTTTAAATTTTGGGGGAAACCAAGACGAGCACTTTCAATCTAGTGGGAAGTAATACATACTTCCCACTAGATGTTAGTTCAGTCTAGTGGGTAGTATGTAGACGTGGGAATTAGATATCGTGGAAATTAGATATCGTTGGCTCTTAATTTCGACCCTTATAGACGCGCTATTCGAAATTATAAGGTGGAGTTTTGTGGTTAGTGGGAAAACAAGACGAGCTCTTTAGATCTAACAGAATTAGACGTCGTGGGAATTGAATGTAATATCGACCCGGGGGGGTGAGAATTAAAGGGAAAAAGGGGTTTTTATCATCGGCTTTTAATGTCGACGAGGCATTCGGAATTATAAGGTGATTTAAATGGGGAAAAAAAGGCAAGGTTTTTAAAACCAAAAGAAAATAGGACATTCTGGGATTTGGTTAAGTGGGAAAATATCATCGGCTTTTAATGTGACGAGGCATTCGAAATTATAGGGTGATTTAAATGGACAGGGGAAAACAAGACGTGGTGTTTATATTTAACAGAATTAGACGTAGTGGGAATTCGACATCGTGAAAATTAGATGTCGTCGGCTCAATATCAACACATATAGACGGAGCGTTCGAAAATATGAGGTGATGTTCTAGATTTAGTGGGTAGACAAGTCAAGGTCTTTAGGTTTAACAGAATTAGACATTGTGGGAATTGGACATCGTGGGAATTAAATGTAATCGGCTTTTAATATCGACACTTATAGACGGGGAGTTCGTAATTATAGGGTGATCTTTTAGATTTAAAGGGAAAAGAAGACGTGGTGTTTAGATGTAACAGAATTAGACGTAGTGGGAATTAGATATCGGGAAAATTAGATGTCGTCAGTTTCTTAATATCAACACATATAGACACTCCGTCTATATGTATTGGTCGGAATTATGAGGTGTTGTTTTAGATTTAGTGGGAAAACAAGTCGAGGTCTTTAGATCTAACAGAATTAGACGTCGTGGGAATTGGATATCGTGGGAATTAGAAATCGTCGGCTTCTAATATCGAAAAATATATTTGGGGCGTTAGGTATTAAAAGGGAATTCAAATTAAGTGGGAAAATAACACGAGGTCTTCAGATCTAACACGAATTAGCTGTCCGTGGTGAGAACTGGGTCTCGCGGGACGCACCCCGCCGGCCGGCGTCTTCGTGGTGCGTATCGATCGGCGTCGCACGAATCCACGGAGCGTCGCCAGGCCGACGGTGCTGTGTGGTAAGGCCGTCGCCATCGAGTTCGTCCGCCGCTCGCATCGATTCCCCGACCGACGAAGACCGGTGCTCACGAACTCTCTGCACTGCTCCGCAGTACACCCGGGGCAGGTGGGTCGGCAGCACGCGTACAGACCTCCTCGTCGGCAGGCAACGGCGCAGCGCCGCCAGAGGAGACGCGATTCTCCCGAGGTGCCGTCACCGTTATTTTTACGCCCGGTCTTAGAGGTACGCGGTCTTGTTGTGCAATCCCCCGGCTTGGCTCTGGGAGCCTCCGACGCCCACCGGGTACGGTTTTAGACTCCATCCGGCGCGTAGTGCGGAGTTTGGATCGAAGTCAGCGGCTACCTGAATTGCCGACGCCGACTGGGATAGCTAAGTAGGTAATTTGAAGCGTAGATTCCATAGAGTCGCGACAGAGTTGGACTCAGGTCGTTATCATGAACTTTTTTTCGTAATGGAAGAACTTAAAGAATTTAAAAGTATATATCAATTAATGTTTTCAAAAGACCAAATTAACAATGTGACAACTTAACAAAACAAATAAAATGTAACAAAATAACTGGCAACTAAATGTTCGGAAAATATATTTTAAGTATTAATACGTCACCTTTTGCCTTAATTACGGCCCGAATTCTTGCAGGCATTGTTTCAACCAAGCTCCGACAGAGTTCTGGTGAAAAGGTGTCCCAAATTTCTCCGATTTTTTCCTTTAAAGTAGAGACCGTTCTTTGAGGATCATTTCTCAAAAGGTCGGGGCTGTTTGATGGCCGTGATAGGACTTAATATGCTGTTCCCAGAACCACTTTTTCGTCTTTTTTTGCAGTATGGGAAGCTGCGCCGTCTTGTTGGAATATGAAAAAACAACAACAAAAAAAAAAAAAAAAAAAAAAAAAACCAAAAAAAAAAAACCGATTTTTAAATTTTTGGTTTTTCAAGGCAGCCCTCAGGCTTCACTTTTTGTTCTATTACTCTTTTTTTTGTTGTTTATTGTCTGGGTACATATCCTCGAATAGGCCTTTTTTTCTTTAGTCCTACGATCATTTACGAGAATTGAAAAATTAAAAATTTGAAAAATAAAATAGTAATGCCTTATAAAAACTGAGCCCAAACTAATGAATGTATTTTCTGCAACATTCGCGGGATAGCCTTTCTCCTGTTTCAGAGTTCCATTGCGCTTAAGTTATATCCCTTAAGGTGTTCCGTCGACTTTTTTTTGCAAATTTTCACCAACAACTTTTAGCTCCTTTCAGTAACAAGTCTGGGTCTTCCAAGACTTTTACATTTTACATCCAAATTTCCAGTCTCGTGGTAATGCTTTAATATGTCCCCAACAGTAGACTTTGCAAAGCGGATTTTTTTGCCGCTGATTTCTGATCAGTCACACGTCGACGGCCCATTTTTATTTAAAAATAACAAATATTCGCAAAAACTACCAGAAATCACCTGTGACTGACACATCTAATTGTGAAATTAATGGTTACCGCGGCAACAACAAATTTTTTGTTTATTTTTTAGGGCAGGTTTCTCGATTTTCCGAACATTTAGTTGTCAGCATTTTTAGCAATTTTTTATATGTTTGGCCATAAATTCATAACAAATCCAAGCTTGTTATTTCAGCAAAAAAAAATCCAACCGAAGAAGTATTCAAATATATGTAGTTTGGGTATCTTCACTTTACGTCAATGATCAGCTAACTAAAAATGTTATTTATAAAAAAAAAAATCGCATGAGGGTAAATCCGTCTCTGGAACTGACTAGTCCGGTCCGGCCTTTTTAATCCCAACATCGATTTGCCTTGCTGCGTTCTATTCTACCCGTTTAACTTTTACTCGGTCGTGGGTCTGTTCTTTCTGTGTGGCGCTGCCGTTGCAGTAACTTGAGTTGTTTTGGACTTGGCGATGTCTTCCAAATTCTTGTCATTGCAAACTTTCAGTTCTTATTCTCTGTATTCCGACAGGACCGAGTAACTTTTCTTCGATGTTTATTCAACCTAATTTTACGTTGGCCTGTTACTGTGACGAGGTTAGGTCGATACTAAAATTGACGTCTGGAGGGAGGTCACGTTAGAGCCGGAAAAGTAAACATGACCCAGGTAGAATTGTTTGAAAATGTCAGAAGTAGGATCTATTTTTGTAGCGCATGCTAGCCTGACCTTCAAAATAATTGAAAAAATATGACGGGATTTGCCAAAGACTAATTAGGTACTCTGAAACGTTGCTATGTGTCGTGAAGTTGTCCCTTTCAAGTGGCAATATTGCTTAACAAGACGTCATCGATAACCAGAAAGCATTGCGTCATTGTTAACCTTAAATGACTCGTTTGGGGCAAAGGGGACTTTTAAAATTCAGAGTATTCACAATTCTAATAAATCCCATGAATATCTTGTTGACGTCTGATGTTGAGGTATATTTTTATTCAAGTTCCATAGTCGCAATTTCAGAAAATCAAGGTCAATTGTTGACCATTGTGACTCACCGTGGGTTTTGTTTCCTGTTTAGAATTTCCTAATCCACAGGGCACTCCGTTATATGCAATCACCCTAGTAACAATGCCAATAGAGCTTAACATCGATCTACTGCGACAGGCAGTCCCCTACAGTGTTTCGTTTCGCCTTTCTTCAACCCCCAATATCCAATTTTTGTGTCTGGCTCAACTCGATTTATGCACCCCTTTCGTATCAGCTTTGGCTCGCTGTAACAACCTTATCGACAATAACCATATAAAATCACCGTTCTCTTTACGGTAGAGTTTTTAAAGATTTTTTCTTGGAATGTAGTATTTTTGTATAAAGAAATAGTTCAGATAGTCAAAAAATCAAAGGGATTAAAAAGGAACAGATATTTGTTTGTTTTTATCTGGGGCTTCAAACCATCATACGAGGTGTGGTTATTAAATAACCGAATTGCTGTCGTAACACTTTTTATTCGTTACCAATTACAGTAGCAACATTTTTGCCTTCAATGTACTCCCCTTGGCGATCTCTGCACCGCTTCATACGACTTTTCCATTGTTGATGGCAATGCTGGAAGTCCGCTTCTGTCAGCTGGTTCAGAACCTCCGTCACCTTTGCTTTAACTGCTTCCACACTTTCGAATCTTGTCATCACAAGTAATCACCGTGTCTAACAAGCCTGGATCAGTGTCAATGTTGTTTAGAATGTCAGCGCAAATGTTCATTCTTGATTCCCTTTGCTCGGGAGTGAGGAGTTTTGGCACCATTTTTGCGCAAACTTTGCGCATGTTGAACGATTCATGCAAAATCTGGCGAACACATTCTTTGTCGATTCCTGTTATTCCAGGTAGCCCTCGGATGCTTAGACGACGATCTTCGCGGATTAATTTACCAATTTGTTCAATGTTTTCGTCTGCTTTTGACGTTGAGAGCCGTCCGGGGCGCGGATCGTCTTTGGTCGTTTCACGCCCCTCTTTAAACCGTTTAAAACATTCAAAAACTTGTGTGCGGGATAAACATTCATTCCCGTACACTTCTTTTAACATTGCATAAGCTTCTGTAAAAGGTTTCCCCAGTTTAACAAGAAACTTGAGATTAACCCATTCTGACATAACTGCTACAGTCAAACTGAGCGACCCACTGGCTTGTCCGGCGAGTTCAGGGTGGGGAAAGTATCACCAGACATAGTTCTGTCTTAAACTTGTCGCGACACGCTCGCAGCGCGCGCTGGTAGCAGCATCAGTTCGGTTATTTAATAGTCACACCTCGTACAATTGACCCTCTTGAATTCTGACTCGTATTTCAATGACGCCCTGTATCGTTTAATTACTTATTTCGCTCGATAACAATGATCTAATAATTAATAATGAGTTCTGTGCCCACTGATTCGATTTATGGGATTTCACTATGAACAATCAACTTGTTTAATTGCTTATTTTTTTTATTGAGCGTACCGTAACTTAAGTAGTGTACCAATCAAGGTTAGAAGAGGAACCTTCGTCGAACAATATCGGGAATGCAAGTAAGGTCTGTGACGTCTTTTGGCCGTCTCTCGCTGGTCTTGATGCGTATATTAATCGAGGTGTAAATAACAACGAAGAAGGTCAAAAGTACTTAGAAATAATACAGTGTTGCAGCAAGATAACCGTTTAAATATCTGTAGGAATTTCAGTGTCACCCTGTAGAACTATCTATTGTACTTAACAATTATAGTTCAAAGTGCAAACCTTATAACTAATTTAATTATTTATTATTTAGTAACATTAATTAGAGACCGTTTATAAATGATTGTATAGGACATGGTTTTAGTAAAATTGTCTAGAATTTTCCAAATTAAATACACGACGAACGTAATTTCTAACTTAATCCATTTGCCTTGTATTATTATAGTGTTGTTTGTTTTAAAAGAACTGTGATTTTAAATTCTGGATAATACAATTTTCGTTTCAAACCATGTTTGTACTTTGGTCATAGATTAATTTAACCTTTCTTCTCCTTTGTGTTCAATAGCCAAATTAGGCCTTTCTGCCATCATTTTGTGACAGTTCAAACAACAACAAAATGTTATTCTTTTTTTACTACAGCGTTTTTGTTATTTGCACAAGATATTAGATATAAAAATAATGAAATAATACCACTGCGTCAAATTGAAAAGAATTTTAATGTATTACAAATAATATTTTGAATTGTCAATTTTTCAATTTCACCTTTAGTCCTCAAAAACAGTAATCTTATTTACATAAGTCACAAAAGAAAGAACTCTACCACGAGCTATTCTCTCCAAGCGTACGTCAAACATTTCCGCTGCTACTATTTCGGTCTATCGATAAACCAAGCTGGCAAAAATTCAACAGACACACGGGTTCTTATGTTCAACGTCGGTTCTTCAGTCCATAGCCTGACGGTGAATTTTTTTTCTAAGCGATCGTTGCTTCAAGCGTAAACATTTTCTTTACCTATGTACCTATTTTGCACACAAATACATATAAAAAATATACTATACCTACTTACACTCCTCGAAATTGATAAGGGTGTTACATATCAAACTCAATATCACAATAAACAAGTAGGGGGAGAAGAAATTAAACTCAGTCTTTTTCAAAATGCGATTTCACGTAGTTCCTTAATTTTCTAAATAGTATCTACGACTAGACGAACGATAGGTTGTATAAAAATTCACCAGCTCAGTTATTTCGATAGATTTTATCGATTGCATATTTTTAAAATCTTAATTAAATCTTTGCTGGGTGTTTTCAGGCACACCTTGTATTACCACTTGTGCTGTAAATGTAATGTGTGTGTAATTGTAAATGTTGGAAGTGTTCTTCGTTTCAGAAACCTAAGCTTTATTCATTTTTTTGGTGAAAAAACTCCTTGATAGCGTCTCGTACAATCTATTTGGTAAAATATTTTCTGGTGGCGCCTCGTATAACCCAAACTGTTGTCACAGATCCATATACGATGACCCCCGAGACAAACAAGATGCGTCTCGAGAAATAACGTTCTTCCGGTACGAAAATTTCGCAATATACACGACGAGAATTAATATTACTAACAGTTACATAAGTGTAAGTTAATGATTCGTCCTTAAACTATTCACACACTTCTTTGGGTTAATTATAGAATTGTCCTTGAAGACGCAACCCGATACCAACGTCTGTTTCGCGTTATTATTTATTTCAATTTGTTTATGATCCCCAGTCTGCGAGATAATGAAATAATAAATACACGATTCTTGTGACCGACACGTCGGATCTGTAGATGCAGAATTAATACGGCGTTCTGAAGTTCTTATATGGTAAACGACTAGTAACATTCGGCTGGTGATCTCAGACTCGAATAGTCAGAGGATACTTTCTATACAGTGCTTTCCAAAAGTCTTAAAAAAATTCCTACAATGGTTTTATGGTTTGGCAAAACATTACTGAAACGTTTCGACCATTGGTATCATTTTTTTCATGGAACTTTCCATTTTTCTTCAAGAAATTCTGTTAATTATCACAGGCACACAAAAAAAATACAAGTCGAATGCTAGAAGGCACATACATATGGATTCCCATGCATTTTGACCCGCTGGACACGATTACAATGTCTGTTCTGCCCGATTGGCTCCTGAATTTTTCTTAACCCCAAACAACAACTTAAGAATGCCCGAAAACTCAAACAAGTAAATGAAAAGCTTCAATGAGCTAACCACCATTTCCGTACGTATTTTGAGGCGCTGAGTTCATTCAAGTGGAAAATTGAATTTTATCACACACGACTGGGTATACTTACGTTGATTTTTTCGTTCAGTTGGCTCATTTTTCGTTATAACAAGTGCTGTGGTATATCTCTAAATATTTCTTTTTTGCAGCTAAAACACGAACAAGTTGATGTTATGATCGCGACTTCAGAGACTAAATTTCGCGACTTAAGCGAGACGATGATGCACGGATTTGGTGACTTAAGAGGGGTTCGAATGTATTACCGTTTAGAGTTCATAGTTTAAAGTTTAAGTAAAGTACTTAGCAGTAAAATTTTTCGTTAGAGGTATTATGTCATCTCATTTTCCTTTTTATTTATTGTTTTTAGGTTATGTCAGAATTTCTAACTGATTTCTAACTGAATTCTCACCTCAGATTTGGCATAAGCGCCCCAAGATACGCATGGAAATGGTTGTCAGTTCAATTAAGTTTTTTATTTACTCGTTTGAGATTTTTTTGAGGTTAGAAAAAATGAAAGAGCCGATCGGACAAAACGGACATCGGATTCTGCCAAGATAGTCTGCCTTCTAGCACTCGACTTTGATTTTTGTTGTTAGCCTTGTTGAAATAATTTGAAAGAAATATATCCCTTGCTTTATGATAGCCCTGTATATTTTGTGTAATATGGGGCATGTTTTCTTCCACATTCAACGTCATTATTCTGTGATTTTAATTAAATTTCGACCAATGCCAGTATTTTACACGCTTTTTAAATATACCAATTGAACTATAGAACACGGGATCACAAGAATGTTAGATATGTATACAATACAGCCGGTGTGATATCGCTGTTATCAGCCTTATCTCTTGACACATTAACAACTCGGTTTTAGACGAAGACCGAGCGGTATTTACAGAGCGTATTATTTTTTTTTTGACGAGGAGCAATATAATTCTTGTGGGACGGGCAAAGAGGAATTTTCGCAACGTTTTTATTGGCTGTTTACTTTTCCATTTTATGCGCGGCCACGTCTAATTACATTAATGGAGATATCAAAGGCTGGAATCATTTCTACGGAATCGTTTGTTGACGATAGGAAACCTACATCGTTGTTATTCGACTTCTCAAAGTACAATATGTCCATGTTAGTAACCGTATAACATTTCGAGGATGTTGTCAAGGATTCTGCAACACGCTAGCTACCGATTTGTAGACGTCCCACAGGTTTTTTTTTGTTAATACGGGCCTCTGTTGGTAGCCTATAATTGTCAGGAGGTGTGTTTTTTCACCTTTGATCTCTAGAATACGATTTAAATCCTAATTAGTCCAATCAACAAGCGAAAGCCCCCATGTAAATTGGTCACTAATTGTTATCAGCAAACAAAAAATATGGTCGTATAGAGAAAAAAATATAAGAAAGATAGCGTTTTTTGCAACTCGAGTTTTAATGGCGAACATAACCAAAAAAAATCGCAAAAGTCAAAAAAACGTTCTTTTTGCAAATAAAAAAATCAAGCTTCAAGTCCTACAAAAGAAAGTTAAATTAGAAAGTTGTAGGTCTTAAAAATGCGCGTCGAATGAAATTTGAACGAAAAAAATCGGTTCATAAACATTTGAGAAAAATTAAAAAAAAAACGTCAAAAATCACGTTTTCGTATTTTTGCTGTATAAATTCCAATTTTGTTTGAACAGATTTCTTGTTAACTACAAATATAGCTCAAGACAAGCGAAAAATGATCCCTTTTTTCAGAAATTTAAAAAAGTTTTTTTTTTCGAGATAACGATTTAAAAAAAAGACGTTTTCAAAATCTTTACAGAGGCAAAAATGATCGTACAGAAACGATCATAGGCTCATTTTATTCACGAAGACTTGTACTTTCATGCTATTAAAAAAACAAATCGCTTTTATTTAATTTTTGCATAAAAAAAAAAAAAAAAAAAAAAAAAAAAAAAAAAAAAAAAAAAAAAAAAAAAAAAAAAAAAAAAAAAAAAAAGGGGAAAAGAAAAAAAAAAAGAAAAAAAAAGAAAAAGAGGGAAAAAAAAAAGAAGGAAAAAGAACAAAAGGGGGAGGGAATTAGGGGAGGGAGAAGGGGGGGGGGGGGGGAGGTGTTTTTTTTAAAAAAGCGGAAAAAAAAAAAAAAAAAAAAAAAATTTAATAAAAAAAAAGGGGAACACACAAAAAAAAAAAGAGGTAATATGAAAAAAAAAAAGGGGTCGGGGCCGAAAAGAGAGAAATAAAAAAAAAAAAAAAAAAAAAAAAGGGAAAAAAAAATGGTAAAAAAAAACCAAAAAAAAAGGGTTTTTGTTTTTTTTTTTTGTTTTTAATTTTCATTCCCCGAGTTTTTTGCAGCCATTTAACTTCCACAGTAGCTTTATTTGTTTAGGATTTTAAGCTGTTTTAGTATTTGCAAATTTTGCATGACTTTTGCGATTTTTTTGGTTATGTTCGTCATTAAAACTCGAGTCGCAAAAAAATGCAATCTTTCTTAGAATTTTTTCCCCTATACGACCATATTTTTTGTTTGCTGATAACAATTAGTGACCGGTTTTCTCCCCGTTGATTGGGCTAAATCTCGTTCTTCTTCGGCGACGCGGCCATAGGCGGGTCATACGAAAATGCCTGTGGGTTCCATTTTTTGCAGTTGCACTAAATAAAACGAAATAGCAATTACAATCTTCTGTCACTTACTCCGGTGTTATGGTTATATTTTTTTAGGGATATACACATGAAAGATGTGTAAGAAAAATGATGATAATATAAAATGTGAGACAATAATACAGCTGATACGATTACTCATAGAATTTTTATAGCTCCTGATATATTTTTAATTGAATTACGGTTGCAAGTACAAATTAACTGCCACAGTTTGTAAAATAAACCAATTTTCGTCGATGTTTTTTTTACACAGAGGGGCTCTAGTTCGATAATTTTAATTGGACACGTTTGGCAGTCTGCTTTATGCAATTTATACCCAATTTGCATGCGTTGCTCTTTTTATAATCTATGTCACATGCGAAATAAGGTCGAAATCAGCATTTTAAATCTGACTCCTTTAAGAATTCATGAAAGTATTACGAAATATTAATGTCGCGTCTATTCAGAAACAGCAACAACAAAACGCTGAACGTTGAACTCTAGACATCTTTGGTTGTCCTCTAATACAAGGCCCAATTTCGGTTTCGTCCAGTCTGTCAAGAACATACACCAAAACACTCGGTTTTGATTTTTGTAAATCGATTGTTCTGAAAAGCAAACAACTACAAGAACTCTTACCACTATTTGACCTTCTGTTAGCGTTTAAGAGGTCTGTATCTTCCAAACCAACTTCTTCTTGGTTATATGAGCATCTCTATTTTTTTTACTTCTGATTCACGTGTAGGAGATTAAAATATAAAGGGATACGAGGTGTGTAAATTAAGTAACGATATTGGCAACGTAGCTCCCGATCTAGCAACACTGCGAAGACGGGACTTGGAAGGGCGGTAGGTTGACATGTAATGCACCTTCAGTACAAGTTTGAACTGGTTAGAGTCATTTGTTTGTTCTTTGTGACTGTTTTCGTAAACCGGTTGTTTCTAGTGCGTTTTAAAAATGAGTGACATTAATTTTGAGCAACAGTATGCTATCAGGCTTGGACACAGCGCAACGAATACTTTTGCAAAACTTCAACATGCCTACGGAGACAGTGTGTTTGCAAGAGCCCAGGTTTTTCGGTGATTTAAGGCATTCTCAGAAGGAAGAGAGTCGATTGAAGATGAACCACGCAGCGGAAGGCCTTCGTCTTCAAGAATACGGGATCTTGTCAGATGAAAATGCTTTAAGAAACCGGGATCTTGTGCGTTCAGATCGTCGGTTGACGACAAGAATGATCGGGGAAGAGTTAAATTTGAATCACACTGCTGTTCATCAGATTTTGACTAACGAATTGGGGATGAGAAAAATCTCCGCAAAAATGGTTCCAAAAAACGTTTCGCAGGAACAAAAGGACATCAGGAGAGAAAGGTGCCTTGACTATTTGGAATCGATTGTAAATGATCCCCATTTTATGGAACGTGTCGTTACTGATGATGAGACTTGGGTGTTTGCGTACGACCCGGAAACCAAGCGCCAAAGCATGGAATGGCACACTTCAAGTTCTCTCAAATGAGCAAGTCGAAGATCTATGTTGATTTGCTTTTTTGATAGCCAGGGAATAGTCCCCAAAGAGTTTGTGCCTCCAGGCTAAACAGTTAATCGACACTTTTTCAGAGAGGTCCTTGAAAAACTTCGAAAAAGGGTCATGCGTGTGAGACCAAACATCAAGAACAACTGGATGTTGCATCACGACAATGCGCCTTGTTACACAGCCATTTCAGTAAACGAGTTTTTAACCAGTAAAAACATTCCTATGGCTCCTCAGCCTCCTTATTCATCTGACTTGAGTCCTTGTGACTTTTTTCTCTTCCCGAAATTGAAAAATCACCGCAAGGGACGTCATTTTGGGACCATAGAAAATATTCAAACTGTAACCGGAAGCTGGCTGTAACCGGCCAGCTGAAGGACACTCCAGTATATGAGTTCCAGGAATTTGAGTTAAATAACGCCTAATATTTTTTACGAATTCATAAGCAGCTAACCTCGTCAGGCGTTGAAAATGGAGCTGCATCGTTCTTGCAGCAGGCTCCTCAATTATACTCACACCCATTAAGACAAA
Organism: Aromia moschata; assembly: GCA_029963805.1. NCBI lineage: Eukaryota > Metazoa > Arthropoda > Insecta > Coleoptera > Cerambycidae > Aromia > Aromia moschata. The sequence continues at coordinate 582,356 of JAPWTK010000015.1, read as the reverse complement.
ATTGTGGTTATTTACAATTCCCTGTAAAGTACGAATAATTTTGCGAGTTGTATGTATTCATTCATTTTCTTTTCCATGACGTTACTCGATTCCTATTACGACCCGCGCGCTTGTCGACTAAAAGCACCGTGACTCAGCCCCAGAACACTTCGGTAAGTATCCAGAACTTCGGCGTTCCTCCCGCTCCACACATGTTTATATTCTTCAGCGTCATCGTCGACGTGGCGTGACTCAAGCTGCTCCCGTTTCTCGCTACCCGCTGCCCTCCACGCGAACCTTCGATCTTCCTGCGGCATTTTCATTGGTAGGACCCTCCTGCTCCGTTTCCGGTTTGCACAAGGCACAGCACATCTCGACTACGCTCGTAAGAGTGGATGAGTCAGCCATGATCGACATAGGCGTAACAAGGACGCGGTAAAAGGGGGGTTCGACCCTTCCTCCTAAGTTATAATGGCGTTTAAGCCCTTTAGGTCCTGAGACAACGCGTTTGAGGAAAATCAAACATTCCGACGAACAGTTCGAACGTTTGAACGAATTCTAAACATCCAAAGAAATGTTAATGTTTACCTAACTTTGGCAAGAATACTTTTGACGAGTATTATTAACAAAAACTCCTTGTGACATTTGAGTATCCCCGACTTCTCATCATTTCCCTCCTTTCCGAAACCTAAAGTTTGACAAAAAATAGATTACGACATAGATTACGCGCTAATTGCAGCGAAATATAAATATTAGTCAACAAAAAAGTTGAAACCTGATTATTTTTCAATATTCCCATACATTTTGAGAGCTTGACAGATAGTTTAAATAGCACTTGGCACTGTTATTCCCATTGCCTTTGATACTCCTTCTTATAACTTATCAAGAAATTTCGTTTATACGAACATTTGCCTACACACGGTGTAATTAGAATTGAGGATCCTCCCACCTTTCATGATTCACCATTTTTTCGTTAAAGTCAGTTATCATGCCATCACGATACGCTAATCGGAATAAGGAGGGTACGACAGATGAATCAGACGTTTGCATGACGTGTATCATTACCCATGAAGTTGTTATTTTATCTACAAAGGAATTATTGCTTGTGCTGTGTCGCTGACAGGTTTTTTTAGGCGTCCTTTCATCAGGTCTGTCGCTCTGTTGCGACAGACAACTTACTTACAGTACGACCAATAAATAATGGAATGATGACGCATAGGCTACATATTGGATAGTACCAATTGCTTTGGCGGAGGCAGTGTTTAAAATAAATACGGACATACCTTGTTGACAACAAGCCATTAAAAAAATCTGCCCACTTGGCGGCAGATGTCATTCTTCGTTGGTTGGGCTATAAGAGGAGAAGTCACGAAGGCCTACACGCTCGACCTTTTTCTTGACCTCAGGCTCTTGCTTCGGATCGTCTCGGTAATTAAGACCAGTTCTCTTTATCAGAATCGTCTCTGCTATTAACGGTATCTAAAAATAGATCCGAATAGGCAAAGTTTCAAGAAAAAACCGAAAGGATCCGAGCTAGGCGACCGGATAAATCACCTCAAGAACCAGTTATGCCCGCCAGACCGAGCGCAACAAAAAATAAATGTGGAACAGCGCTTATTTTCCCGTTACGTCTCGTGTCTCGCTTTCGATGGAATGCTGTCGGCGTGCGCGATGGCCATTGACGAAGAACTCTCGTTTTCTCCGAGAACTCTCGTTTTCAACGGTAGTATTTATGGATGCTTTCGTCGTACATGGGTTTTTTAAAGCTGAAGGTGACACCGCGGCTCGAAACGTCGTGGCAATATGCACTAGGCGCAGGAATTAAGAGAAAAAAAAACCAAAGTTTTAGGTGTTTTTCAAAAAGCTGTAACTTGGGAAAAAATGGTCGTAGACAAGAAAAAAAGGAAATTAAAGCTCCAAATTTTCTAATTTTTGGATCTTGAGTTTAATATTTTTTAGCTTCGGCAGTTTTTAAAGTAAGCATAAAAAAACATCGAAACATTTTTTTTTTCGCAATTTTTGCTTGTCTTTTAAAAGGTCTACGGACCTAAATAATTTTTTTTCGATAATTTAATCATAAAGCTCTTTTAGATAATTCAATTCTCTTCAATTTGACCTGAATTGAGCCCTGTACGATGATTTTTCACCGAGTTATCGTCGTTCAAAGCAATAGTCATTTTTGACTTTGGTAATCCAATGCTCGGGAAAAAATGAACGTACAGAAAATTAAAGTAGGGTTTTGAAAACTACAAAGTATCCTTTACAAGTTGTAGTCAACACTACAGTTTTTGTATATCCTCTCTTTAGCAACGTGCCAAATACAATAAACGAAGGAAAAAAATTCGGGAAATGCATTTCCGACTATTTTTGGGGTTGCTCTTTCCAATGGCACCAAAAAAATTCATAATAGTTGAACCTTATCCCTGTTTTTGGCCATTTAAATTGAAAAGAGCACGATTTTTCAGGTAATTTTTTTTGTAACATGATTTTTGACTGGAAAAAAATTTTTTTCGACAGAAAACTACGGGAAAAGTGCATTCGAGAGTTGTACTGAAAAGTTATGTACTTAAGAAAAAATTAATTCCAACATGGGGTGTCCAATATCTCGGCCAAAAGGACACGACATTGTGTGGGGAGACTTTCATAATTTTTTTACTCAAACCTGGAGAACTTTGGGGCAAAAATTTGGAGAACAAAAAGTGTTCAGATTCATCCAAGGAGCAGGCCTGATGTTTTTCAGAATTTTTGGTCACGTTTTGGCCATTTTCAATTTGGCCATTCTGAAAAAAAATTACACACCTGGCTTGAAGAGTCCTATACAAATTTCTCAACAAAAAATTTGGCCCAGTTTGGCCATTTCCCCGTTAGAAGGTTTCAAAAAACGATCTTTCCTAAAATTTCACATCATTTCCAGAATCTGGGAAAAAATACACGTGTTCTTGGCTCATACTCAATAGAGTCTGCGCCAAAATGGCTGTCCTCAAATTGTCCATGTTTTCATTTCAATGTTCCAAAAATTGGCCGAAACCCAAAATTGCAGTAGACCGAAAATTCTGGAAAAATTCGCACGTCTCCCTTAAATCATGTCCAATAGGTTTTGCACAAAAAAATTCCTGAACCTGTTGACGTTTTTTAGTTTGGGGGGGTTCAGAAAATTTTTGGTCATTTTCGGATTTTTTGGAAAAATGGCCAAAACGTGACCAAAAATTCTGAAAAAAATCAGGCGGGCTCTTTGGATGAATCTGAACACTTTTTTGTTCTCTAAAATTTTGCCCTAAAGTTCTCCAGGTTTGAGTAAAAAAATTATAAAAGTTTCCCCGTCCAATGTGTCCTTTTGGCCGCGATATTGGACACCCCATGTTGGAATTAATTTTTTCTAAGTACATAACTTTTCAGTACAACTCTCGAATGCACTTTTCCCGTAGTTTTCTGTCGAAAGAAACATTTTTTTCCAGTCAAAAATCATGTTACAAAAAAAAATGACCTGAAAAATCGTGCTCTTTTCAATTTAAATGGCCAAAAACTGGGGTAAGGTTCAACTATCATAATTTTTTTTAGTGCCATTCGAAAGAGTACCCTCAAAAATAGTCGGAAAGGCATTTCCCAATATTTTTTCCGTCGGTTCTTGTACTTGGCACGTTACTAAAGAGAGGATATACAAAAACTGTAGTTTTGACAAAGGGTTAAAGTACCCCAAAGAAACCCTAATGGTTTCGAGGTTTTTTGTAAACCTATTAGAAGCAAAAAAATCAATACCCTTTTACACTTTTAACTGCATTTTGGTCGAACTTCGGACTCGTTCTTGTATCTGCCGCTAGAGTGACGTTTCGTTGCTGCCCCGCGTGTCATCCGGATGACCTCCGAGCGAAGAATGTCACCGTGATTACCGAGTTACGTAACTAGCGCGTAGAAACGCGCGTTGCCAGTCGTGAAGGACGTTCTTCTGGGCCCGACACAGTTTTGTATTCGTCCCGGGCGAGCTGGAAGCCGTGGGCCCCCCGGATTGCGATCGCATGGCGTCCCATCGAGGTAAACGTTGCGTTGCGACACTCTCGCCAAATGTTAGAAACCGCTCGCGTCTGACAGCGAAGAACCTGGCCAACCCACGCGGTGACATTTGACGGGACATGTCGCTTCTTCCCATTCTAAATCTAAAATTACTCTAGCTTAGCGGATGCTTGTAGTCAGTGGGTTTAGGAGAATATTTATTGTAAACGGATTTTTTCTTAGAAAGCACGTCTTCTGTAAACACCAAAATAGCATTAATTTTATTCATCACACTGCCCAAAAAAAATGTCAGGGGTTAATATATACTAATGTTTTTTTGACAAGTCCAAATTGCTCCATCAGATCCGGTTCTTTTCCTAACTTCAAAAGGCAGGCCTAAAACCATGAAATTCAAGCTAAAAATTGTATAATTTAATAAAAACCCAAACGAAATCCCATAATCATATATTTCATCAATTCCATGACCAGATAATCTCAAAACTCCATAACCTTAGGCCCCATAACCTCAAAAACCCAATACCTTATGATTCTAAAACCCCATAACTCAGTAAAAAAAGAGACTTAAACGCGCTTAAGCAGTATAAATCGATATGTTTGAAACGGATTTGCCCTTCAATCCCAGTACCACTTAACCTCAAAACCGCGTGATCCTAAAACCTCATAACCTCAAAAATCCCATAACCTTGTGATTGAAAAACCTTATAAACCAGTAAAAAAGAGAGCATTCAAGCAGTGTAAATCAATATGTTTGAAACGGGTGTGCCCTTCAACCTCACTACCACTCAACCTCAAAATTTGGTTATTTGGTTATGAAACTTTTTGAGTAGTAACATTTGAGCCCTAAAATATACGAGCTGTGCTGCCTATATACAGTGTGGAACAGCCAAATGGAATAATTTCAGTAGCTCCATTATTATATATTTTTTTAGAAAATTCTGAGACACGTCAATTTCTAATTCTAAAATTGACATCTTGCGACGTAAAAATGTCATCCGTAAATTCAACCCCCTTCAGGTGACAGCTACAACCCCTAAATTTTCAAATTGGAAGTAGGGGCTTGTGATACTTCATTTGAAAGGTATTTTCATTCTCTATTCAACACTGCTATGGTTTAAAAAAAAGTTTCTATAGCGTAGGAAATTCGTTATATTAAAATAGAAACAAATCATTATTAGGTAATGCAGCAGATGTTCAAAATGCATGTCCTCCAGCATCTTGGCAGCATCCTTGACGTAAATAGAAAGGTCTTCTAACGTTAGTTAATATCTGCGGGGTAATCGACCTGATTGCAAGTGTTATTCTTCTTCTTAAGTCAGCTAAATCGTCGGGTTTGGTTTTGTAGACCATACTTTTTTACATATCCCCATAGGAAGAAGTCTAACGGCGTGAGATCAGGTGATCGTGCATGCCATTCTACAGAACCACGTCTCCCTCTCCAGCGATTTGGAAAGATTGTGTGGAGATATTGCCGGACATTGACTTCGTAATGTGCTGGTGTACCATCCTGCTGGAACCATATTGCATTACCTGGAAGTTGTGGGTTTCCTTCAGTTGGATACAAGTTTGCCATCGTCGGTACAACATTATTTTGGAGCAGTTTGTCCATTCAAATTGCCGTCAATGAAGAAGGACCAATAATATTTTCTCCAATTATTCCTGCCCAAACATTGACTTTCTCAGGGTTTTCCGTGTGTAGTTCCCTCATCTAGTGAGGATTTTCTCTCGACCAGTAACGACAGTTTTGGCGATTAACATGGCCGTGAAGTGTAAATGTAGATTCATCCGAAAATAAAACATTTTCTATTTGTAAAGTATTGTCATCTATCATTTGCATCATTTGTTCACAAAAGAGAATTCGTCTATCAAAATCGTCTTCAGCGAAATCATTAGTTGGTACCAGTTTATATGGGTACATCTGATTTTCTGTCAATACAAGAAGAATCGAGGAATGGCTAATATTTAATGCTGAAGCTGTTTGACGACTCGACGTATGTGGATTTTCTTCAAGCATAAGCATTATATCCAATTTCTGATCATCACTGAGTTTATTCGGAGGATTTTTCTTTAACGCCGTACCATACTACTACTCTATTTTACTTACTTCTTTTTTATATTTTTCTTATATTTTATGTATACTTTCTTATATTTTTCTTGAAATAGGCGAACAACTTCTGCCTGCGTTCGTATTCTGTCTCAGTAACCAATCATCTGCAGAATCGTTATCTTATGCATTTCTATTAGGTAAACCATCTCTCTGAATTGCAACACGTAAACTAAAGCAAAAAGTTTAACACTGATAACTGTTAACTACTGTTACAATGACAAGCACGTTTCTAGGTAATTTCACTAATGCTGATAATGGAAAACTTCTTAAATTTCAGGTTTGTTTTTTTGCTGCTTGCTCGTTTTTGTCGTTCGATTGTCAAGCAAAACATTGTACGTATTTATTAGTAAGTTTTTATCTTATAGTAGGGAATGCCGGCAATTACATACATTTATTGTTTGTTATTTATTATTAACATTTCAGAACCTAAATTGACAAATAGTGTTACTTATAAAAGTTTTATTTTAATGTAACGAATTTCCTACGCTGGAGAAACTTATCTTTTTTTTGTTAATTTCTGCAATAAAATTTAAAAACATAGCAGTTTTGAATAGAGAATGAAAAGACCTTTCAACTGAAGTAACACAAACCCCTACTTCCAATTTGAAAATTTAGGGGCTGTAGCTGTCACCTGACGGATTTGACGTCTCATAAAGATTTTCTAAAAAAATTGACGCGTCTCAGGATTTCTGAAAAAATCATAATAATGGAGCTACTGAAATTATTCCATTTGGTTGTTCCACACTGTATATGTATGAGCACAATATAGATGAATTAAACTGGTTGTATTTATGAAAAGAACCTGATCAGTGGTCAAAAAGTCAAAAATAACGATCCATTCAAAAAAAAAAGAGAGTCAGGTAGATACTCTGAGGATTTTCCTTTAATTCGAGTTTAAGAACTTTGAAAATGATTTAATATTTTAAGAGTTTAATAATAATTTAATATTCACGGTTTTTTGAAATCATCATCGTAGTTTTACTTTTTTTAGCGATATCTCTTCACGCAATCGACATATCGCCTTCAACTTGGGCTTGTTAGACGCAGAATTTCACAAGTTGTAACCCCATCAAGAAAAAAATACTATAGTACAAAAATATCACAATTTAAGCAACCTCCGAAGAGTGTACGTATTTTTGCTGCCGACCAAAAATCTCTTGTCCGCTAACATTACCCGATCTCGGTATTTGGACCGCGAAGCCGTCGCCGTCGTTGCGGAGCACCTCTTATCGCCTCACGTGTCGCCTAATTCGCGACTCAACTTATTCCGAAGTTCGAGCGACGACAGCCGTAGCTGCCGCGGCGAACCGAGGCACCGGGTGAGGAGCCAGTAGTGCCAAGAGACCGCGGCGCGAGAGCTCGTGTGATTTTTTCCGTTCTTGAAGACGACGGCGAGCTGCAAAGAACCGCCAGAGTTACTCCTGCTATTAGGAGAACATGGGAGGACTGTAGGTAGAGCGCTGACGCGCCGAGCGTTGCGTATAGAGTGCGATCGGACGGACATTGAGTGTGAATGTCGGCGCGTGACCTCGTTAGCGTGGATCTTGTGTAAAATACGTAGCTTACGATACGATTGTTTAGAGTTTATTTTTAGTCCAGTAGGCAGGGAGCTGAAAATCATCAAAAACTGTTCTTGAAACATATAGGGCTAGTTTTGACGGTTCCCTATGTTTTTTTATTGCGTAGAACACAATGCGCGGAGTCTGTACAGTTGAAAAAAAAACGTCTTTTTTCACATTTCCGCTTATATTGCGCATATTCCGTTCCTTGGCATATTTTATATAGCATATGAATATAAGAAGTTGTAGTCTATTGAATTTCCTAAATTTTAAGCCCAACCCGAAGTCTCCAGGTGCTAGTGTTAACTTGCAAATGGCTGCTGAAGTTGAAAAAGTGCTTTTTTTTTCACTATTTTTTTACTTCGAAAGTAGGGCGACTTTGATCACGAAATTTCTCGGAGGGACTGCTGTTTGTAGTATGAAGTTACAAAAAAAAACAGCTCGATCTGTTAATCACTTTTTGAGTAATTAACGATCGAATTTTTTTGCAAGCCTTGATTAACAATGACGTCATTTCTTTGTTTATTGTACGATATTGACCGGGTTGGGCTAGAAAAATCATAAATCTTCAAGTTTGCGAGACTTTTTGAGATTTCGAAAAATATTAATTTGGGCCAGTTTTATAACGTTTTCTACGCGACGCGTTTTTTGACGCAACGTATTTATTGTTTTGCGTCCCCTTCGAAATTCTCGGAATTGTGATAATATCTTGAAAGTACGCTTCAAGACGCGCATTTTAAACAAAAAATAGGCGTCAAGATACTATAGTCACAATTCCGAGAATTTTTAAGCGGCAACGCTAAAACAATATACAGTAAGCGGCACCCTAATGCGTACATAGCCGAATTAAGGGCAATTGATAATTTAACTTCTTTATTGAGCAGATGTAAACATGAGGTGAGAACCAATCGCGATCCAGTCGCTAGCGCAGGCGTATAAAAGGCATCCGGTTTGTCGGTAGGGCTGTTTGAGTTAAAATTTGAAATACCATTTTATATTTTATTCTGGTCTAGTGCCTGATTAGAAAAGTGCATTATTACTAGCGTATTGTAGAAGCACTACATACATTCATAAAAATAAAAATGGATATTTATCACAATGACGAAAAAGTTCAAATAATTAAATGGGATTTTGGTGGTCGGTCTGTAAGGGATATTAAATTTGACATGCGCAGATGCTACTAATATGAACATGGTGATTACGTCAGATTTCGGCGAATCTCAACAGAGGCGGACTCGGGTCATTATTATTACAAAACGATAGTTCACAGAAAATTAAAACGTACCTACTAAGGGGCTAACTATTACAAAATGGAGCCGTATTTAGGTGTGGTAATATTAGTGGTCCCGAAACATGGCACTTAAAATAACTTATCCACGAAGCTCACAAAATTTCGACCTAAAACGCGAAGAAATTTGATTCACAAGTTATGAAGTTTTGAAAATGAACGAACATGAATGAAAATTCACAGTTAGATTTTTAATGACCAGTTATAAAAGTGGGGCATATAGGATCCGTGTTGTTGCCATATATCACAAGTCGGTGATAGCAGTACACTATTGCTTTCTTCGCCTCTTGATAGACAATTGCGGTTTCCTTAAAATTGATTAGAATTTACTTAATCAATTTTACCTTTAAACCGACAAAATATTCGAGTCTTACTTGCCAATTTTTTATACCTGCCAAACGGATATTTGGAACAGGTCTACCTTTGAAGGAACCATCAACGCATTTTGTAAATATAGGGTTTTTATAAAGTTTTATTATGTAGAGTTAAGAGTTACAGTTAGTTCTGGCAACGTTGAAGGGATTTATGATTTTTCTAGCCCAACCCGGTCAATATCCTACAATAAACAAAGAAATGACGTCAGTGTTAATTAAGCTTTGCAAAAAAATTCGATCGTTAATTACTCGAAAAGTTAATAACGAATCGAGCTGAAATTTTTTTTGTAACCATACTACAAACAGCAGTCCCTCCAAATTTCATGATCATAGTCGCCCAACTTTCGAAGTAAAAAAATAGTAAAAAAAAAAGCACTTTTTCAACTTCAGCAGTCATTTGCAAGTCAACAATAGCACTTGGAGACTTCAGGTTGGGCTTAAAATTTTGGAAATTCAATAGGCTACAACTTCTTATATGCATATGCCATATAAAATATGCCAAGGAACGGAGATATAAGCGGAAATGTGAAAAAATACGTCTGTTCGTCTGAAACTGCACCGAAATTGCCAGGAAAGAATTTGCAACTTAAGTGACAACCTAATGTCTTGTAAGATTGGATAAGTTCTTCAACTAGATCTTTGTAGTTCTCCGATTTTTTTGTTACCTAGGAAGTTGCTACAGGCATTTTAGAAGGCAGTTCACGCCTTATTTTCTTTTCTCGAAACTGTAGTATGTAAAACATTTTCGCCTTTAAAAAAGTTCTCGTATTTGCAGCCTAACTAACAGTCCTTCTTTAAGCTTTGCTTCACATATACGCGCGAATTTCCGTCTCAAATAAAGAAAAACGTTTCCTTCTTTATTTAACGCTTTAACAGTTTTATGTGCAGAGAAGGTAAATACATTTTCTCTTTACTAAGGGTTAATTAAGGACATGTGTTGATGTTCTCTAGATTTAGCTAGCTTATGGTACTACGTGTATTGTAGATACGTAGTTAGCAACATATTCTCTTCGTTCCTGACATATTGGAAGACATCCTCGTGTTTTAAAATGTTCATTCAAATTTCATAACTTCACATTGTTGTTCTTGGTCCTAGGTGTAGCTAAGGTGCTATCCCTCAGATAGACACAGATAAATCAGCCTTCAACTGGTTTAACTCCTATTCAGCCGTTGGAATTCTAGGGACTACGCGTCATTTTTTTGGCAGTCTCAATGTCGTCGGATTCCTCGTCTATGCGGGACTGCTGCGGGTTGCCGCGTCGCGTCGCGGTGAAACAACGCGCAGATGCCGCCGACCAAGGCTCCTCTGGAGGTCCGCCGGCCCGGTTGGACCCATGCAAAGTCCGCACATCTGCTGCCTGCGTTGTCGGACGCCTGTTTTTGCAAGAAAAGCGTTTTCGAGCCGGCCTGGCAGTCGTCCGGGTATTATATTTAACTCGTACGTGGCAGTTTTTAAATCTATCAGCGCGTGCGGACGCCAGCCAGAGTTTATTGGGCGAATTTGAATGTTAAGAGGCTCTTCGGGAAACGAACAATTGATTTTTCAACTCGTTTTTTGATATATATTTTTTGAGAATTCCGTAAATACAAACATATCGATCTAAAACATTCTCAAGGTCTCATCTGCCGTTTGAGTCATAATCACTATTTTTGTAGAATCTTCCGGAGCAATTAACACTGTCGAATTTATGGCCTTGCCGTTTATAATGTTTATAGAAATGTGCCTTTTGAATACACTTTTCGGTGTCGACTCGCAAAGTCGGCGTGTTTTTTTCCACTGAGGCATCCTGTGTTCTAAATTAGATTAGCTATTCGTCAAGGTCCCCGGTAGGTTAAATATTAACACGGGCTATAAAGGAAATAACTGTTTAGTATTGTTATTAGTTTGCAAATATTTATCTTTATGTGTTGTTTATCGCCGTCGAGTTACGTTCGAACAACTAGTTTACGGGAAACTTAAAGCGAGCAAAATATTATTTTGTCACGTCTTGCGACGTACTGTGTCCCAGTTACCACACGGGTCGATGGCAATTGTAATACAAGATGAGGGCTACATTTTCAGTTCGAGAAAATTAGAAACAACTGAAAAAAAAAGAGGAATTGGAATCCAGTTGCCACAATAATGGCCTATTAATGCATCTATTGAAAACAAAAGAATCGTTACACCAGCTACTTTATAATAACCTTGTATATTTTGTGCCAATATAATAAATTAAATAAAGCCATAGTTCTCAATTTGCTGAATGCGGCCCTGTGTAAGTAGGCGGGGTTTGTGTTCCCTTCCGCGCTCCTCAATTCGGCTTCGCTTGTTCTTATTACAGCTTATTACAGCTGTGTAGTAGAGCTGAAACCGTCCGCTAATTTTTTTAATTAACAATTTGTGAAAAAAAAAAACGTATTTTTTCACATTTTCGCTTATATCTCCGTTCCTTGGCTTATTTTATATAGCATATGCATTTAAGAAGTTGTAGCCTATTGAATTTGAAAAATTTTAAGCCCAACCCGAAGTCTCCAAGTGCTATTATTAACTTGCAAATGACTGCTGAAGTTGAAAAAGTGCTTTTTTTTACTATTTTTTTTACTTCGAAAGTTGGGCGACTATGATCGTGAAATTTGGAGGGACTGCTGTTTGTAGTATGGTTACAAAAAAAATTTCAGCTCGATCTGTTAATAACTTTTCGAGTAATTAACGATCGAATTTTTTTTGCAAGCCTTAATTAACGATGACGCCATTTCTTTGTTTATTGTACGATATTGACCGGGTTGGGCTAGAAAAATCATAAATCTCTTCAAGTTTGCGAGACTTTTTTGAGATTTTGAAAAATATTAATTTGGGCCAGTTTTATAACGTTTTCTACGCGACTACCTTTTTTTGACTACTTAAAAAAGGTCATATGCTATAATGAAAAAAATGCAGAGTTTAGAGTATTTTATGAATTAACCTACCGAATATTAATGAAAAAGTCAGTTTTACGTTCTTAAAAAAAAACTACGGAAAAAACGATATTATCTGAAGTAAAAATAATTTTCTTGTTCAAGAATTATTTCTTTATCACTAGATGTATTATATTAATGATTAAGTTCAATTAACTCAACTAATTGCCTTAAATAATACAAACAATTAAAAATATTTTCTGTTTAAAAGATTTTTCTCTTCTCTCATCGAAAAGATCTCATTCGACGCGCATTTTTAAGACCTACAACTTTCTAATTTAACTTTCTTGTGTAGGACGAAGTTTTTTTTTTTATTTGAAAATTTTTTTTTTTTTTTTTGCGATTTTTTTTGGTTATGTTCGCCATTAAAACTGGAGTCGTAAAAAACGCTATCTTTCTTGGAATTTCTTTCTCTATACGACCATATTTTTTTGTTTGCTGATAACAATTAGTGACCGGTTTTCTTCCCGTTGATTGGGCTACTGGTCCAGTCGGTCTGTGGCGAAAACCGATTTTCCGTCCTCTCGGAGGAGGCGGCCGGTGCCCAGCTGCTGGCCAAGTCGTCGGCTGCACGCGCCTCTGGTAACGGCCTCGTCCTAATTGCGTCTGTGACGACTCCGGTGACGCTTGTTTACTCGAAAATCTTGCCCAGTCATGGTGCGCCGCGTCCAAGAAGTATGTGCGGCGACGAATTTAAAAAAAAATGGAGAGAAGATACCGACGCTTGCGGTGTAACGTCCAAGGAAAGGAGCCTTTTCAACGGTACCGCTACGTCCATTTTTCTTGACGTTCGCGCCGGTCGGGAACGCGCCACGCCAGTGGCGTTTCGTGCTAGGTAATGCGGGGGTTGCAAATTAATTTTTCAAGAAAATTTAAGGCCGTGAAAAATATTTATATGAATCATCACTCAATAAGTTCGCGGGATGACTAATAAAACGACAATTTTTAGTCAAACGTTTTTAGTAACACTTTTTAGATGAGTGCCATTTTCGTTCTGTTTGAGATAGAGACTTGCAGTTTGAAAATTCCAGTAACCTATAGGGTTGTTTTTAAATCCGACAGTTCGCCATCCGCACCCCAAAAACCAACCCCCTTGTCGAAATTTGAAGATTTTGACGGTAATTTCAGAGTCCTACGAGATGGACTAAGAAGGGCGCTGTCGGGTAAAAACCTTATTCTGGCACACATTACGGCCTCCCCAACAAGTCCCGAGCATTTGATCGCTGCCCCACCCTTTTAACACATTTCCAGCCCCCGTGATTCATCCCTCTGCAATTATGTTGGGTTTAACATGCTCTGACCACTGGTGGTAGGTGTAGTGATGGTCTGGAGGGATGTTTGAATGGCCTGCGGGTGAAAATTTTGTTGTGACACCCAAATCAATTAATTTTAGCAACATTCGGATCAATGAAACCGCCAACCAGTGGTCAGAGCATGTTTATTTATATTTTTCAAAATCTCAAAAAAGTCGAAAACCCGGTCAATATCGTACAATAAACAAAGAAATGGCGTCATTGTCAATTAAGGTAAAAAAAATGCGATCGTTAATTACTCGAAAAGTTATTAGCGGATCGAGCTAAATTTTTTTTGTAACTTCATATTACAAACACCAGTCCCAGAAAATTTCATGATCATATTCGCCCTCCTTTCGAAGTAAAAAAAATGGTGAAAAAAAAGTACTTTTTCAACTTCAGCCGTCATTTTCAAGCTAAAAATAGCACTTGGAGACATTGTGTTGGGTTTAAAATTTAGGAAATTCAATAGGCTACAACTTCTTATATGCATATGTTATCTAAAATATGCCAAGGAACGGATATATAAGCGGAAATGTGAAAAAAGACCTTTTTTTTGTCACAAATTGTTAATTTAAAAAATTAGCGGACGGTTTCCCCACCCCACGCATTGTGTTCTAGGCAAAAAAATGAACGGTTTTTGATGATTTTAGCTCCCTGCCTACTGGACTATAGTGCGGCCAAGACCTATCCAAAGTTCTGGACCCATGACCCATGAAAACTTCTGATATATTATATGGGTCGCCACAAATGAACTATTTTTATTACGACTGAAACTTAAAAACAAAGAAGGCGTTTTGCTGATGATTTTTTGGAGGTTGCACAAATCTTGTAGCCGCCGCTGTTCTGTACGTTCTATTTTTTTCTTCCGTGCCTTTCAAGAACGCGTTAGTCGTTCCTTCGTATCGATAACGCTACGAGGAGAGGAAAGGGGTCAAGGCGGTGCCCAGGGGCCAAGAGTCAATCGTCGGAAATTAACATACAATTGGTGAGGCGACGCGACGTTCCTTCGTTTAAGGCTGCCGCACGAAGAGATATACAGGGCGTTCTATTTTCAGTCGGTACTACCGGTTAGGCCGATTTTCGAGAAACGAGTCCTATTAGGATTTTTTTAGAATACACAAGACTTCCCAGGTTGATTTGTTACAATAGGACAAATTTTAGCAGGACACTTCGTTTTAGAAATATTGTTTTCAGTCGTAGCACGCCATGGAAGCATATGTGAAAAAAAAATATGTAAACAGTGTTGGAAATTCTACATATTTAAACAACAAAGGGTGTAATCGCACATGCTCCGCCCCTAAATGCTTTTGTTTTGCCGCCCGTGCTCTATCGTTGGCCAGTTCAAACCGTGCAACACTAACTGAACCAGTCACAGGCGACTGAAGGCGTGGCCTTTTCCCTTCCGAATTTCTGCTGTCAACCTAACGATCTCAAAATGAGCGTTTTCCACACCCATATTAGTCAGAGTATTTTGGGTTTTATAACATAAAAATCGGTCTACCCATGCATTTTGTCGAGTGAAAACGATACACGTTGTATCGTTGTTTTCATACGTGGTTATAAACAAAAAATGGCGGTCTACTGATGTTTAATCTCTAGAAAAATATCTACATCAATTCAATCATGTTTTTTTTTTCTATCATCAAAATCGCAATCTCTTTCTTTTTAAAAGAACTGTGATCTTGCTGTGAAGTATCTAATGACGTCAACAGATGGTGTAATACATCTGTGTCAGATTATCAGCGTTGGATTATTTGTTACATTGTTGAGTGCAATTTGAGTTGCTTCGCTTTTAACTCGGGGTATGAGAGTAAGGTCTTGGCACCTTTTTTTTTCTTCAGATATTATGATTTGCTCTTATATTTAAAAGAACGCCTACATATACAGACCAGGCAAATACTTAATTATCTCCAGAATGATGGTTATTCAACTTCTCTCCTGCAGTTGTCGTTTCGATTTTGTCGAACGTCTGTATTGATGGACTGGACGGGGTCACTCCAGTCCCCGGCAGAGACTCTCGGAGTATAAAGAGAAATTAAATTCCTTTTCCTTATAAAATTCATTATTTTGACTTCCAGGCATCAACGTAGCTTGTTGTTTTTTGAACAAAATGATGTTTGTTTTTCCATTTTTATTTCCAAGGCATTCTAAATTACTTTAAAACGGCATGGCACTAAAACAAGAAGGTAATTAAAGATTACGTTAAAAAAATTGTGATATGCAGTTCAGTCCTCGCGTGTTAAGACCACAAAGTTGAAATATAATCGATAATACCTGGCAAGTTCTCGGTACAGGCCTGTACAATTCCAAAAATTCGTTACACAAAACTGATAACGAGCAGAAAACATTGTCGTTATCATTTACCTGTTTGTCTTGAGAAATATATTTATTATGCATACACTACTCACAAAAATTAAGGGAGCAAAGAAAATCTGAATTTTTCTCCGATTTCTGACGGGCTGATTTTTCACTTAGATAAGTGAAAAATGGTCGTATCGCGAATTTAAAAAATTCGGTTTGAAGCTCCAAGACTAGTTTTCGGATCTATAGACAAAAATTTTTTTAGAAGAATTTTTAGCCTTCTTTTTCTCGTTCCACGGGCTCGAAAAAATTGTTTTCGGTTAAACGACCACATGGACCATATAGCCTGTTTATTCAGCTTCAATTTCCTTTTTTTAATTGTTTGCTACATCCATTTGTCGCGGAGATATCCGAAATTGAACGAAAAAAGACCCATTTATTTGTCTTTAACCATCGATATCTCAGCAACCAATGATCGTACAGGAAACTGAAGGGCAGTTTAGAAAACTGAACTAAACCTGCTATAAAATCCTGTCAAGACATTTACAAAAAAAAATCCACCCTTAATATCGACTTGAAAAAAGTTCAAAAAAAGTGACTTTTTCCTTGTTTTGGTAAATCGACTGCATCTTAGTAAATATTGATGGGGAGGCTGGGACTTTTAGGAATTTTTACACGTCAATGTACCCTCAATAGCCCTGTATATCTGCAGATCGATCCATCGAGTGGTTTTTCCGGGCCGACTATTCAGTTTTGAAAAAAATTAAAGGAGCAAGATTTTTATTCTTAAACATTGTGTAATCTTCATAAAAATGGGAAAATCAATCTTTTTTCTCAATTCTCCATCGGTCACTTGGTAAATTTGAAAAGCAAAAAAAAATTCTAAGAATTCTAAAATTCAGCCCGTCAAAAATCGAGGAAGGATTTTTTTGCTCCCTTAGTTTTTGTGAGTAGATTATATTCTCTCCAGTTTAGGTCTGGGACAGGACGCGATGATTATTATGTGTTTTTAACATGCACAATTGGGTTTCCACATTTCCTGCTTCATCATTTCCTTTGGACGGCTCTCGTAGCGTTCGAAACGTTGTGCAATTTCGCGAAAAGGTTGCCGCGTCTCGATTTTGTCGAAGTAAAAATGCCACCGAGGAGTCAAACGCAGGATTTTTTCGTCATGGTCACATTCTTGCTGCAATGAACAGATGCCGCTTTAACAATTTATTAGGCGTATATTGCTATTTTAGTGCTGCATAAGTAGTTATATAACTGGGTCGGGAGGTCTCTACTCACATTAAATGACTCTCGTTCTCGTATGTGCATCTATAATCGAAACTGAAAACCAGACCTTTTAAAACGCGGCTTCGGAAATTGTTGCGTACGATTTTATGATCGCAACTGTCAACAATTCTTAATTGTTAACAACCTCACGGTTATGTAATCAAGGTACTAACTATTTGTTGTGCGACAGGGCCGTACTTAGGTTCGGTCACGTCAGAGTCGACCAAAAAAATAAGAATCAAAAGAACTCACCCCGTATAACTCAAATTATTCATGTTTATATTATACAGTAAGCGGTCCCGGCTTGCCCCCCCCGTCCAACCTTTTTGCCTAAAAAAAAAAAAAAAAAAAAAAAAAAAAAAAAAAAAAAAAAAAAACCCCCAACCACAAAAAAAAGAAAGGAAGGAGGGGGGGCCCACACCCCCCCCCCCCCCCCCCCCCCCCCCCCCCCCCCCCCCCCCCCCCCCGGACAAAAAACCAAAAAACCAACCCAAAAACCGGACCCTTCCCCCCCCCACGCGCCCCCCATCTTGCCCTTTGCATTGAGCTATGTACGCATTAGGCTGCCGCTTACTGTATACCTTCAGTAGAAACTACATACTAATTAGACCAAGCTATACTATAGATAATATAGATATATTTTTTGTTTGTTAACAGATTAATTTTTTTATCTCTTCCACAACTTCAAAAAAAAGTGCTGACAAAAAAGTGTAAAGCGAAAAAGTTGTGAATATGTTACTGACAGGCGCTCGATATTCAGTTGAGGTGGCCTTCCATATCGTGGTTTATCGTCGACGATGTGGTCGCCAGATCGGAAGCGTGCGAACCATATTTCGCATGTTGCTAAACTAGGGGTGTCGTCGCCATACGCGGCCACTAGATTTCGGTGTACTTCGGTCGTATCATGGCCTAAGCGAAATTCATATAATAAAGCATATCGATTCTGACATTTGTCTATACAATACCTTTAGATATACGTAAACAACTCAAAAGATAATAATAGTAAAGTACTCAGATCCTCAATTCCTCAATTTCCATTTTAAATTGAAAATAGGTAGAAAAAAGCAAGGTTCTCAGATATATTTTCTAAAATTGCTAAGCTCACTATACATACTTCATACTTCAGTAAACTGTTAGTTCGTGACGTTCTTAGAAAGCTAGTTTGGAAATATTTAAAAAAAATACAGATATAAATTTATTAGTTAGCATTAAAATAAAGCGTACAAAATTGCTGGATAAAATAATTATAAATTAAAACAACTTTATGGATATTACTATACTTAAGAAAATTTTGAAGAGCCGGCAACGATCCATTAGACATTAGACTATTGTGCTTTGCATCTAATATAAACGTTAAATACGTATTGGGTCCACTGTGCCATACAATTTTTACGACGTCGTTAAAATGATTTACATTAGGAATTCTTACTTGTTTAAGATGCCAGTGACGTGTACTTCAGCTAGGTTTATTAAAACAGACAATTTTTTGAGATTGTCTGGCTAAATAAGCATTGAGCATTATTTACAGCAAATTATATTACAAATATTAAGAGTTTTCTATGCGGGCTAATTTTATTCTCCTATATTGATTTGAATGAAAAAAAATTTTTCACAATTTTCGAATGTATAAAAGATATATGCACGCCCATGGTATCATAAAGTTGCACCGCTTTTTTTGTTCCCCCGGTGTATTTATCATTTTCAATTCAGAATAGAGGCGACTATACATCATCAATTGGTCCAGAACGATTAACCAGGTAGAAAATTTGTTGTAAGTATAGGATAATCAAATCGTAAATAGAGGCACAAACTTCATGATTATGTATGGGCACGTACAGGCGGGCATTTGGGGCACTGGGTGACCAGACGGGACCGGATTCCCGGAATCTTTGAATATTAACTAAGCGAGATGCTAAATTTTAATGTGTCATCGACATACGAATTCGTTGTGATGAAGTTCGTGTATCGATCCGCATAGCTGACGCATTTTTTCTTCGACGTTCAGTACAGATAAATTGTTTATTCCTCGCCCAGAACTATTCCGCGGTATTTATGTTTTTATGGTGGCGTAAAAAATTCGGTACGCCTAAAAGTAAATAAAGCGAGTAAATATTCACTTTTATTCGAATAATTTCGCGACTGACTCACCTCGTTCCTAACCTTAAACGAGCAATTTACACCTAAAATTTACGAGACTTTAACGGATAGAAACGGGCATTAGCAACAATCAGTTATTGTATAAGGCAGCATTTTCCTCGCACATCGTACCAATTAACGAATCGTTAAAAAATATTTAAGTATTGTTGTTAGAATTGTAAAGGCTTTTGTAGCACACCTTGCCATAGTTAAGTAGAGTCAGCAGCGGAATTATTCGTACACCCAGTGATTTTTACGAAAACTATGAGGTGTGTAAATTAGGTAATGCCTTTTGATATGACTTTTTTTATTTTTTTTTATTCGAATAGGATTACAATTCAGTATTGTCTCCTTCAATGTAACTTCCTTGGGAAGCCACACAGCGCTGGAGGAGGTTCTTCCATTCCTCATAGCAGTGCCGGAACTCATATACTGGTATAGCCTTCAGCTGGTCGGTTACAGCCGTTCGAATGTTTTCTATGGTCCCAAAATGACATCCCTTGAGGTGATTTTTCAATCTCGGAAAGAGAAAAAAAGTCACAAGGAGTCAAGTCAGGCGAATAAGGAGGCTGAGGAGCCACAGGAATGATTTTACTGGCTAAAAACTGCTTTACTTAAATGGCTGTGTGACAAGACGGATTGTCGTGATGCAATATCCAGTGGTTTTTGATGTTTGGTCTCACACGCATGACCCTTTTTCAAAGTTTTTCAGGAACCTCTCTGTAAAAGTGTTGATTTACTGTTTGGCCTGGAGGCATAAACTCTTTGTGGACAATCCCTGGCTATCAAAAAAGCAAATCAGCATGCATTTGATCTTCG
The DNA here is from genome assembly GCA_029963805.1 of Aromia moschata. Taxonomy (NCBI): domain Eukaryota; kingdom Metazoa; phylum Arthropoda; class Insecta; order Coleoptera; family Cerambycidae; genus Aromia; species Aromia moschata. The sequence goes on along the minus strand of JAPWTK010000015.1, from coordinate 562,284 downwards.
ACTTGCTCATTCTTGCTGTTTTGGGTCTTGGAGAGCTTGAGTGTGCCATTCCATTCTTTGGTGCTGGTTTTCCGGGTCGTACTCAAACACCCAAGTTTTATCACCAGGAATGACACGCTCCATAAAATGGGGATCATTTACAATCGATTCCAAAAAAGTCAAGACACCTTCCTCTCCTAATGTCCTTTTGTTCCTGCGAAAGGTTTTTTGGAACCTTTTTTTGCGCAGATTTTTCTCATCCCCAATTCGTTGGTCAAAATCTGACGAGCAGTGGTGTGATTCAAATTTAACTCTTTCCTGATCATTCTAGTCGTCAAACGACGATCTGAACGCACAAGATCCTGTATTTCACCGACATTTTCATCGGTTCTTGAAGATGAAGGCCTTCCGCTGCGTGGTTCATCTTCAATCGACTGCCTTCTTTCTCATAATGCCTTTAACTACCAAAAAAAAACACTGTCTCCTTAGACGTGTTGAAGTTTTACAAAAGTATCCGTTGCACCGTGTCAAAGTCTGAAGCAAAACCTGATGGCACACCGTTGCTCTAAATTAATGTCACTCATTTTTAAAACGCACTAGAAAAAAACGGTCTACGTCACAAATAAAACAGTCACAATGAACAAACAGATGACTCTAACAAGTTCAAACTTGTACTGAAGGTGCATTACATGTTAACCTACCGCCTTTCCAAGTCCCGTCTCCGCAGTGTTGCTAGATCGGGCGCTACGTTGCCAGCCTGATTACTTAATTTACACACAGTTTTGAATTTTTATGATGGTTTCGGTTCACTAATCATTTTTACAAAACGGCTCAGCCAGTCAGATAGATACTCTGAGGATTCCCCTTTAATATGAGTCCAAAAACTTTGAAGAGCGTTTAATATTTACGGAGTTATTCATGGTTTTTTTAAAACATCACCAAGTCCGCGACGCCATCTCGCATACGGTAAGCAGAGCGGGACATCCTGTATGCAAGCCTGTTGTATAAAAATCGTTCTGGGACGATTCGAAAAGGTAGAAGCCATGTAGAGCTGTTGTGACAATAGACTCAGTTCGTTTGGAATTGAAAAATATTGCTGTTATCTAAAAGTGTTGTTTCCTTAGCCGGTTGCGTGTTCTGGCCGTGGCAAGGAAGGAATGATTAGCGTCGTTTTTAGTCTATTAGCGACTTCTGGGTTATGTAACGCAACGTTTACGTGTATACATATAAACTGAAATGTGTTTTGAAGGTTACTTTATGGTAAAATTAGCATCTCTTGGACGACGGCGAGCTGCCGACTGGCAACGGAGAGGAGGCTTCGGTGCCGTCGGCTTATTTTCCACTTATTTTCAACGTCCTACTACCAGAGGAATCGCGTCTATTTCGGTCGGGTAAAAATATTTTCGACCTGCCAGCGACGCGAAGAAAATTTGGCGAGTTAGAACAAGAATTACGTCACGTTTTGCGTTGTGAAAAATGCGAGAAATATCCTAAGATAAAAAAATATAAATGTTATGAATAGAGTTCGTGCGAGCGCGGAGTGTAACAGGACCGTAGTCAGTTAACGAATGAAAATATTAATATGTTTACGTAAATTATGTGGCAACATAGTACTATTTTTACCAAATAGTACGGTTAAGTCAAGGATAAAATACCTATATAAATTAAGATAACACGTAACAATGGCAACACTTACCCGACAAATGTCAGTGTTGAGACAAGGTTTCCCGTTTCGTGATTAGTTTTATCCAGAACCTTAGAAGCTAGTAGGTGGCTGTCACTAGCAGTGTCACTTTTTAACGCACCAATTACAAAAATAGCTACTGAACGCCCGCAAGCGTCGGTAGCTTCGTCTATAATAAAATACACGAAATTGTCCGCAATGTCTTCACGTATTGACGTCATTACATTGTTGTAAACCCGATCGACATATGCAAGTCTTAACGTACTTTCATGATGATTTTTTTCGGTCCATAAATTTTTCTAAAAACGTACGTAACTTGGGGTTCTCTAGTTTGTTTAATGAAATATTGCTTGCAACAAAGGCTTCTGTAAGTTCATAGAAAAATACGGAGTCGTCGGCGCTGGACGAGGCATGGCTTTTCAGATGTCTTGTTACTTTAGTTTTATCCGAAGAATTTGCGTTCACACACAGTACAAAAAAAGGTCATTTCCTTGAATACGTATGTCCCTAAAACCCCCGGGATCACTGTCAACGTTTGAAATACTTCTCCCTCACTTCTCCCCCTCAAATAATAATTATTAATATTTATAGTTATTTAGACACACGGCGAATACGTAAAAACGAAACGTATCAACGCGATGCAATACCGGCGACTGCCTGTTACAGCGTGCCATAATTAACTAAAATTGCTAGCGCAGTTTTCGTAATGCAAGTCAGCTATGAAGGCCAACGAGTCAAGGGTAGGACATGCACAGTGTCGGCCCTGTGACATTCGCGCTTGGTAATAAGTAATACTATTTAATAAAGTACTATGATGCAACATAGTTTCTGTGAACATATTAACATTTTCATTCGTAAACTGACTACGGTCCTGTTACACTCCGCGCTCGCACGAACCCTAGTTATGAATAGCACTTGTAGGTAGGATTACGCTTTCTAAGTGATTTTGAAAGTTCATCGTTTTTTGTTTTTTATGAAATACAGTGTGTCCACCTTTTTTTTTATTAGGTAGATATTCAAAATGCGCATTCACCGAGCGGGTAACTTTATTATTGATCTGTAATCATGGCCAACTACGACCACTTTTATGGGCTCAAATGTCAAAAATTACTATTAGGGATTTAAAAAAAAAACTGATAACGAATTCTTCTTTATCGTTACTTAAAACCTAGCTGTACCGATTTTCATTGTTCTAAAATACAAGGTGTCCGAGAAAAAAAGGTATTCCTTTTTTTAAATTGTATAGAGACATCCAAAAAAAACGTCATCAAAGTTGCCCAAGAAAAAAAAGACGTATTTCTATTCTTATTCGAATTTATAACCTTATTTACTTGTCAAAACTGTCACATCATATGACAGGTATTGTTTATTTTACAAATTGTGACAGTCACTTGTCAAAAGTTTGACATAACCGAAAAGCTTAGACATGACCGCTATTTCTATCTCTCTCGTTCATAGCCAGAGTTGATGACGTTTTTTTTTGGATGTCTCTATATTATTCAATACTTACATTTTTTTTACAACATTAAGAAAACAGAATACAACAAAAGGGAACTAAAAAAAGTTAAATCGTAGTCATTTCGATTAATCCACCCAATTCCCTCATACATTTTTCAATACGTCGACGATTATTCCTCATTACATTTCGTAACTGTTGTCGAGTTATACTCTGATAGAAAAACTAACTAAACATTGATAATTTTCGAACGTGTTGAGGTATTGTCCTCAAATTTGGTAAACGCAATAAACTCGACAGGGGAAAGGTTTTGAGCAAAATCCCCAAAGGAAAGGGGGTGAAAATGGGGGTTGAAACCTTTCTTTCAGTGTATATAAAAAAAAATTCGAATTGTTCAACGTGCTATTTTAAGACGGCTTCATCAAGATGGCCTTGATGAAGCCGTCTTAAAATAGCCCAAACAACTGATAAAGTTTGTAAAAAAATGTAGCAATCTGTTTAAAACGACTTTTTTAAACGCGTACGCGTTTTTTAAATTAAAACAAACCTTTTGTTCAGTGTATACGCGAAATTCTAATTTTGCTGTACTTCCTCTCAGTTCACGTGAATGTGGAAGTAGTTCTGTGGTTTATCTTGCACCTAAAAAAAAAAACGTGTACCTACATTTGATCTCTGAATGAGTAAAAATTTCCTTCTAGGATAAACAAAAGAATGCACACTTGGTTGGCTTCTGGCTCGCCGCGAGACCTTCTTCAGTTGGATAACTTCTGAGGTCACGCGCTACAAAAAAAATCGCAATTATCCTCTGTTATTTTGGATTTTTCTTCGATCTCGAGGAAGTAGCCCGGTATCTAGGGCGGCGTCAATACCAATTTGCGTTTTTCTATTAGCGTGGGGCTTCTATCGTCAAGGTGACTAAAGATCCAAGCCGTCTAGATCAGCCGTCGTTTCCTGATTCGTTAAAATGAACAGCGAATTATAGCAATCTTGGATCGTATTTATTTCTGTCGATTCTAATTTCGAATAGGCGGTGTTGCTTTTTCGAAAAAAATACGCACGTTACGTACTATAAAAAAATGACAGATTCTTTCGTCGTCACGTTTTTAATTTCGAGTGGGCGGTTGTCGTAAAAAATATTTGAAATTCCAGATTGTGCGGGATTTTCTTACAAGGTTTACGTGATTGTTAAACATTTTTTGTAAACTTGATCTCTGCGAGAAATCATCCTGTATTTTTACAGGACATAATTTACTTGCTGGAGGGTACTTTTTGAAGAAGGGTGAAGATTAACGATGACTTTCTTTGCCGACTGTAGGTACCAAAATGATATCATAATTGCAGAAATTAACTTTTGGCTAGGACTCGTTAATGTTTAGAGGTGCCACCCTGTATATAGACGTCGCTCCAATCCGTCCTATAGTTTAAGCTTCGACGGTTTCGAAGAAACATCGCGATTTCGATTTGGCTTCCACGTAGAACGGGACTCACTGCTTCTTCGCAGCGCCGGGGACCTCCAAAAGTCTTGCGCCGAAGGGTACTTTTTGCCGCGATTTTTTTCGTACACCTCGCCAATTAACTCCAAGGATTTCCATCAAAACAATTTTTAGCCTGCGAGAAAAAAGGTAAATACGGCGACCTTTAATTAGCGATTCATTAACTTGGTGTGTTTAATCGAACGCGAAGGCATAAAATTGGATATTTCGGTCTATGTACACCGTGTTCTTTTCAATGTTCGGCAGGCTGAGCCGTCGAGGAAGCGCTTGGTAGTCACGTGGGCACTTTTTTCTCTTCCTACCACGTTGTCGGTTGCGTTCAATAAGCTCAACCGTTGAAGAAGCGCTTAGTGGTCACGTGAACGCTTTTTTCTCTCCCTACCACGTTGTCGGTTGCGTTCAATAGGCTCAACCGTTGAAGAAGCGCTTAGTGGTCACGTGAACGCTTTTTTTCTCTCCCTACCACGTTGTCGGTTGCGTTCAATAGGCTCAACCGTTGAAGAAGCGCTTAGTAGTCACGTGAGAGCTTTTTTTCTCTCCCTACCACGTTGTCGGTTGCGTTCAATAGGCTCAACCGTTGAAGAAGCGCTTAGTAGTCACGTGAGAGCTTTTTTCTCTCCCTACCACGTTGTCGGTTGCGTTCAATAGGCTCAACCGTTGAAGAAGCGCTTAGTAGTCACGTGAGAGCTTTTTTCTCTCCCTACCACATTGTCGGTTGCGTTCAATATGCTCAACCGTTGAAGAAAAGTTACTTTTTCTATTTTATTCTTTTATTTTAGTAAATCGGCCGTGTATAAAAATAAAATTTTTTATTAGAATGTATATACAGTGGACGCCGCTTATAAGACTCACGGATATAAGGTTCAGTCGCTAATAAGACTCAAAATCGCCAGAAACAGTCCGGACGTATCCGAATACATTGAAAAAAACTCGGTTATAAGACTCATCACCTCGGATATAAGACTCAATTTATGAAAAATACATAACTGAAATGCTGGAAAGTAACAAAAAACAAAAAAATAAAAAAAATTCTTTACACCATCTTAAACTTTGAACTGATTATGTATGTTTGTACGTAGGTATGTATTTGAAAAATTACCTATTTTTATAAGTAAATAACACGCTATTGTGTTGTATTATGTCTATTCACCGGTAAAATAAAGTTTATGTATTACATACATTCTAAAATCTTGTTTTTCCCCCTTCGCTTATAAGGTTCATCCGCTTATAAGACTCACTTTTTGTTGGTCCCAAAGTGAGCCTTATAAGCGGCGTCCACTGTATATAGTATGCTTATTGTCTCAAAACATATTAATCGCTTACACAAACAGGGTGTACCTTCTTCATGACATGCCAATCTAAGCTTTTTCATTCCCTCTTGTGTTCTACCAGTCTTCTTTCTTTTCTTTGTACTTTGCTCAATTTTACTATTTATCTAATTTAATACTAATCTAATACTAATTTGCACTTGCCATATTAGTATTACTTCACATTCACAATAGCTAATCTTGTAAAGTACTGTTTCGGGCTAATAATCAATCCAGACTGATGCAATAATTGTTTACTAGAAATACGTCGACATACCAGTAATATTTTGGACCCTTATTACGCATGGGCATTCCTACTTTTATGGCTGTGGGCCGTATCTATTATTGAAAAAAAGTATGGGACCTTGCCACTTTTAAACCTGGATATTTGACAGGTAGAAAGATTAGAAATAAACCTACAGATGGCACCACATCGCAAAATCGTGGATCAAATGGACTCTCCCTGTCTTATTCCTGTACCCTTCATTCATTTAATGTATGTCATCTTGTTTTGTGACAACGTATTATATGTGAGTATTTTTTGTTCGTCGCTTAATAATAAGTCCATGTTCTAAAAATGACCTGTTTCATTAATTCCAGGCTTGGGAATTATCGTTTGTCCAAAAAAAATGAGCTATTTCCCCCACTGTGCGTCACTTAGGGATGGGCACATTTTTAAAAACATCGATGTTCAACATCGGTACCTACTATCGATGGTAGTAAAAACATCGGCTAGAAAACATCGATGTTTCAAAATAATATATATAAAGTGACTAATTTTTATGATCTCTGAAAAAAAGTGTATAATTTTGTAGAAGTAGAAACTAGAAAATAGGAACATATTGCGATACAAATTATTGCATATATTATGTAGATAATATAAAAAATAAGTGGCAAAAAAATAAATAAATGTTTATTGTTCTGCAGTAAAACAAGAACAGAATGCGTAAAACAAAAATAGAAAACTAAACTTCTAATAGAAATAATAATATATAAACTAAACTTCTAATGCTAAAAACTGTTACCTGTTATTATATAGAGACATCCAAAAAAAAGTCATCAAAGTTGGCCAAGAAAAACGATTTCGTTTCGAGAAGACGTATTTCTATACTTAATCGAATTTATAACCTTATTTACTTGTCAAAACTGTCACATCATATGACAGCCTTTGTTTATTTTACAAATTGTGACAGTCACTTGTCAAAAGTTTGACATAACCGAAAAGCTTAGACATGACCGCTATTTCCATCTCTCTCGTTCATAGCCAGAGTTGATGACGGTTTTTTTGGATGTCTCTATACATGTTTGTTAGGAATTTAATACTTACTGCCTTGAGGGATAGATGTCGCGTAAGCCACAATGTACAAAGAGTAAAACGAATCAATTAGTAATTTTTTCGTTTTTTTTTTTAGCAACTTAAAAACTTGCGTACTGAAAAATTAAATGATATTTGTGGGATACGTATTACGTACCGATGTTTCGATGTTTACAAGTAACATCGATGTTGAAAATATAACATCGAAATTAAAACATCGATGTTTTAAACATCGATGTTAGGTGCCCATCCCTAGCGTCTGCGTCGCATGTATCGGCGCGTTTGGGACGCCGTGTAGGCGGCCGTCGGCGGAGGAGCGCGCCGCGTCCATGCCCTTGGCAACGGACGCGCGGCCCGAGCCCGACACCGACAGCCGCCTCCCGGCCCCCCGAACCGCTCGGCGACGGCCGCCGAACGCCTCTTCCTACCCGCTGACTCAGTCTCTTCTTGCAGGAGTGCGAGCTAGCATGTCAGTGCCTTCGATGGTACATCGATCCGGAGACTCACTGATAGTGCGCAGCCTGGTGAGCGGCGACGCGATTTTCGGCACCGACGCCGACGAGTTCGACGCGCCGGACAACGGCAAGTGCCTGCCCGACTGCAAGGTGAAGCGGAACTACGCGTGCTCCAGCTGCGACTTCTTCACGCAGAACCCGCGCGTCCACCTCTACCACCTGCGCGATGTGCACCGCGAGAAGGTGAGGATATACGAGTGCCCCAGCTGCCTGTACGCCTCCAGGCACTTCCAGAAACTGCTGCGACACACGAGGATGGTGCACGGCGCCGGCGAGGGCGCGGACGCCACGGCGAAGGCGCGCAAGCGGGCCGCGCCGCCCGAGGAGGAGCCCGCGGCGCCCGCGGACGCGGCGCCCGCAGACGAAGACGCCTCCGGCGAAGAGGCGGACCGGCCGCTGTTCAAGTGCTCGGTGTGCGACTTCGCGGGCCGCGGCCAGGCGCAGTTGTCCCGGCACGAACGCGAGGAGCACATCAAGACGCGCTTCTTCCGGTGCTCCAAGTGCACGTACGTGACGCACATCAAGGCGCGCTACACGAAGCACGTGAAGTACCACTCGATGCCGATGATCAAGTGCGACATGTGCGACTTCCGCACGCCGTACAAGTGGAACCTGGACAGGCACTGCAAGAACCACAACGGGCGCGGCGCGTTCCGGTGCTCCGCGTGCAACTTCACCGCGGACATCAAGCAGAGCCTCACCGTGCACGAGATGAACCACCACGTGCCGCCGGTGGGGCAGGCGGCGGGGCTGGGCGTCGGACGGCGCCGCAACAAGGTCGGCGCCAGCGACGCGACGGCCGCCGAGGAGGCCGCCCAGCAGCAGCAGGCGCAGGTACGTACCACGTAGACCTAGGTACTCGGGGCAACGCGGATCGTCTTCTCGATCGATAGTAATTCGGAGGTCGCAACTCGGGGGTGCAGTCCAGGTCCGTATTTCGAAATTAGACACGGTAGATTTGTTCCGACGCCGATTTTACCGTTCCAACAAGTCCATTTTTAATCCTGGACCGATTTAAAGTGCTATCTAACCTAACTTATTTGTTTGGAACGCGAAGTTTCTTCTTGATTGACAATAATTCGGAGGTCGGAAGTCCGGGGTACATTCCAGGTCCGTATTTCGAAATTCGACACGGTAGATTTGTTCCGACAACGATTTTATCGTTCCAACAAGTCGATTTTCAATCCTGGACCGATTTAAAGTGCTGTCTAACCTAACTTATTTGTTTGGAACGCGAAGTTTCTTCTCGATCGACAATAATTCGGAGGTCGGAACTCGGGGGTACATTCCAGGTCCGTATTTCGAAATTCGACACGGTAGATTTGTTCCGACAACGATTTTATCGTTCCAACAAGTCGATTTTCAATCTTGAACCGATTTAAAGTACTATCTAACCTAACTTATTTGTTTGGAACGCGAAGTTTCTTCTCGATCGACACTAATTCGGAGGTCGGAAGTCGGGGGTACATTCCAGGTCCGTATTTCGAAATTCGACACGGTAGATTTGTTCCGACAACGATTTTACCTTTCCAACAAGTCGATTTTCAATCTTGAACCGATTTAAAGTACTATCTAACCTAACTTATTTGTTTGGAACGCGAAGTTTCTTCTCGATCGACACTAATTCGGAGGTCGGAAGTCGGGGGTACATTCCAGGTCCGTATTTCGAAATTCGACACGGTAGATTTGTTCCGACAACGATTTTATCGTTCCAACAAGTCGATTTTCAATCTTGAACCGATTTAAAGTACTATCTAACCTAACTTATTTGTTTGGAACGCGAAGTTTCTTCTAGATCGACACTAATTCGGAGGTCGGAACTCGGGGGTTCATTCCAGGTCCGTATTTCGAAATTCGACACGGTAGATTTGTTCCGACAATCATATTAGTATCGAAATTTAGAAATTTTTTTCTCGAAAACAATGCATTTTTACAATAAATTGTCAAGAATAAAATATTATTTAAATCATTCAAATAATGAACTGGAAATAATGAAAAGCAATTTTTTTTAATTTTGTAAAAAATTACAATTTGCAAAATCCAAAAAGTTGCCCTAAAAAAATTCCAGTGCATTCTTTGTGATTTTTGTGTGCAGTGATTTTAAGAACTTTTTATTCTTGACCGGTTTTTGTAAAAGTGATCATTAGAGTTCGTGCGAGCGCGGAGTGTAACAGGACCGTAGTCAGTTAACGAATGAAAATATTAATATGTTTACATAAATTATGTAGCAACATAGTACTATTTTTATCAAATAGTACGGTTAAGTCAAGGATAAAATACCTATATAAATTAAGATAACACGTAACAATGGCATCACTTACCCGACAAACGTCAGTGTTGAGACAAGGTTCCCATGGCAGGTTGGCGGTGGTTAAAACATATTATTATGAGCTTTTCTAAGTGTTCTGTAATATTAACTTGTGTATGGAAAAGGACCGTTCAATGTCTACTGTTGATAATGGACAGTATGAGAAATTGTTGAGGCATGAACTATGTAATAATATATTTTCTGGTAACTCCTGATATGTACCAACTAAAACTTTACATATGTTTTCCAAAATGAAATATCCTGGATTTTTTTTTAACACCCTTTGCATTTTTTCTTTTATTGTATTACTGACGGCGTATATTATTGGCTTCGTATATTTTTTTTTTGTACATCACTCATTATTTCAAATTGTTCACTCCCCTCAACTAATAATTATTAATATGTATAAAGTCATTTAAACACACGGCGAATACATAAAAACGAAACGTATCAACGCGATGGAATACCGGCGACTGTCTGTTACAGCGTGCCATAAATAACTAAAATTATTAGCGCAGTTTTCGTAATACAAGTCGGCTGTGAGCTGTGAAGGTCAACGAGTCAAGGGCAGGACATGCACAGTGTCGGCCCTGTGACATTCGCGCTTGGTAATAAGTAATAATATTTAGTAATGTACTGTGATGCACCATAATCTCTATGAACATGTTAACATTTTTATTCGTAAACTGACTACGGTCCTGTTACACTCCGCGCTATAAATAAAAAAATCTTGAATTTTTACGCAAACATTTTGCAGTTCAGGCTCCATTTTGAACAACATAAGGGAGAAAATCGATCTTTAAACCACATATACTTAAAGTTCAAACATTTATTCCACCGGTTAGTGAGGTTCCAGGTCCATTGTAGACCGGAAACCCATTCAAAATTTTGATTAAAAAAAATGTGAAAAAAAATCGTGCTTTTTTTTTAAAAAACTGCTTTTTATCATAATCAATATTATGATAAATCATGGACACGGTCTGAAAGGGCACGTCTTAAACTTTAAAAGAATGTCCCTGTCAAATTTTTCTGTCGCAAATATTATTACATTGTTGAGGCGTTGAAGAGCGATGTACCGGCAGTGGCGTTTTCGGCTGAAACGGGTTATCGGGTTATTCGGCAGAAAGTGCAATCTAACCTAACTTATTTGTTTTGCTATAAATTAAATTAGCAACGGAAGATTACAGCGATTGCTTATCATCGAATCCTTCCATTTCTTCAGTTTAAATTAATGACCCATCCAAAATAAAAAGGTCATCGAAGTTGGCCGAGCAAAAAAAGACGTATATCTGTAGTTAATTTTAAGTTTATAACCATATTGAATTGTCAAGGCTGTCACGTGACAGCCATTATTTATTTTAATAACGAGTCAATCAAAAAAAAGAACACATCAAAATTGGCCAAGCAAAAACAACTATTTCTATTCTTAATATTAAGTTTACAACCTTACTGAATTGTCAAGGCTATAATATTATGTAACAGCCATTATTTATTTTACAACTATGACAGCCACTTGTCAAAAATTTCAAATGAAACAACTCTCTAACTATGAACTCTCGTTCATAGCTAGATTTGATGACGTTTTTTCTTGAGTGGCTCAGTATTTTTGGCCCACTGTTTTTTATTTTGCGAATTTATGGGTTAGGATAAACAAACAAAATTCTCAACCGGTTCTAAATCGCTCAGTTGTTGAGTCATTCTAGAACTGTTTTAATTCGCCTGTGAAAAAAATTAAAAACTGGACTCATGATGTCCTGGAGCAGTCCCTGGTATTGACGTCACGTACCTCTGACTTTCGACCGTGTGTTATGTTGCAAAATAGGTCGTTCGATATCAACAGGCTCTTGAAGAAGCACGTTTTTCTTTCCAAATCGGTAAACTAAGGGTCCAGTATAATACAGTCCCATTTACTACCTACTTATCTTGTTTTTATTTTGAAAAGACGGCCTTTCGACGTTGAAAACAGTCAAGAAGCGCGTTTTACTATCAAAACTAATGGCTTAGTAGGCTCGGTCGCTGCATACATTGAACGTTTCTTGTTTTTATCGCGAAAGGAAGTGGGTCTGTTACGAAACATGCCGTTCGAAGTCAGTAAAGTACACGAACGGGCGAGTTTTTTCCGTTCGATCGATAACAAACGACCCGTCGTAGTGTGCCGCGATGCTGACGAACGTTTTCCCGAAGAATTTTCCTTTTACGCGTCGCCGAAAGAGTTTCGCTCGCGGTTACTTTACACGGCCAACCTTGAAATACAGATCTCTATTTCTGTCGAAAAAATTATCGCACTCCCACGTACGTTCGGAACGGTAGCGAACAGACTCGCTGTCAAAACAAAAATACGCGTTACGTGATGTGTTGTACCATGCGCGAGTTGTTGCGCCGCTGTTATACAGGGTGTCCGGTACCGAACCAGCTTCCAAATAAATCTGTGGCCATGCCTTTATGACAGTCAGCAGGATATAAACGAACAAAACGCTCGAGTTGTTCAGATAAAAGTTCAATCGTCTCGGAAACTATTTCAAAACCGATTAGGAGTACTTTTCACCAGTAAAACGTCCAAGGAATCCGAAAATGATTTTTTTTGAGTTCATTTTAACGTGTGTGAAAAATGTCTGGTGGCCGACGCACCTTTTGTGGTGTGAAAATAAAAAAGTCGTCGATAATGGGGGAGCCTTGACAATTCAATAAGGTTAATAAATTTAAGATTAAGAATAGAAATACGTCTTTGTTTTGCTCGGCCAACTTTGATGGCGTTGTTTTTTTTGGATTGGCTGGTTGACTAGACTTATTTTTACTGCCTTGGTTGCATCCAGAACGTAGCCGCATAGTTACCGGACACCCTGTATTCTCTATACGTGCCGATGAAATCTTTTTTTCCAGCGCTTGCCGCGTTGTTCTTGTTTTCGACCTTGAGGCGATAAAAAAACTATCGGGTTTATTATTTGGAAAGAGACGCCCGAAATATAAATGAAAATAGCACCCGTGGGAAGAACACTATGTGGATATTAGGCAGCGGTCCAAGAGAGATGCCACTTGTTCGACAAAATGATACGCAGACGTAGACGTCTCGGTTACGCGTAAACGGGTCATTCAAAATTTTTAACTCGCCGCTCTAAATTTACGGTTTCCGAGCTCTTTTCGTTTTTGCGCTATTTAAAAACTTGGCTTTTAAGTTCTGGCAAAACAGAAATTCGAAGGCTCTTGCGGAGTTATTTTAGTTACGAATCCGTTCCTAACCTCAAAATTGATAATTTGATCTGCACCTCCACTGGTAAATATGATAATCAGTTCATGGTTTTAAACCGCATTTGAGACAAGTAAAAATATACGAATGAGGATGCATTTTCTCTCGTTCCAAACGGCGTAGAAAGTTCATATATATGGGAATGCTTCTCAAAGTTCACGGTCGTCGTTGGGACATTTACTTGGTGCAAATTTTCGAATACGTTGTTCAGTCCAGTAGGCAGAGATTTTTATGTGTTCTTGAGAGATATGGGGCTAGTTTTGACGGTTTCCTATGTATTTTTTTTACGTAGAACACAATGCGCGTGGTCCGTAGAGCTGAGACCGTCCGCTATTTTTTTTAAATTAACAATTTGTGAAAAAAAAACGTATTTTTTTTCACATTTCCGCTTATATCTCCGTTCCTTGGCATATTTTAGATAGCATTTAGTTGTAGCCTATTGAATTTCCTAAACTTTAAGCCTAACCCGAAGTCTCCAAGTGCTATTGTTAACTTGCAAATGACTGCTGAAGTTGAAAACGTGCTTTTTTTACGCTATATCGTAGGAGGCTACAGGGGAATCCAGCGCCGAATTCAACTGTTCCGCAGGTTTTAAATTTGTTCTCGTGGCCTGCTGCGGCGATGTACGGCTGAAAAACGTCGTCGGTTGCGCGGAGTAGGCCAAGGCCAGGCGAAAATCGCCACATTCGGCGGAGGCTGAGTTTGCTGCGTCCGGCGAGTCGACTAGCTCTCGTGCGTCTCACAGTCGCGCTAATAGATACCTGTTTTCTCGGGCGTGCTAATTATCGCTTACGTAACGAGGATGCAGGCGAATTCCGAGGTCACGTGATTGAAAAAAATGTTACCGCAAAACGCGAGGATGCCCCGCGGCGCGTTCTCGATCGGACGCTATTAATTGTGCAATGTTTACTTCCTTGTGTACGCGGGATCCTGTCGCAGGCGTCACCCCGAAAATAAATGGAGGTCTAAAAATACGCGAATATTGGAGCGCACACGCGCGGGAAGTTTTCTGTGTTATCTCGAAATTCTTCGGCGACTCCTTTCGGATCTCGGTGCCCGGCCAAAGTTTACAAATAGACGGTTTATGTTCAGCTTCTTGTCGAAACTACGCTAGGCGCTGAAAAAAAAATCCCAAATTTTTAGTTGATCTTCACAGCGCCGTAACTTGGGGAAAAACGGTCGTAGAGGGAAAAGAAAAAAAGGAAATTGAAGCTCCAAGTTTCTAGTTTTTGGATTTTGATAACAAAAATTAAAATAAAAAAATTTTCGAAGCGAAAATTTTGGTCAAAAAAGCTTCGTGAAAATTCCGTCTCGATTGCTTCGCATTTTTCCCATTCGTCGATCCGAGCGTAGAGAGCATTGTTTGTTTTGCGGATTAAGTAGTCAGGTGATGTACATATGTGCGAATTATAAGACTGGCCTTGGATTTAAATGGATCGAAGACTAGTTTCGTCACTCGGTTCCTAGAATTCGATCCTAACTCGTAGAAACTGGTTCGAATCATCTGACTACGTACACGGATCGGACGCAAAACGCAGCTCGGCAATTCGTCCAAAATCCACTTCCATGGTTTCTCGGGTGAAGTTTATGAATGGAGCACAGGTATGAGGAGGGCTTTGGGGGTCTGTATATGGGGCATTAACCTGAGATTATGTTATCAGCGGGTATCATAAACGAGGACCCAGAGGGATAATAAAATTGGGGTCGACTTGGCACTTTCAATTTCTAAACAGGACCTACCTGAATAATTTTAAGTAGCTGTTTTAAGCGATGTTTGGTTTCCTAGAATGTTATTTGAGAAGGGACATTTGTTCGATCGTAGAAACGACAGACCGTAGGCTACTGGACTAACCCTTACGTAGGTTCGTTTAGTCGTTCGCAAAGTTTAGGCTTTCCAGATTTTGATTTACAGTTAATGTGGTTTGGTCGCGTTGCTATTGAACAGTGGAAAAATTGTGAAGTCTTGTACATAATTCAAACAGTATTGGCCCATCCTAACGTATTTTATTGGTCTATTTAAATAAAACGTATAGTGTGTGATATTTGAGTAAATTAAATTCCACCCCCAGTATTTATTTGACAGACCTCAAGAAAAATAAGGTAAAATTTCGATAATCATTTTAATAAAAACATTATAATAAATTTTCAATGCTTCGTACCAAGAGTTTTTTCAGGGTTTTTTTTTTTAGGTCGTAGAATCCAAATCTGAAGTCATTTAAGACCTACGAATCATAGTTTGACAATAAAAGATAATTTTATAAGAAAAATTTCGCATATGAACTCAATTCCAAGAGATATCCCAAAATAGATGCCAGAAATGGAATCAGCTTGCCAGATTTACCCTTGCCATGAATTTTTATTGTAAAATTCGACAGTCGGTCGAAAAATGTATTCTTTGTTGAAAGGCTATGGCTCGAAAAATTCTAGTAAAATTCTATATTTCGTTTCACGACCACTAAAATTTTTTTAGGCCTTTTCCTATTGGCCAAAACTGATGAACACACACTTTTGAGGTCGTAGAATCTGAAAATAACCCTAAGAAAGCCGAAAACTCACCCCCAGTATTTTTTTGAGAGACCTCTGGAAAAAAGAGTCAAATTTCGTAGATCATTTTTAACAAAAATTATTGAAACATTTTCGACGCTTCGTACCAAGACAAACATTTTTTTTCGGGGGTTTTTTTTAAGTCGTAGAATCCAAATATGAAGTCGCTTAAGACCTACGAATCATAGTTTGACGATAAAAGACAATTTTATAAGAAAACATTCGCATATCAACTCAATCCCAAAAGATATTGCAAAATAGATGCCAGAAATGGGATCAGCGTGCCAGATTTACCCTTGTCTTGAATTTTTATTCTAAAATTCGATGGTCGGTCGAAAAATGTATTTTTTGTTGAAAGGCTATGGCTCGAAAAATTCTAGTAAAATTCTATATTTCGTTTCATGACCACTAAAATTTTTTTAGGCCTTTTCCTATTGGCCAAAACTGATGAACACACACTTTTGAGGTCGTAGAATCTGAAAATAACCCTAAGAAAGCCGAAAACCCACCCCCAGTATTTTTTTTGAGAGACCTCTGGAAAAAGAGTCAAATTTCGTAGATCATTTTTAACAAAAATTATTGAAACATTTTCGACGCTTCGTACCAAGACAAATTTTTTTTTTCGGGGGTTTTTTAAGTCGTAGAATCCAAATATGAAGGCGCTTCAGACCTACGAATCATAGTTTGACGATAAAAGACAATTTTATAAGAAAACATTCGCATATCAACTCAATCCCAAAAGATATTGCAAAATAGATGCCAGAAATGGGATCAGCGTGCCAGATTTACCCTTGTCTTGAATTTTTATTCTAAAATTCGATGGTCGGTCGAAAAATGTATTTTTTGTTGAAAGGCTATGGCTCGAAAAATTCTAGTAAAATTCTATATTTCGTTTCATGACCACTAAAATTTTTTTTAGGCCTTTTCCTATTGGCCAAAACTGATGAACACACACTTTTGAGGTCGTAGAATCTGAAAATAACCCTAAGAAAGCCGAAAACCCACCCCCAGTATTTTTTTTGAGAGACCTCTGGAAAAAAGAGTCAAATTTCGTAGATCATTTTTAACAAAAATTATTGAAACATTTTCGACGCTTCGTACCAAGACAAAATTTTTTTCGGGGGTTTTTTAAGTCGTAGAATTCAAATATAAAGTCGTTTAAGACCTACTACGAATCATAGTTTGACGATATAAGACAATTTTATAAGAAACATTTCCAGTATCAACTCAATCCCAAGCGATATCGCAAAATAGATGCCAGAAATGGAATCAGCTCGCCAAATTTACTTTTGGTTCGAATTTTCACAGCAAAAATTCGAGGGTCGTACAAAAAATGATTTTTTTTTTGAAAGGTCGATCGAAAAATTGTAGAAAAATTCCAAATTCATTTCCACGAGTACTAAATTTTTTTCAGACCTGACCTGAAAATGACTGATCAAATTGGATCAGTCTATCAGATTTGATAGAAAAAAAAAACAATGGAAATGACAATGTATGTAACTTTTTATCTGGAGAATGTGGAAAAGAGTCGGGTTTCTAATATGCCAGACATAAAACAATTTATTTAAAATAAGTCATGTCATGTTTCGATATTCCTGAATGCGGCCCTGGAAAATTTTCTTCGTCTCTTTAAGCGCTATAACGTGTTATTTTTTTGTTTTTCCGAAATAATTTTTTTTGGGACTTAAAAAATGAAAAAAACGTTTTTTCACACGTTTATGAATTTTTTTGGTTATGTTCCTACAAACCGATTTGATCCAAAACTAGCGCACTCAAATTGCACTATTTTTTTACCTAATTTTTTTTACGCTTTAGGAATTTTTTGAAAAAATTTTCACCTTTCCTAGGCTATTAAAGTATGTCCTTACGTCAATGAGTAAGACCCCTCAGTTGCCTCGCAAATCGTCGCGCATCATTCTAAAACGCTACAGGATTACGAAACGTCCACAGGCGAACGCACACAGATACGCTAAAAAAACTTAATCTTGTTTGATTAGTACAATTACATCGAAAAGTTATGACATGACACACATCGATCAGTACGCGCACAGGCGTTCCCGTGTTTGTACGCCCGTCGCGTTCTCTATCTCGCTACGTACGTCGCCTGGCCGCGCGATCGGCCTCGCCGCGAATCGACACCGGGGAAAAAAAAACGCTCTAGGAACCCGCGGTGCCGACGTAGAGCGCTCGTCGCGTCGCGCACAGTACATAGGTAGAATACCTGCCGATAACGCTTATCGCAAGTTTTATTGTGTGTGCAGTACGCGATAATCTTTGCCTTGGGCGTAACAGGGACCGCGTTGCCAGTATTCGCGGAGACTAGCACGACTGACGACTCCTCCTTGTGTTGCAGGCCGCGAAGAATGACCCCGGCCCGCCCCCGGCCGCCGACGAAGCCAAGAAGCCCAAGCTGAAGGCGCCCGCCGCCAAGAAGTGCAAGACGGAGGCCGAGCCCAAGGCCTTCGGCGGCTCCGACTTCATCCACCCCGACGACCTCGTCCACCACGCCAATGGCAAGGTCTACATCAAGAACAAGTGCAAGCTGTGCAACTTCAAGTCCGCCTGGGACACCGAGATGGCGAAGCACGAGAGGAAGGCCCACAGCGTCGACCGCGAGGACGCCAAGCCAGTGATCAAGAAGCCGGCGCGGCCGATACCCAACCTCATCCCCATACCGTCGCAGGCGTCCGCGCTGAAGGCGTCGACTCACCGCCCCGCCTTCCCCGTGCTGAAGACCGTCGAGCTCCCCGAGCCCAGTGAGCCCGTCATGAGCCAGAAGGACATCAACGACATCTGCGCCAAGTCCGGCAACAGCGTCCTCAAGGACTTCGCCTCGCTGTTCGGCTCCGAGGACGTGTTCAAGAACCCCGCGCCCAGGGTGCCCGATCTCATACCGGCGTCGGTGTACAACGCCTCCACTCCCCGAGCGAGACCGGGCGACGCCGCGTTCAAGCAGAAGAACGCCTCGTTCTTCGACAGCCTCAGGGAGAAGCTGGAGCTCGGCACCGGCGGCAGCTGCAACCTCATCTGCACGATATGCGGCCACGAGAGCAAGTGCCTCACCGAGCAGGCCAAGCACCAGAAGACCTGCGGCAAGGAGACGGACAGGGTGCGGAACGTCGCGCCCGTCCACAACATCAGCTCGTCGAGGTGCCAGTTCTGCAGGCAGAGGTGCAAGTCGAGCGCCGATTTATACAACCACCTGCAGACGTGCCCCGAGGCCGTCAAGGCGCAGGTGAAGGTGGAGATCAAGGAGGAGCAGGACACGTCGTCCGAGGGCGAGCTGCGGATAGACGAGGACCAGCCGGAAGCGAAGCCGCACCCGATGGAGAACAAGGTGTTCGTGTGGAACGACATCCTGGTGCCGATGGACATCGAGGTCGACGACTCCAACTACGAGTACACCGAGGACAAGGTGGACGATAACGTGTCGCTGGACCTGTCGGTGCGCACCCAGTCCCCCGTGGGCAGCGAGAGCAGCTACCTGGGGCAGGAGCTGAACCACGCGCCCAGCGTGCAGCATTCGTCCCCGCCGGAGAAGATCCCCACGCACGGCAACGACATCTCCGTGGCGCAGCACAAGCGCGTGTTCAAGTGCCCGCACTGCACGTTCTGGGCGTCGACGGCGTCTCGCTTCCACGTGCACATCGTCGGCCACCTGAACAAGAAGCCGTTCGAGTGTTCGCTGTGCGCGTACCGGTCCAACTGGCGCTGGGACATCACCAAGCACATCAAGCTGAAGTCGGTGCGCGACGCGGCGCACGAGTCCGCCAAGGTGCTGATGACCGACGAGACGGGCCGCAGGAACTACACCAAGTACAACAAGTACCTGACGGAGATACCGGTGAGCAGCGAGCAGAGCATGGACACGAGCGGCGGGTGCGGCACGCGCCCCAAGCACCACGGCGACGCGCTCCACCACCAGCAGCAGCGCAACGCGTCGCCGTCGACGAGCCGGTCGGAGCTGCCGCGGGCGGGCCGGACGCCCAACGGGGCGGACTTCAGCCCGCTGCTGAGGGGCGTCGCGTCGCCGCTGCGGCCGCCGCCCGCGCTGAAGGTGGTGACCGACGCGCCGTACCTGGCCAAGGTGAAGAGACCCGGCGCCGACGGGAAGAAGACGCTGTTTAAGTGCAAGAAGTGCAACTTCAGGTAAGGGGCGGGGGTTTGGAACAACGGACAACGCCGTTTCCGAGTATCGGTCCTCGTCAGTGCGATCAGGGAAAAGTAGAGTGCGGGTTAGAAGCACGAGGTTAGGCAGTAGGGGCTGTAGCCTAGGAAGGGTAGCCAAAATAGGTCCAATTTTTCAAAAATGCGTTAAAAAAAAAAATTGATAATTAGGTAAAAAATAGTGCAATTTGAGTGCACTAGTTTTGGATCAAATCGGTTTGTAGGAACATAACCAAAAAAATTCATAAATGTGTGAAAAACCAGTTTTTTCACTTTTTAAGAACCAAAAAAAAATATTTCAGAAAAACAAAAAATAGCACGTTATAGCGTTTTTTAAAAATTGATATCGGTTCACAACTTTTTGCAAAAAAAATAAAAACCTTCGGAAATTGCGAAGGGGAAAGGCCGCATGGTGGGGGAACTCTCTCCAGCGCACGAAAGCAGTCGAGAGTTCCCCCACCATGCGGCCTTTCCCTTCGCTCGAGCGCCCGAGCGCCCGAAACGCAAAACAGCCCGGTTTTCAATGTCGTTTTTGAGATACTTCCCTCAAATTTGACAAACTCGGTCCATTGTATGATTGTAGAGCACCTCTTCACGAACCAAACGCACTTTGAAAAATTACCGGAAGACTCTTATTGACAATTGCCGGGCCATTTTTCGAAAACACCTTTTTTTACATTTTTTTCGAATTGCGCCAAAAGTTATGAATATTTTTTGATAAAATTTTTACTGTAAATAGCCGCCGAAAAGAGCTACAATTTGGTCACTCGCGGAAGTCCCTACGGCTTTCGTAGGCCGAGTAATTAGATAGTAAAAAAATGGTCAATTTTCGATGGTTTTTATTTTTTTTTCGCAAAAAGTTGTGAACCGATTTTAATTTTTAAAAACTGTTTTTTCTTCGTCTTTTTAAGCGCAATAACGTGCTATTTTTTTGTTTTTCTGAAATATATTTTTTTGGTACTTAAAAAGTGAAAAAAACGGTTTTTTACACGTTTATGAATTTTTTTTGGTTATGTTCCTACAAACCGATGTGATCCAAAACTAGTGCACTCAAATTGCACTATTTGTTACCTAATTTTCAAATTTTTTTTTTAACGCTTGAGGAATTTTTTTGAAAAATCTTTCCTAGGCTACTGATCGCTGTTACAGAACTCCGAAACGGCGTTGGGTGCAGTTGCTTCTTTGTTCTTTTTGTTGGGCTATAAGTAGAGTCGAGAAATCGCGGACCCTAACAGGACCGCATTAAGGAGGAGTAGGCTGAGTTGACGATTGGTGGAATTAAAAAAAATCATCCTCGTATTTTTTCAAAGTAAAACGCGGATCCGATATTTTTCATATATTTGAATATCTTGGGAGATATTTCATATTTTAGGATACTTTTACACCAAAATAGAAGACTATGAAACTAAAACAAAACATAAAACTTGAACGGTTTTCTTATAAAAACTTTAGAAGAATTAGCAGAAAATGTAAAATATAAAATAGTTTTATATTTTTTTTGAAAGACCTCTGGAAAAAATGAGCGAAATTTCGTAGGTCTTTTTTAACAAAAATTCATAAAACATTTTCGACGCTTCTTACCAAGACAATATTTTTTTTTCGGGCGGTTTTTTAAGTCGTAGAATCCAAATATGAAGTCGCTTAAGACCTATGAATCTTAAATGTGAGGTTAGGAGTGCCTACAGACAGGGCGTCTCAGATTTAGTGTACACTATGTAATTGTTCGCCCTGTATATTTACGAGAAAATGTTTTAAATAAGAGTTTTTCGGTCTCGTGAACTAGCAGTCAGGTTTTTTAACTTGTTCAATTTGAAGGTCATTTGAAGATCAACTCTGTTTTTTTTTTGCTTGGACACCTACATTTTTTTTTACTACAGCACGATGTTTATTAATAAAAATTAAACATCTGCCTGGAAAATTGTTTGCTGCCTTTCTAAATTTTGAATAATTAATCAGAAAAAAAATGACAGGACTTTCTCAGTAGCAGGCTGTGAGAAGTAAACAAAAGCGATGTTTTTCGAAAATTTCCTTCGTCATACTACTTTTTTTTACACTGCTTTACGCAGAACATGGACCTCTTGCTGAATCCGCGACAGAAATCAAGTTAGTCGTTCAAACAAATGTCCGATGACGTCACATTACGAAATAAAAGACAATCTAGAGACGCCATTGATTGAAAAATGTGCCTTTTTGAAAAACAAACTCGACATGTCCAATCATTATTTTTGTATAAACACCGTTCCAAAATGAGAAATAATTTATTCCACACTTAATTTATCCACTGTATAATAAATACGAAGGTCGTTCCACAACTTTAGTCACCGCAGTCATATTAGCCTGTGAACTAAATTATTCATGTTCATAACGTAACGAGCTACTTTATATAATATTCCACATGCCTTTAAATAATAAAGCAAACACATTTTGTTTTAGAGAATAGAACTCTTTTACCGTTTTGATGATTGGTTCAAAGTTGTATCCTAATAATTATAAAACAAAAAAAATTGTATACAAGACGTATTTCTATACTTATGTCACATTACTCGTATGTGACAACCATTATTTATTTTACAATCATTATGACAGCCACTTGTCAAAAGTTTGACAACAAAGTTTCGTTTCCACTTCCATCTCTCTCGTTCATAGCCAGATTTGATGATTTTTTTTTAATGACTCATTATTTTCTCTGGAAATTCCACATTTACAATGCATACTTTGTTCTAATTGTTTCTCTCTTGAATTCCAATAAGATATCAAATAAGGAAAATTAATTTTCTTTCTACATTACGTAATTATCGTTTAAAAATCGACGTTTTTGTGCAGTAATCTGTTTAGTCTCCTTATTACGAGCGTAACTAATCTAAAAATAATAGGCGGGTACTCCATCATATTATTAATCTTAATCATATGATCCTGACGAAGTAACGAGGCATCGCAAAAAAACGAGGGACTCGACTAAAGCAACCTTCTTTCAAACATGTAAATAGTTTTTATTAGGTCAGTGAAGGACGAAGGAAAATACTCCTCCTAATAAAAAAAAGTAGAATCGAAGTGATTATAGTCTAATTTTTTGTACGAGGAATGGTATTTTCAGCGTTTTATCAGGATATTGCGAAAAGAAAGGCACACACGGTTTACAGATAAGGAATTATGTTTGCAGTTTTCCTACGATACGGCTTTGGGAACTGAAATAGGCTCTTAAAATATTTGTAAATATTTTGTGAGACCCACTGTGTGTACCTTCGTTATTTACATTGTCTACATACAGTATGATTAGAAGATAGGTAAATTTTCTGCATACAACCTCTAAAAATTCCTTACAAAGACGTATTTCTATTCTTAATCTTAAATTTATAACCTAACTTAATTGTCAAGACTGTCACATTATTTATTTTACAATTGTGACAGTCATTTGTCAAAAGTTTGAAATAGCCAGATTTGATGACGTTTTTTTGGATGACTCATTACTTTGAAAACTACCTATTTTTCATAACAAACAATTAAATCAAAACATAAAACAAGTTAAAGTTGACCAACTCGTATTTTCATTTTTTTTTTCCAATTTTCAGTGTGTATTAGCCGTAACGTGTACGGCATACTTTAAAATACAAGGTGCTGGTTGCTTGCGAGCACGAGAGAAATGTTCTTTTGTGTATTTCGGTACGTAGATTAATGAAAACCTTAATCTCTGTATATTCTAACGACGGTGGTGACTGATGTGTAAAAATCGCGGTTCTGTATCAGCCTCGCAATGAAAAATTCAATTATTTTTACAGGCCACCGGCCAATTACAATAAATATGAGTGGGCGATCCGCCATATAAACATTTGTTTCTTTATAGTTCGCATTTCAAAATCGAACTATACGAGGTGCGGCTATTAAATAACCGAACTGATGCTGCTACCAGCGCGCTGCGAGCATGTCGCGACAAGTTTGAACAGAACTGTGTCTGGTGATACTTTCCCCACCCTGAGCTCGCTGCACAAGCCACAAGCCAGTGGGTCGCTCAGTTTGACTGTCGCAGTCGTTTGAATTAGGTGCCAAAACTCCTCACTCCCAAGCAAAAGGAATCAAGAATGAACATTTGCGCTGACATTCTAAACAACACTGACACTGATCCAGGCTTGTTAGACACGGTGATTACTTGCGATGATTCGTGGTTTTTTATTTACAACCCAGAAACAAAGCGCCAATCCATTCATTGGAGAGCCCGAACTCGCCAAAGCAAAAAAAAAACACAATGAGCAAATCCAAATTCAAAACGATTATGATCGGTTTTTATGACATTCGAGGCATTGTTTACATTCACTGGGTCCCCGAGGGTCAGACGGTCAATCAACATTATTACATCAGAGGTTCTGAAGTCCCTGAGCGTGTGAGAAGACGAAGAAGACCCGATTTGTGGAAGACCAAATCATGGAAGATTCACCAAGACAATGCACCGACCCATTCTGCTTTGTCTGTGAATGCGTCTTTTGGAAAATACTGCATTACTGTGTTGGAGGAGGATCCACTATACTCGCCCGACATTGCGCCTTGTGATATTTTTTTATTTCCCAAGGTTAAATCGGCGCCGAAGGGGACAAGATTCGAAAGTGTGGAAGCTGTTAAAGCAAAAGTTAAAAGACGGAGGTTCTGAACCAGCTGACAGAAGCGGACTTCCAGCACTGCTTTCGACAAAGGAAAAGTCATATGGAGCGGTGTAGAGATCGCCAAGGGGAGTACATTGAAGGCGAAAAAGTTGCTACTGTAATTGGTAACGAATAAAAAGTGTTATGACATCATTTCGGTTATTTAATAGCCACACCTCGTATACTAACATATGCAGTTATTCGATAAAGGTTAAAAGAAATATAAATAACTTACTTGTAAACGTCTTCATCTTCGAGATTGCAGAGTGAATTTCCTTGTGAATACTTATGTATACACTAAGAGAAAGTGTACACCAGGAGAAAGAAATGTTTTTGAATTCTACGTTTACAATACACATTTCCAGTTTTAAGGGGCTACCAGGCACCAACATATTTTCCTTATTTGACTATTATATCGAAGCTATGCCGTTTCTTGTTACATGCCACGTTCTCACCACGAGGGGTATCTTCGACTTTTTTTTTTTATTTTTAACTCACGATATCACCGGCCCACATAATAAAAAAAGGTCATTTTTTAGAGACCCCACCCATGTATCCCCATGTATTTTTGCCCTCCCGATTCCGATCGCGTACTCAGAATTGACCCATCACCCTCCAGTTTTTGGCTAACCTCAAAAAAAGGCTCAAAACCAGCCGTCTTCGGTAACGGCTCTCAATAAAGGAAAAAAAATCAACGGGCCCAGCTATTCATAAGTTTTTTGGACTGGTGAAACTGAAACCACAGTGAAAATTGGCCTCCAGCGTTTGAGTGCGCCATAACCTCAAAAAAAAATGACCTTTTATTCGTAAAAAAGGGCGTTTGAGGCTATAACGATAACAAACACATAACCAGGGGGATTTTTTGGGCTCCAAAGTGAAATCCGACGCTGAAATTACACTGCCAGTATTAGAAATCGGCTGATCACCCCCTTATTGTGAGTTGACCTCTAAAAAAATGCTCATAAATCATAAAATGCTCATAAATAAATCAACCAGTTTTTGTAAAGGCGTCAATTTTCGGTTAGAATGTTCAGAAAGACGTTCCCCACAGATTTTTGCTCAAAACTGGTGGATTTATGAGCATTTTTTTAGACGTGAACTCACAATAAGGGGGTGATCAGCCGATTTCTAATACTGGCAGTGTAATTTCAGCGTCGGATTTCACTTTGGAGCCCAAAAATCCCCCCTGGTTATGTGTTATCGCTATAGCCTCAAATCCCCTTTTTTTATGAATAAAAAGGTCGTTTTTTTTGAGGTTATGATAGATACAAAAACAGGACGATAACTAAAAAATAAAAAATAAATTAATAATTGGGTAAAATTTGAATAAGAAACAATTATTTAAACTTTTGACTAATAATAATTGTCTATTTTACTTCACCAATAGTAAATAAATGTATGTTTTAATAATAAATTAAACTTATACAGCTGCCAAATATGTGGAAATTTTTTTTTCACGTTCGAATATTTTGACAATTTTTTAGGTAATCGTGCCTTGGTGTAAAAATACCGATATATCGAAATATCGATATTTTTTCCTTGGTATATATCGATATTGTCTAAAAATATCGATACGATATACAGGGTGTTCCACCTAAGGCGGATTCATCCATAAATCTGTTATTAGAAATTTAACAAAAAAGTGCTTTGGGTGGTAGTTGTCTGGAATAATTGTGCATATGAGGAAAATATTTTCAATTATATAGAGTGCTCCGTTTATTCTACACGCCACCTAACTTTGTTATTTTAAATGGAACACCCTGTATATTTTTACATTTTTTGATTCCCCGTTTAATTCTAGGTCGACTTTGTTAAGGGGTTCCTATACCTATCTCTTATAGTTTTTGAGATATTCAACTGTCTTTGAAAAAAATGACGATTTCAGCTCTTTGAATGAGGCCCAATAGCATTTAAACCATAAAAGATAGAAACCTGCGGTTTGGACGATTAGATTTAGCACAAATTACCTTATCTTTTTTACTATGGGCAAAATGGATACGTTATTCAGAGCCGGAAATATCGGACCCTACATTTGACAATTTTAAAACGTGAATACTATTTTTTTTCAAATGGCATGACCCATATTAAATAGTGCCGTTGGATGCGAAATTAAATGCCCTTTCTACTGATATCGGGTTATCAATACTTACATATCTCCAACAGTTATCCAAGAATATTCGATTCTTTCTAAAGTTTGCAAAAGTCGGATGTCTACAGCGTCACGTAGGCGTTGCAAAATCACTTTTCCCTCACATTTTGTCAGGCTTCGGACTGACAGTAATACTACAGTTTAAAAAGTGGTTTAGCAAACAAAAATAAAACCACTAACAACAACTAATATAACGCAAATGGAACGAAACTCCACAATCAAGAAAAACGACATAAACTTAGCCTACTGAATGACAACGGCTCAAAATGATGTTTAAAAAGTGGTTTATCAAACAAAACTAAACCACTAACAACAACTAAAATAGAACACAACTGAAACGAAATTCAAACAAAGACAGGGAACACAATCAAGAAAAGGCTACATAAACTTGGCCTGTTGATTTACAACGACTGCTTAAAATATTCTCTGTTTTGGTTAATACACATGTAGATTCTTTTTTTGAAAAGAATGTCCGGATAGCGTTGTGCATAAACTCTTGATGCCAATAACGGATTTCGGTGGCAAGCACCAAGAACAAAAACCGTATCAACCATTTCTTCCTGCGTCAGCGACATTGATACACAAATATTATGATACACTTTAACACGTTTTCACAGTAAAATAACGAGTCAAAGCTAGTCAACTCTAAAGTGACGTTTAGTTTGGCTTATACGTCAAATAGTGCAATAAGCAACGCAATTGCAACGCCTACGTGACGCTGTAGACATCCGATTTTTGCAAACTTTAGGAAGAATCGAATATTCTTGGAAAACTGTTGGATATAAGTATTGATAACCCGATATCGGTAGAAAGGGCATTTATTTTCGCATCCAACGACACTATTTAATATGGGTCATGCCATTTGAAAAAAAAAATAGTATTCACGTTTTAAAATTGTCAAATGTTGGGTCCGATATTTCCGGCTCTGAATAACGTATCAATTTTGCCCATAGTGAAAAAGATAAGGTAATTTGTGCTAAATCTAATCGTCCAAACCGCAGGTTTCTATCTTTTATGGTTTAAATGCTATTGGACCTCATTCAAAGAGCTGAAATCGTCATTTTTTTCAAAGACAGTTGAATATCTCAAAAACTATAAGAGATAGATATAGGGAACCCTTAACAAAGTCGACCTAGAATTAAACGGGGGAATCAAACAATGTAAAGATATACAGGGTGTTCCATTTAAAATAACAAAGTTAGGTGGTGTGCAGAGTAAACGGAGCACCCTATATAATTGAAAATATTTTCCTCATATGCACAATTATTCCAGACAACTACCACCCAAAGCACTTTTTTGTTAAATTTCTAATAACAGAGTTATGGATGAATCCGCCTTAGGTGGAACGCCCCTGTATATCGATATATTTTTTCCATTTGCCCATCACTAGTCTGATTTCGCTTGTGTTGTTCCAGGGACGCCTCCCGCGACATCCTCCTGCAGCACGTGAAGGGCCACTACCAGCAGGGCGGCGCCGGCGCCTCGACAAGCGCGCAGGATTTCAGTTTAAGGGGTACGAGTCCTGATAAAGATGAGGCAAGTGTAAATAACATAGCGGGGAAGGGAGGCAACGCGCCCTTCCGTTGCGGTCATTGCAACCAGGTATCTAACTGGAAGCATGTCATTCAGGTATACTAACCTTTAGCTTACTAACAGATTAACTTTTGTCTTTCGCCGAAACGCCTCGTTATTCGGTATCTCCGCGCCTTTCGCCCTCCTAGTCGTGGCTACGAGTGTCATCACGTTAGACGATCTAAAAATGGAATTGTTTTCGTCAAGTGTCACTGATAATTTCTACTTGGTTCTCGCCCCTTGGCATTTTCAAGGTCAAGGTCATTTCAAGGTGAGATCCCCCACCACTGTGCTACTGACACATACAGTATGTCCCCGGATCGGGTTTAAAAGAGAAAAAAAAATTGTGTTTTTGATTTCTCTGAGAAAAAAGTCACTCTTGATGATTTGCCCTGCTTGATTTCAAACCCCCAAAACGCAAATTACTTTTTATATAACTCAAGCGGTTCCCAATACGATCGGTTCTTTATTGGTCCAGTCAAAGACATTAAAAATAAACTCGATTTGATATTCATGCGAGATAAACTCAGAGTGATTCAGCAAATTTTGAAGATTGCATTTGAGTTTGTGCCAGGAGATAAGAGGACCGTTTTTAAATTTGATTTTTTTTTACGCTCAAGTACCTTTCAAGTATAAGCAAACGAAAAAAAAAGTCCCTTACCTTATCTGCATACTTTCCTCGTACGTTTTGCAAGTGTTGATCGGTAATTTTGAATGTCAATACGAAATTTCTAATTAGCATTTCGAATAAAGATACGAAAACAAGCGAAAAACAAACGGTAGCTGTGTATAAGGCAACCTATAATCGGATTCTTTGCCTGTATAGAGTTTTAAATGTATAGTAATGAGCAATCAACACAATTGCTGAATCAACATTGATTATTCATTCATGCAGATGTGAGACTCCGTATCTTCGGGGGTCAAGTATAAGTCGTTTCCTTTATTTTGGTGGTAGGGTCACGAAAAATTTCCCGAAGGTCGTTATTTTTCGAACAGACGTAGTTGAAGAGAATGAAGAAAATACCTATTAAAAAAAATCCACAAGCTTGTAAACTTCTCAACCGTGTTATATATCGCAAAACACATGTTTTAAATGTGAGTTTCAAAGTGAGGTCTTGTTGTAAAATTCCACTGACTTATTTGAAACCCTTGAAGGGCTGTAACGTAACTCGGCCGATATTTTTAAAATGCCTTTTATCCGATATCATTAACTTCAGGATAGTCGGCTGAAATCCACTTACTGAAACCCCATAAAATAGATTCCTTACTGATGAATGTTTAAAGTTGCTAAAATTATTTTTTTTTTGGAAGCCATCGTTAATGCTGGGGCACTTGGCTTACTGTACCCAATTTGAGAAAGAAATTTTGGTAATACGTGTAGTCTATTGTAATATTTTTGTAGTACTTATTTCTTTAAATTGACCAGAAAAATATTTTACGCTTCATACAAGATAAAAACCGATGAACGCCGTCAGAAACGTATTTAAGTTTTAGAATGCATTGATACCGCATTGTAATAAAATTATTCAGAACTTAGAAATAAAAAGAGCAGGAAAAATTGGTAGGAAAACGTTCCGAAGCGTCAGAATAACCGGGCATTATTTCAAATTACTGATACGTACACAGATTAGTACAAAACGACACTGCTTACAGCGCCTCTGGAGGCGGACATATTCGAGCCCGTCGCCTTATACAGAGAAAAGCCGCAGCTCTGTCTCCTCAGTTCTAATCTTCTGGGTTAAAGTGATTTCAAACCGTCAACAATTTCAACACGGCAACTTCGGATCTCCTGCCAACTGCATAACGACGAATATGAAGCGCGAAATTTAAAGTTCATTTGAAAAACATTCCATTTTATTCCAAAATAATTGGGTGCATCGGTTTTTATTTTGTGGTCTTATAACTTATACACTAGTAACAAAAATTAAAGGATATTAAAAAAAAAATCCAGTTTTTTTTGGGTGATTTTCAGCAAGGGATAACTCGGAGAAAAATTGTCGAACAGAAAAAAAAAAGGAAATTGTAGGCTCGAGTGTCTAGTTTTCAGATCTGGACTTACTAGAGATGATTTTTTGAAATGCCATTTTTAAAAAAAAAACAAAATCATCTCTAAAAATTCTGAAAAAAATTTGAGGGTATTCTTTGACTAATTCTAAGACATTTTTGTTCTTAGATAATTTTTTCTAAACTCAATAGATTCCAAAAAATCATATTGAAGTTGAAAAAAATGCATTAAAAATCGAAAAATTGCTTGTTACGGTGATTTTTGGCCGAAACGATAAATTTAAACCTTCGGGGCACTAAGAAAAAAAAATCGCAGCGCTTTGCAACTTTGAGGGTTTTTTGGGGACACTTTGAGGTTAAAAAATTACCGACGATATCCTTCATTCATCCACTATATCCAAAGTTATACAAAATTTTCCAAATATCCTTAAATTCGCAATTTTTTAACTTTTTTTCAGCCAACAATATCGCTTCAATTTTTTTTTTATAAATCGTCCCCAATTATGTCTTATAGAGAATGTTTTGCAGTTTCCAAAACCCTACCTCCATTTTCTGTACGATCATTAGTTCCCAAGTAGTTGATTGTCAAAGTTGAAAAGGACTTTTTTGCTTTGATCGACGATAACTCCGCAACAAATCATCGTACGGAGCTCGTTAAGAGGTCAAATTAAAGCTGATTAAATTGTCTAAAAAAGCTTTATGGTCGCATGATGATAACAATTTTTTTTGAAGTCCACAGACCATTTTAAAGACGAGCAAAAATTTGGAAAAAAATTTTTTTTGTTGGTTTTCGGATGATTACGTGAGAACCGCTCCCGCTAAAAAAATTTTAAGTCCAGATCTGAAAACTAGACACTTGAGGCTACAATTGCCTTTTTTTTTTATTTTCTGTACGACCATTTTTCTCCGAGTTATCCCTTGTTGAAAATCACCCAAAATTTTGGAATTTTTTTTAATGTCCTTTAATTTTTGTTACTAGTGTATTAATAATAATAAGAGAGGTCAGTTTTTTATGGAAAGAAGTTCTGAAACAAAATCAGCAGTGAGAGAGAAAATACTAGAACTTGATGAAAAAAAATTCAATTCAACCGTGAAATATTATACCAAAAGTTATACCAAAAAGAAAATAAAAACGAAAGAACTATTACCCGCCTAAGAGTAATACGTGGTACTTAGGTTACTTATTTTTGATAATCCCCGTTGAATTAAGTCCTTTATCCCACTGATAACCATCAAGATAAGGATAACGAAAAGATATGGGGCATTTCACGCCAACTAAGTGGCGTCAAAAAAAAATTCTGTTTGAAACATATCACAATCGATAGATTTCCTAACTAAAAAACTAGCTTCCCTAAAATTTTAGATTTTTTTGAGCCACAGGGCCACACGCAAAAAAAACATCGAAAACCATTGCAACCGTCTTTTTAATTTTCTTCATTTTCTTACCGAGAAAGATTGAAATTTTAGAGTCGAAACGAAAATTTGTATTTTCTCACCGTCACCATCCCTCTCCTTGTGGCTCAAAAAATCTAAAATTTTAGGTAAGTTAGTTTTTTTTAGCAAGTACTATCGATTGTGATATGTTTCGAACAGAACATTTTTTTGACCTCACTTGGCGTGAAATGCTCCATATACAGTCACATCAAGGGCGTAGCCAGTATTTATCTTTGGGGGGGGGGGGGGGGGGGGGGGGGGCAATGCAGATTAAACAAAAAAAGCCAAAAAAAAAAAGCGTCAGTAGAGGCAACGGCAACCGCAATCCCCCCGTGTATTTTGGTTTTTACTTGACACTTTGGGGGGGGGGGGGCGATCGCCCCCATCGCCCCCCCCTTTGGCTACGCCCTTGAGTCACATACATATTACCGATACGTCCAAGTTATCGTAGATTGTTTGAGAGTCATAAAATAGTTCGCCTATGTTTCTCTTTAGCAAATTCTTCGGCCAAACACCGATCTTTGGCGATGGTCCTCATCAGATCCCGAACCATTTTCAGCAAATTTTTATTACATTCCGGTTATTAGTGCATTGCAACCCGGTGAGGTTAGATATAGAATAACGAGGTGTTCCCTGCATGTGCATGTCTTAATTTTACCGAATAATAGCATAAATGTAAACGCTCGCGGGAAATTATTGTTGCAAAGGACGTACAATAAATGTTATCTACGAACGTCCCACCTGCCTTATCTTTTCTCTTTGTGCTAACTTGGGAAAAAATAATAAAAACGAAAATGTTTAATTCTTAGAAATTAAAGTCTTTACAGTTCTGTCGCAATACGTTATTCGATTACCCGATAACGTTCTTTATCTGGTATGCATTCGTGTCGCTAACATTTTTAGGAACGATAATTGCAATAATAAACCCGAGATAACATTGAATTTTGCCACACGTTAATTCCTTGAAAGTTCGATCTGTTAAACCCGTGTCAGATATCTTATTTCTGCGTATTAGGCACGCCTAGTCGTATTGGAAGTGCCGAAAATTCTTCATAGCACAATCAACGGGGAGAAAACCGGTCACTAATTGTTATCAGCAAACAAAAAATATGATCGTATAGAGGAAGAAATTCTAAGAAAGATAGCGTTTTTTGCTACTCGAGTTTTAATGGCGAACATAATCAAAAAAATTCGCAAAAGTCAAAAAAAAGGTTTTTTTGCAAATAAAAAAAAATGCTTAGTCCTACACAAGAAAGTTAAATTAGAAAGTTGTAGGTCTTAAAAATGCGCGTCGAATGAAATTTGAACAAAAAAAAATCGGTTCATAAACATTTGAGAAAAATTTAAAAGAACGGCAAAAATCGCGTTTGAAAAAGACTTCTTGTTAACCACAAATATAGCCCAAGACAAGCGGAAAATGATCCTTTTTTTCAAAAATTTAAAAATGTTTGATTTTTTTCGAGTTATAACGATTTAAAAAAAAAAGACGTTTTCAAAAATCAGCTTTTACAGAGGCAAAAATGATCGTACAGAAACGATCATGGGCTAATTTTATTCACGAAGACTTGTACTTTCATGCTATTAAAAAACCAAATTGCTTTTATTTAATTTTTGTATAAAAATGCGTTGTAAAATTGTATCATTTTTTCGAACCGTTTGTTTTCGAATAACTTTTTTAATTTTGGTTTTACATTTTTGGCCGTTGCATATTCGGAAACTGGCATTCAAAACACGCATTTAAAAAAAAATGAAGGTCCTACGACCTCAGGGAGCCGAGATAATTTTTTTTTAAGCGGAGGAAAAGATAATTTTGCGAGCGCGATCGATTTAAAATCGCGTTTAGTTTTCGATGCGCCCAAGCGGAGTGTCCCTCCACTCTGTCGCAGTGCGCTGGCTAGCGCGTGCCGCACCCAGCGCTGTTCTTTCGCAAACAATTATGTTAACTTAATTTATGCGAAATGATTTGAAATATTTTTTTTAAGAAAGTAAAAGAGATCTATTTCGTGTAAAAATGAAGTCAATCGGACGTTATACAGCGCTGTCAGGAATTAAAAAAAAAAAACATCTCGGCTCCCTGAGGTCGTAGGACCTTCATTTATTTTTTAAATGCGTGTTTTGAATGCCAGTTTTCAAATATGCAACGGCCAAAAATGTAAAACCAAAATTAAAAAAGTTATTCGAAAAAAACCGGTTCGAAAAAATGATACAATTTTACAACGCATTTTTTATGCAAAAATTAAATAAAAGCGATTTGGTTTTTTAATTGCATGAAAGAACAAGTCTTCGTGAATAAAATGAGGCCATGATCGTTTCTGTACGATCATTTTTGCCTCTGTAAAAGCTGATTTTAGAAAACGTCTTTTTTTTAAAATCGTTAGAACTCGAAAAAATAACTTTTTTGAATTTTTGAAAAATGATCATTTTCCGCCTGTCTTGGGCTATATTTGCAGCTAACAAGAAGTCCGTTCAAACAAAATTGGAATTTATACAGCAAAAATACGAAAACGCGATTTTTGACGTTTTTTAAAATTCTTCTCAAATGTTTATGAACTATGGGAGCTTTCGCTCGTTGATTGGACTATCAGCCGACATTGGTCATTCTGGATTTTCAAAGAAAAGCCCTCGAAACCGAGTGTTTTTGCTTTATTCATTCGTTCACCAAACTTGACAGGCGAAATTTAATTTTCCGCGTGTGAAACTCAAAATTAATCTTCCTTTTCACCGTTTTTTAATAATACGAGGTGTGTAAATTAAGTAGTGAGACTGAATTTTTTTAAAATTTACTGTTCGAATATAATTACAATTCGGTATTGTCTCCTTCAAAAAACTTCCTTGGGAAGCCACACAGCGCTGGAGACGGTTCTTTCATTCCTCATAGTAGTGCTGGAACTCGTATACGGTCACAGTCGTTTGAATATTTTCTGTGGTCCCAAAATGACGTCCCTTGAGGTGATTTTTCAATCTCGGGAAGAGAAAACAGTCACAGGGACCCAAGCCAGGAGAATAAGGGATGAGGCTGAGGAACCACAGGAATGTTTTTACTGGCTAACAACTCGTTTACTGAAATGGCTGTATGATAAGGCGCATTGTCGTGATGCAACATCCAGTTGTTCTTGATGTTTGGTCTCACATGCATCAGCCCATTTCAAAATTTTTCAAGAACCTCTTTATAAGAGTGTGGATTTACTGTTTGGCCTGGAGGCACAAACTCTTTGTGGACAATTCCCTGACTATCAAAAAAGCAATCAATTCAGCAAATGATCTTCGACTCGCTCATTCTTGCTCTTTTGGGTCTTGGAGAGCTTGAAGTGTGCCATTCCATGCTTTGGCGCTTGGTTTCCTGGTCGTACCCAAACACCCAAGTCTCATCACCAGTAACGACACGGTATATAAAATGGGGATAATTTTCAATCAATTCCAAAAAGTCAAGACACGTTTCTCTCTGATGTCCTTTTGTTCCTGCGAAAGGTTTTTTTAGAACCATTTTTGCGCAGATTTTTTCTCATCCCCAATTCGTTAGTCAAAATCTGATGAACAATGGTGTGATTCAAATTTAACTCTTCGCCGATCATTCTTGTCGTCAACCGACGATCTGAACGCACGAGATCCCGTATCCTATCGACTTTTTCATCGGTCCTTGAAGATGAAGGCCTTCCGCTGCGTGGTTCATCTTCAATCGACTCTCTTCCTTCTGATAATGCCTTAAACAAATGACTAACAAGCTCAACTTGTACTGGAGGTGCATTACATGTTAACCTACCGCCCTTCCAACTCCTGTCCCCGCAGTGTTGCTAGATCTGGCGCTACATTGCCAGTCTCATTACTTAATTTACACACCTCGTATAAAAAGGCCTATTTTTGCTCTTTCTCAATGTCACAACTACAACCACAAGTATGGAATTGCCAAAAGTTGTTGCAAAGCTGTAGACGAATTTTAAAAAGTATTTTTTTTTATTTCATTTAGAGGAAGTTTAATTTCTGAAAGGTGCTCCAACATTATATCTTGTTCTTTAACTGATAAATTCGAGGCTAAAAGCGCTCTCTTGATGCACAGAAAGTTCCACAGATCAATTTAGGATACTTTTCATTTTAACTCCATCTAAGTTGGCCGAGCAAAAAACGACATATTTCAATCTTCAATCTTAAATGTATAGCCTTGTTTAACAATCAAGGACATTATGTGACAACCATTATTTATTTTACAATTATATAAAAAAATTAAATAAAAAAAATCGTCATCAAATCTGGCTATGATCGAAAGAGATGAAGAATGAAGATGGTCATGTCGAAGCTCGAAACGAAATTTTGTTGTTGTCAAACTTTTGACAAGTGACTATCACAGTTGTATATTACGTTTTTTTTGTTCGGCCAACTTTGACGACTATTTTTAACGTCAGGAATAAACGAATAAACGTCAGGACGTCTTTTTATGCTCAGCCGACTTTGATGACGTTTTCTTTTTGAACGGCTCATTGTAGTTTTGTCAATTTTATTTCAGTTAAGTATTGTACGATTCAAAACACAAGAGAATCGCTTTGTCTGATAACAGGCATACTGAATCAGGACTAAATAACAACAATATCACACTTCTAGTTCTCAGAAACAGATGTGTCGCAAGTTTAACAATTATCTTGCAATAATACAAAAGTACAGAATAATTTAGTCATCTAAATATTTAATTGATCACATGAAATTACTTTCGGAGATAAAAAAACAACTTCAGTTCAAGTTTTCTGGCATTATGAGAGCTTTGTTCTTCATTTTGTGACATTGTCGAAAATCGGTTAATATATTGTAATATTATTTTATTTTTTATTTGTATTTTTATTAATGTTAACACGTTTTGGCAGAGAAATTTATGGTCTTGTGGCAATACCAAAATGAAAATTTCAAAAGTACTTTCGTAAAACGTTAATCATCTCTTGTAACCTTCAGCATTTATTGAATACAGCTTGTTAACAAATATTTGAATAATAAAATGTTAAGTCGCCACAGTGTTAATGATTGTAAACATGTGTTTATTAAATTTTACCGACTTGTTCTGGGAGACAAAATTAAAAAAATTGTAAAAAAATATTTTTACAAATAAACGGCGTTTAACAGATAGAACGGTGATCCTAAACAATTAGGATACTGACATACTAATGGTTATATTTTGCTTTGTCATTTTATGTTAAATCGTTTAATAAAAACTATCATCAACGATTTAAAAACCATCGCAACTGGTGGAATTTTAAATTAGGTAGATTGGCCTGCAAAACGACTTCGAATTTTACACAATTTTAATAAACAATCATCCCGTAAAAAGTAATTTGGGTCTGATGCTTGTTATGAACATATACTTGTATTTAATAAATTTAAAATTTCACTAACCACCCCGGATTCAATAACCTAAAACTTTGCTATCGATTTGCTATGTCGATTTTCCATCTTCACACTATCAATATAACGTTTTTCAGTATAGTTGACTTTAGTGGTAGCTTAGATGTTGAAGACGCATGCAATAACTGGCTCGCTTGCACATACACCGTTGGAAAAGTCAGATCAAAAGTCATTAATAAACCTGGCAGAAAGTAACTAATAGCATTTTGCAAGTTTGACATATTTTATGAGATTATATTACACTATTTAACGTCTTGCATACAGCAGAGGTCGTATAACAGCACCAGCTGACACGAGACTACTGCAATCAAGTCAAATCGATTCAACGCCCATCACATACTACGCGAGTTAGAGGGACAGGCTACAGACCAATAACATTGCGCCGTTCATGGTGAAGGGTGTAATGTGGTTGGTGATTGCTCTGTAGCCCTTTCCTCTAACCCATTAACGCCATTCCGGTACATCGCTCTTCAGTGCCTCATAATTAATACTATTTGCGACAAAAAATTTGACAGGGACATATTTTTGAAGTTTAAGACATGCCCTTTCCGATGGTGTCTATGAAATTCCTCCAAAAAATTGTTAATTTTGAAAAAAAAGCAGTTTAAAAAAAAACGATTTTTTTGCACATTTTTTTAAAATCCAATTTTCAAGGGGTTTCCGGTCTGCAATGGACCTGGAACCTTAGTAACCGGTGGAATAATTGTTTGAACTTTAAGTATACATGGTTTAAAGTCGATTTTTTCCCTTATGCGTTCAAAATGGCGCCTGAACTGCACAATTTGTGCGTAAAAATTCAAGAATTTTTTTATCGGAAAATGATGCACTTTTACAAAAAAATTGTCAAGAATAAAAAGGTCTTAAAATCACTCAAAGAATGCACTGGAATTTTCTCAAAATCCACTGGAATTTGCTCAATTTTTTTGAGCAACTTTTTGGATTTTGCAAATTGTCAATTTTTGCAAAATTTAAAAAATTGCTTAATTCTGAAAAAATAACAGTGAATTCTTTAGGTGATTTTAAGAACTTTTTATTGTTGACAATTTATTGTAAAAATGCATTGTTTTCGAGAAAAAAATTTCTAAATTTCGATACTAATTTGATCTTTAGAATTTTGTTTCTCTAAAACAATGCATTTTTACTATAAATTGTCAAGAATAAAAAGTCTTAAAATACCCAAAGTGCACTATTTTTTTAGATTTTTTTAAAGCAATTTTTTAAATTTTGCAAAAATTGACTATTTGCAAAATCCAAAAAATTGCTCAAAAAATTTTGAAAAATGTGCATTCATTGGGTGATTTTAAGAACTTTTTATTCTTGACAATTATTTGTAAAAGTGCATCATTTTCCAAAAAAAAATTCTTGAATTTTTACGCAAAAATTTTGCAGTTCAGGCGCCACTTTAAACGTATAAGGGAAAAAATCGATCTTTAAACCACGTATACTTAAAGTTCAAACATTTATGCCGCCGATTAGTGAGGTTCCAGGTCCATTGCAGACTGGAAAGCCCTTGAAAAACTGATTTAAAAAAAAATTGTGCAAAAAAAATCGCGTTTTTTTTAAACTGCTTTTTTTCATAAATAATAATTTTTTGGAGGAATTTCAAGACTACCACCGGAAAGGGTACGTCTTAAACTTCAAAAATATGTCCCTGTCAAATTTTTCTGTCGCAAATAGTATTAGTTATGAGGCGCTGAAGAGCGATGTACCGGGTGTGGCGTTTTACGGCCGAAACGGGTTAACTACGCACGTCAACTTTGATCTGACTTTTCCAACGCATACCTACTACATCCCTGTTAACAACTCGTCTTACTAACACTAACACACCATATTATACCAGTTAGATACTTTGTAACCCCGTTCGGGATATTTCGATACAGTCCGCGACAAAATACCACGCGTACCGTCCAGCCCTAACCACACCATTTGCACACGCTTTTATTGTCTACCGATCCCCCCCGTCGGCCTCCGAGCACCCGCCCCCCTAAACCCCACCTCCCTGTTGCAGAGGCACTGCCGTCTCAAGCACAGCGGCGACATACGCGTGGTGAGCAACAAGAACGGCCAAGAGCGCATTGAGGTGGAGGAGCAGACCGACGAGCCGGACCACGTCGACGTCTCCCAGGACGGCACCTTCAAGTGCACCTTCTGCCCCTTCTCCAACGACAACGACCTGGAGTTCGAGCAGCACCTCGCCGGCCACGTGCCGACCGCCGACAGCGTCTTCAAGTGCCACTACTGCAAGTTCTTCGTCAGCCGCAGGGAGGACCTCGTCGAGCACCTCGCGCTGCACGGCATCGCCGACGCGGAGGACTTCCTGCAGCGGATGGCGGAGCGCGGCGCCGCCGACGGCGACGGCAAGAAGTTCCGCTGCATGATATGCCCGTACGTGACGAACTCCAAGTCCCAGTACGTCTACCACCGGCAGTTCCACAAGCCGAGGGGCGGCCAGTACACCTGCACGCACTGCTCGTACAACGTGAGCAAGCGCCACCTGCTGCACCAGCACCTCAAGGTGCACGGCGTCACCGTCGCCTCGCACAAGCAGAACGGCGAGGCCATCTACATGGAGGAGGTGACGGACGAGATCGAGGAGCTGCCGCCCGCGCTCGACGCGCACAACTTCCCCGACATACCGCTGGTGTGGGTGTCGAAGAACGGCAAGTTCTCCAAGATGTTCAAGTGCCGGTACTGCCCGCACGTCAACCTGAGGAAGGTCAACATCCAGGAGCACGAGAAGATGCACAGCGCGCGCGAGAAGAACCCGCAGGGCAGGGCGAACGACGTGGAGCACCGGTGCACCGAGTGCAACTACGTGTGCAACAACGCCGGCGTGCTCTCGTCCCACTCCAAGGTGCACCAGGGCCTGTACGGGGTGGTGCACCGCCTGGTGGACCCCGCGCGCTCCGACGACGAGCAGATCCGCGAGCTCAGCAGGAGCACCGGCCTGCAGCCGGTCGCCGACAACCTGGAGGAGTACGAGGTCGCGGAGCCGCCCGCCGTCGAAGGCGAGGAGACGGAGGGCTCCTCGGGTTCCACGCTTTATTTCTGCAAGGACTGCCCGGCGCGCTTCCTCAAGGAGAACGAGTTCGCCATCCACAAGCGGTTCCACGGGCTGCGCCTCTTCTACAAATGCGACCACTGCACGTACACGGCGCGCGAGAAGCCCCACCTCTACTCGCACTCCAAGGTGCACACCGACGACTACCAGACGCGCACGCGGGTGCTGCAGGGCGTCTACGCGACCAGCCCCGCGTACCCGCAGCCGCAGACGCAGGCGACCGGCGCCGGCGACGACCACGTCTGGGTGGTGAAGCCCGGCGAGATGAGCACCCTGTGCAGCATCCTCAACAAGCCGGCCAAGAGCAGCGTCAACG
Organism: Aromia moschata; assembly: GCA_029963805.1. Taxonomy (NCBI): domain Eukaryota; kingdom Metazoa; phylum Arthropoda; class Insecta; order Coleoptera; family Cerambycidae; genus Aromia; species Aromia moschata. The sequence goes on along the minus strand of JAPWTK010000015.1, from coordinate 521,723 downwards.
TGCCGCTGTCCGGCACCGAGCTGTTTCAGCAGAAGTCCGAGGCGCAGCAGAAGCACGCGGCGCAGCTGCGCGACGACGCCGGCTCGGTGGACCCGCAGTTCGGCGTGCTGATGCGCGGCAACCCCGACTTCATCTACCCCACGTACCTCAAGAACGGCCGCATGAAGGAGAAGCGCTACAAGTGCCACAAGTGCCCGAGCGCGTTCGAGAAGCGCGAGCAGTACAAGGTGCACCTCGGGCTGCACGGCTCCAAGCAGCGCTACCGCTGCGACCACTGCGACTACTCCGTCAAGTACTACGCGAATTACGTGCAGCACCTGAAGAAGCACAAGCTGAACGCGGAGGCGCGCGCGGCCGCGGAGACGGACGGCGCCGAGGCCGAGGAGGAGGAGGGCAGCGTCGCGGAGCGGCAAGCGGAGGCGCTGCGGAGGCGCGAGGAGGAGCCCGCCGGCGAGGAGCGGCGCGTCTTCTGGTGCCCCGGCTGCCCGTACACGAGCGCGCGCAAGGACGCGCTGGACAACCACCAGCGGCGGCACGCGAGCGTGTCGGGGGTGCGCTGCACGTACACCTGCGAGCACTGCGACTACTCGGTGCCTCAGGGGCACTTCCTGCGCGAGCACGTCAAGCTGCACTTCGCGCCGAGCAAGGCGGGTGCCGCCGAGGGGTACATGAGCTGCGACGGCGTGCGGCTGACGTCGGACGACGACGTCATCTTCGAGGAGCACGGGTCCGGATCGCGCGACGCGGGGCGGTACTCGCCGCCGCTGGCCGCCGAGGTTGCGGAGCGCTTCAACAACAACGAGGGCGAGAAGCGCTACGTGAACGTGGAGACGGGCGAGGCGCCGCCCCCGGACGGCGACGACATGGAAGTAATTTAGTCAAAACTTCTAGTGATACACACTTTTAACCATGGTTTACCTAATTTATATCAACAGAACTTACTTAATGAATAACACATAGATTTATATCTTGTTAATAATAATTGCCTTAGTCATAGAGTATTTTTACAGAGTATTTTCACATGATGGTAGCGAGGAAATTTGAAAAAAAAAAACACGTAGTATTATTATTACCACTTTTCATACTGTATTTGTATATATATGTTTTTTTTTTGTTCTTTAGAAGTATTAATTTGTATTTCGATGGGGTTTAATGCCAAAGCATTCAAAGCCAAAATTGCCATATTATTGTTGTTTATTGTTTACAGAGGAAAATATATGAATTATAATTTCGTGCGAGTTTTTATTTCGCGGAATCGACATCGTTCAACACGAAAAATCCCGCATTTCGGCTCTATTAGGTCTCATCAGTGCCGTATATCCGACGGCGAATGACGAGGAAAGAGCCTATGTGTAAATATCGCCATCTTGTGTGCCTAGATGGGACTAGAGCGACATTGGTGTCTTTAGAAAAATTCCTTTTTCATATACAGTACACGTAACCTTCGGAAATAAGCTCAGCTAGACAGCCATGTACCTACTAACATCGTGTATAAAAAAAACTTCCATAATACCGGAAAATGGTTTAATCAGAAGCGACATCTCGTGGACAAACATTTTAGTAAACTTATTACGGTAAAGATAACTGTAATGCATTTATTTCAACATCAAGGGAGGCTCATTTATAATATAATACATATACGGAGGCTTGTCGCAAGGTTTCTCAACTCCCAAAAAGTTCAAAGTTGAAGCGACATCTCTCAGTAAGCTAACAAATATCATAAACTTTGAAGACTTTTAGAAAGCTTTCGATTGATCTCAAAAGATGGCGCCTCTGAACATGTCCTGCCAGTGATGTAACAATTCCCGTCATGCAACTAGATACGATAACCATAAGATGGCGATTGTTACATCACGGGCAGAACAAACGTTACTGTCACGCGGGAACGTTTAAAGGTGTCAAAATAATGAAAAAATGATGATGTAGAAATCTGTTATTTTCATTACCCTTTTATAAGTGTTACCGCCGACTGATGTCGCTAGCATCGCACCCACAGATATAGTAAGTACAGACTGCTGTCGCAGATTTAAAAATCGTGGTGGGCATATACAAAAGTTAGAAAAAAAACCAGTCTGCTTAGACCAGTACTTCTCTCGTCTGACGTTTCAACCACTCGACCACTTCGTCCTTCAGCTTCTTCTTCTCTTCTCGTCTTCTTTTTATTGTCCACAGCACAGTAAGACAAAGAGAAGACTACAGGTCTAATCCGTCTTTTTCTAATTCCGGTGTACTCCACTCATTTCCAGAGCGGTCTATTCTTCCTATATCTATGAGTTTATCGCATGTCTTTGTTGACATTCATGGACAACATGACTAATATTTAATTGGTTGCAGTGTTTTCTAGCTAAATTAGCTAACGATTTTCAATTTTCTTTCCGTCTAGTCAAGGACAAACGATAATAATGAGCTTACATTCCATATCAGGTTATTTATTTTATGTATAACTAATAAATACATTGTTCTACCTTACCTAGCTTCAGTTATAATACTTATAATCATTGAATATCAACAAAACACGTTTTATGCATATAAATTGTATTTATTTGTTATAAAATTCTGTATTTTTGTAGACTACCTGGATGACCTAACGATGTCGAGACGGAGGGGCCCGAAGAACGACGGATACTACTCCAAGTTACCCACCTCCGACCAGGGCTTTACCGACGCCCAGTTCCTCGTGCCCGCCCAGAAGATACCGTGGAAGGCCATAATACTGGCTACGATGCTGCTCATCGCCGGAACTAGCCTGCTAGTCTTCGGTTTCATGGTGGTGATGGGGCACATCTCGATACAGTACGCTGGCAGGATGTGGCCCATGATCATACTGGGCGCGCTGATGTTCATCCCCGGCGCGTACCACATAAGAATCGCCTACTATGCCTACAAGGAGGTGCCCGGGTACTCGTTCGACGATATACCAGAATTCGAGTAGGGAAGGCGGTCGCCTCCGTCTAGTTTAGCCACGCTGTGATATGTGGAGCTTGTACGAAGTGTTTTTAGGTTCTTTTTTTGACGTATGAAGATGATACGGGTACTTCTAGAACCATACTGTACGGTGGTCGTCTGTAAGGTGATTTTTTGAACGTAGGGTAAAAAAAAGTGCAATCAATGTACACGCAGGGAAATTCTGCAGTTATCTACACTTCTATTATAGTTTTGCGATTGTTTCACTTGGATTTTAACGTTAAGTATTTATTTTTATATTTATAATGTGACTAAAATATATTTATAAGAACTTTTCATCATTTTTTTCTGTCCTACATATGTTACAGTGTTTTTAGATTGTTTACTACTGTATCCCAAGGGCCCAGCTCGCTCCTCGTGTCTTTTTGGCCTTTCTATACAGTATACAGTCTATAACGAGCCAAAAAACAAACGTCATCAAAGTCGGCCGAGCAAAAAAAGACGTATTTCTATTCTTAATCGAATTTATACCTTATTTACTTGTCAAGACTGTCGCATCATATGACAGCCAGTTTATTTTACAGTTGTGACAGTCACTTGTCAAAAGTTTGACAACAAACTTTTGCGTCGAGCTTCGACATGACCGTTACTTCCATCTCTCTCTCGTTCATAGCCGGACTTGACGTTTTGTATATGTTTTTAGCGCATATCATTTCCATATGGAAATTATATCGCCCGATCTGTTCACATTTTATTCAAACGGCCACTTAACTCAAACACGTAATACTTATAAGGTACGAAAAATAATTTACATTTCCCTTTGACCCTCGAATATTCAGACGTCATTAGGCCGGTTTAGTTATTCATTATTCTTTGAAGCGCGTCCACTGAAAATAGTTGAGTTAAGTGAATGACTTCCCAACGTATGTTCGTTTTATAAATCGTCAATATTTAAATTTGAGGTAGTTAGGATATTTTAAAACGAACTATAAAACGTTTATTTATATAATTTGCTGTTTCTTTTACCTAAAATATCAGTAAATTTCATTAAATCTCACCTATTCTGCCAATCACAAATGATATTTACTGAAATGGGTGAAAGAAACGCAGCAATTATTACGTCACGATTTAATCCCTCCAACGCGTTTCGATTTTGTTTTAAAGAACCAGTCTTGACTTTTCACAGCTTTGAAATATGTTGTCCGCGATCGTCGGTTTCGGTTTTTGACTATTTAATAGAAATTATTGTGTTTTGTCAGTGATGGAACCTAAATCCATTAAAACTAGCAGTGAAAACTCGCCTGAAGTAAAGTGTACAGTGCTTGAGAAATTCTTCGCGAAAAAAATGGATGTAAAAAATGTAAGGTTAGTGTTATTTCTGAAATATTTGATATCTTTTTACCACTGGTTATGGTAACGTACCCTACGTACAACTATAAGTAGGACTGCCCATTCAAGGAAGACATTTTTAGTTGGACAACCATTAAGGGCGATTTAGAGGGTTTAAAATGAGGCCATTCGCGGCGTTCGTCTATTTCTTTTTTATCTTATATTTTATCTATCTCATGTGCATAATAAAAGTACAAGCAGACAGTCAAACTTACTGAGTAATGTTCAGTGTAGAATTAGGCATGTTTTAGTTTGTTTTATTCAACACAAAAAAATTATAAACGTATTTTGAAGAAAGTTATTAGGTCAAGGCAGCAATCGAAAATAATGTCCACTTTTTGCCGATACAAAATGTCAAAACGTAAGTAAATGAAAAGAATTCGAATATCCACCGTCGCCGATAGAATATCGTGTTGTTAGTCACGAATGCGCATGCGGAAATCGTGACGTCACACCTTTGGCGGGCTCTACATTTTTCAAATTTTGAATTGTCCGAATCGCTTTACCAAAATATTCGTAGAGACGATATCTTCGCGCCTTGTAAACTTTGTAAAGGAAGAACGTGAGACAAGCCTGTTTCAACCTTATAGTGACCAATTAGACGCCTGGAAGTTCGAAGGGTGGGGGTGACAGAGGGTCGTGCGTCGCAATACGCGATAGCGCGCGCCTTTCGCTGGTTTGGCGTCAGTAGCGTCGCGACGCCTCTCCAGACTGTTTGGCGCTAGCGTTCCCCCAGACAACGCGCACGTCCCCACGTGCCTTGTTCCTGCTCCCGCTCGTTCCCTCATGGACTAGGAACATCCGTGCTCTGAAAACAGGTGGGTCTTGTCTATCGTTTTAGTTTCAAGAGCTTAATGAACACACTTCATTAAGTTCTTGAACTTAAACTTAAAATTTCCATGGTGTTTTGGGGTTTTTCATAATTGGAAATCCTTAAATTCGGTATGGCAAAACTACTTCACTATGGTAAAAAACTGTCGTCAAAAAATATGGCAAAATTCTTCTATACTGAATTAACAGAACTGACACCAGGAGAGCTTTGAAGGTTTCATAAAATTTAATATAAATTATATAGGATACCACTTTGAAAAACCCTATTTATATCATAACGGATTTTATAATAGTTATTCAAATTCATGTCCTAGGATTGTTTACAAAATGTGAAGAGTCGAATTTAACTGTCAGGAATTAAAAAAAGGGAAACATTTTAAAAGAAACTAACAAAAAAATTAAATTTATTCTGTTGAAACTCATAAAGTTCTCCTAGTATCAATTCTATTAATATGTAATGTATGCAATATATTTTTGGTCAGTTTTTTTGGAGTTTTATCTTTTTGTACATTAATATCAGCTTGCAAGAAAAATACCGTGTTGTACAATAGTGAAATCAATGTTTATCGAGTTTGAAAACGTAATAAATATGCCTCAATAAACAATAAATAAATGAAACGCTATATTTATCAAAAAAACTTTAAGTTATGCAAAATGTACATAAATTCATTGAGCTACCCTACACTTTCACTGCTTAAAATATCATGTTTTTTTTTAACAAAATATTTTGATATTACTTTACCTAATCTCTACACATGGAAAAAGCTTTCCATAATTGAATTTCACATTCTTCACGGGTTTGCACAATGAAAAAATCATTATCTAATAAAATTTATTATCTTCTTTAGATTAGACTGTCGTTAAATTTTTACAATTCTGATACGATACCAATGTATGTACAGTCAGAAACAAAAGTAATGATACCTCAACTGTTTGAAGGTTGCTTAAGCTCTGAAAATGTTTGTATTACAGTATCGATTTTTTTTTATTTCTGATAGGATGAGAGATTGTGAAATTCTGCGTTTAATAAGCCCAAGTTGAAGGCGATACGTCGATTGTGTGAAGAGATATCTCTAGAAAAAACAATCCAAAACGACTCAGTTAGTCAGATAGGTACTTTGAAGATTTCTCTCATTAATATGAGTCCAAGAGTTCAATATTTTCGGAGTTATCCACAGTTTTTTAAAAACATTGCAGTTTTACTTTTTTTAACATCTTAACAAACTACAAGAAGCTTCACAAGCTGCAATCCTACCAAAAAAAATCTATACTGCAGTAGAAACATTATCAGAATTTAGGCAACCCTCAAAAAAGTGGGCGTTGGACCTCTGTGGTGGGACACCATGTATAATGGACTGTCGACAACAATGTCTAGAATTACTCGTATCGAGTCGGACACAAACCGTCGCGACAGGTATTGCCTTGTTACCTTCTCCATTGTGTATCGCGTTTGCGAAGCCCTCGACCCCACTTGGACCAGACCTCGTTAAACATCGTCTAGCATTCCGAAATTCGAATCGAATACGTCACTTCGGGTTAGCCAGATAAGAAGGGGAAACCCCGATTAACCGGCCCGGACGTATTACATCTGTTTCTGGAGCTGTAAGGTCCGATTATTACCCGGATATTGTCCTGGGTCCGCATCGGCAATAAATATCGAGGGATATCGGTATCGGGTTATGTTGTTCGCCCCTAGAATCGTGAGTTGTTTGCGGTATCTGATCGTATAGCTTAGCCCGGATATGACATTCAACCGTTTCCTGACATAAATCGCTCTACTCGATGGTAAAAGTTACTGGAGAACAAACTGTTTTGCCGATTTACATAGAGCAAAGAAATAACCGCGGCGATAGCAGCTCAGTGGGTAAAGCGCTAGGTGAGTAGATGGCACCAGAGCTATTATCCGCGCGGGTTCGAATCCTGCCTGTGGCAATTGGTACCTGTCACAGGGTTTGGTTGTGTGTCCTACGTCTTTTCCATGTGTATTCTCCCTCTGCAAAGTTGTAATGACTCTTAGAGGGAGAATGTCAATTTCTGTGGTGATTTATTAAAAAAAAAAAGAAATATTCTAACTTGGAAGTCCGAAACACGATCTCGCATACGGTAGAATCGCCTCGTTGCCGTGGCAACGAAACGTTTGCTCCCACACTTGTTTTTATACAATGATTTTATGTGGATTGTTACGTTGAATAAAACATATACTCTATCGTATGTATTTATTTGCCCCCAGTAAAGCGTTTTCCGTTCTGTTTTCACGAACAGTGCATTTTTCGGATGACAGAGTTGGTTGCAAACGTATCATATTTTAATTCCGGCCGAGAGCACGGACGGCTGACGTTTATCGAATCAATGTTCGAACGGTTCGAATAACAAAAGTGCCACGCTCTGTTATTTTGTCAATTTGAGCGGACAATAGTCGATACTGCGATACAAATTAGCCGTTTTTTGTAATTGCGATAGGATTGTATACGATATGTTCACTATAAAACAGCGTTTATTTTTGTCTAGCCTAGGAAAGATAGAATAGAATTTTCCTTTCCTAGAATAGCCTAGGAGATTTTTAATATACTTTAAAATTTTTAAAACTAGCTTTTGTAAAATTGGACCTATTTTGGCCATCTTTCCTAGACTAAAATGGTTGTTCGGATTACTGATCAGTAGGGTTGGCCGATAGTGCCGTAGTACAGTGGCGCGCGGTGGGCTGGTCATTGACTTCAGTCGTTTCGCCCGATCGTCTGACAGATTCTAACATTATTATTTGCGTGTTCGAGGTGTTTATGTCGTCTGCGTCAGTATTACATTACGTTAATAATAAAACATCACACGTGCACCTTAATAAATTCATCATTCACAAGTGCATTAAAAAATTCAATTAAAAAAATCCAAGTCAAAAGCCACAGATTGGGATGAAAACATATTTGGCGAAAAACGAGCGGATCCGTGACGACGAAAGAGGAATCTTTATCGCTGCAGGCGAGACAAGGCCCAATCGGAAACGCATTTATAAACGTGGACACAAAAGAAAGGAAAAATTTGCCCCCGAAATGAGGTCCTAATTCACTCGGGGACTTTCGCGACGTCGGTGACGAGATAACGTTGGTTTAGGAAGGGGAACATTTCTTTAATACGGATTTATAAACCTTGAAGAAGGCCTAACAGGCTGGTGCGCTCGGTGACGCAGGTCCGGACTAAGGACCTATCCTCACATTTTTTTTTCCCATTTAAAATTTTGAACTGACTTCAGCTGAGTGAAATGATTTTTATGATGCTCTATTACGATTTGTTCAGGAAAAAAAACAATCGACGACGGTTAGTTTATCGTCAGATACAACACGTATATATATAGAAGCAATTCTGGATTATTATTAGTATTTAAATATCTACAAAAAAGTCAGAAAGAATTACTCAAAGGAAATATTAAAATTGAGGTTCAAACAAAAAACGAACCAAATAAAAATATTAAACCATTTGTCACATATTTAATGAGTTTTATAATATATATTCGCCTAGATCCGGCACTGGCCTCTCGTACTCCGACCCGTCGGAGATGCCAAAGAAGAAACGAACTCTTTATGAGCCCTGTGTTCTCTGTGGTGCCCTTACTTTTTCAGCAAATCGTCGCGTCTCTCAGCATTATAACTTTCCCTTTTTATTTTTTATCTTTCTACAGAAGTACACTTTGGTAAACGACCGACGAGGGAAAAATGTATGCTACAATGTCAGCGTGTTCGAGTGCACCCCAGGGTACCGAACTGGGCCCGGTACTCGCAAAATTGGTTTCGGTTCAGCCGAATATGTTAAACAAACTTGTTTTTATTCTAAACACCTGCTAAAACTGAATGAAGTCGTTAGTCCATCAATTTTAAGCTGGATCTTAATTGATCGAGGAATCCCAAATGATTTTAGGGAAACTCTTGTGTCTGTACCGCGTAGTGTACGATTTTCCTGAAAAAATAATGATTGAAACAGGCTTTTTAAATTTCCCCAGTTTATGTTTAATGAGTTAAGGGGTTAAGGACCCGCTCAGTTTTAATCGTTTAATCCCAAAAATGTCCGAAGCAACGTCGCCCATACATATGGGATGAGTAATGAATTTTTATAGGTCCGTTTAATCGACACTTCTGAGCCATTTTTTTAAGCAGTGTGGGTGTATGGATATTTTAATAGGCTCTCGAATTGAAGAGCGTCTTTTGTTCCGTGTACAAGCCAATAAATAAACAAAAACTAATTGATTAAATCTCCGCGGAAGCCTCAAAACTTAGAAGACAACATTTGCGACATAATAAGACATGAATCCGAAATAAAAAAAAATCGTACACCCCCAAAAAACAACCCCTAGCGCTAAAAAAAAACAGTGTAAAAATGACGCTTCACGAATAGTCTTAAATCTCAATAATCCTAATTAAATATAAACATTCAAGTATATAACGCATAAATACAGAGTTCATTGAAAATCACCCCCATGAGTGGTTGAAAACTACCCCCTCACAGAACAGAGAATTAAAAAAAAACTACAGTGGTTGCAAAAAAAGCTTACGATGGCCGGTTATTTTAGAAACAGCATGTAACTGCATTAGTCTCTATGCGATGCTCAAAAACTACCCCCATAGAGTCGTGGAAACCACCCCTAACTTTATATTACAGTTGCTTAAACGACTCCTAAAAAAGAATTCTCTGAAAATAATATTACTTATTGATATGGCCTCTAAAAATCCTCAAAAAATTCAGAAAAAACATCTATATAATTTTCTGATTATATAGTTTCTTGACCAGCAGGTAGGTGGCGCATTGACAACTGCATCGAGTGTTGAGAGTCTGGGGATTTGGTATACGTCAAGTTTGGGCTCTTTATTGGGGCGTTCATTGTTCTGTTATTATGCGTTATATGATTATTGAGATTTAAGACTATTCGTGAAGCGTTAAGTCATTTTCCCTGTTTAGGGAGTGTTTTTTAGCGGTAGGGGTTGATTTTGGGGGTGTACGATTTTTTTGACTTCGGATTCGGATTCAGCGTCGAAAATTACGTAGGGATACAGTTGTCTCGATAGCAGTTCCATTTTTTTTTCCACCTTTCGGCTTATTCGTGGAAAGGTCCTTATTACCGTTTATAAATTACCACTCGAGGCCCGGAAATAAATCCCCATTAACCTCTCGACTCCCCCGACTCCCCCCTCATTCATCTGCTCCCGGTTATTCCCGCTTTGTGATAAATCTAATTGAACGGCAGATACCGGGTGGCTCAAAAATATCAAATAATGACTTTAACTTTGTTATTTTCAAAGTTAAAAAAAAGTTCGATATAAAAGTTATTTTGTTCATTACCATGTATGTTTTAAGTTTTTTTAGTTTGTTGATATCTTCTTTTGTTTTGTTCCTATGGCAACCATTTTTTTTTAAATGGACCCATACTTTTTTTTTCGTTATGAAAAAAGCATATTTTTCTCTATTCAGCCACAAAATTTTGCAATTTTTGAAAAAAAATAAGCGAGAAAAAATTATTTATTACTATTCACTTACAATTAATTAATTTCACAAAACTAAAATTTAGATCAAATTAAATTTAAAGAATAACAAAGGTAGGTAGACTAAATACTAAAAAACAGCAATACTAAATCAGATGTTCAAACTGAGCTCCGCTGCCCACAGATTTACTTTTTGCGGATATTGTGTGTGTGCTTCTTGCACCCAGTGTGGGTTCGCTCTCGCTCAATACCGACAATTATGTCAATTTAATGTGCCGTTTAGCATAAAGGTCGCTTCATCTGAGAATACAATATTTGAAGCAAAATTCTCATCTGCATTACATCGTTCCATCGTGTACTCACAGAAATCCATCCGTCTATCAAAATCATCTTCATTGAATTCATGTATTAATTGAAGCTTATAAGGATGATGTGGATATGTTGGATATGTCAAACAAAAACCTTGCTTTAAACCGACAATAATTATTTATTCTTTGTTTGTATTAATTAAAATATCAAATTTACATGGCATTCTTTAGCAAAAGTAATGTTTCTGTTTTAAAACTGCATGATTTTTTTCTTTATTAGAGGTGACGAGTGAATCGTAATAAATAATTTTTTTCTCGCTTATTTTTTTTTTCAAAAATTGCAAAATTTTGCGACTGAATAGAGGAAAATAACGAAAAAAAAAGTATGGGTGCCATTTAAAAAAAAAATTGGTTGCCAAAGGAACAAAACAAAAGAAGATATCAACAAACTCAAAAACTTAAAACATACATGGTAATGAAGGGACTCGATTGCTAAATACTCGCCTATTTGCGTGTCAATTAGACATGATGCTACTTCCGGCCGTTGCGACCCCACTCGAAGCTTGTACAGGTTCAATTGCGTGGTTGAAAGTGGGCTAAGGATCCTCCTTCCTTTCGACCACCTGGAAGCTTTTACATGAAGGTCACAGTAGGTGGATTAAACATATTTACGTTTGGTTTATTTTTTTACAGCCCTCCGGAGAATGGACACCCTGTACACGGCACGCCTGCACGGCTTCCCCAACCTCAGCAAGGCGGGCGTGGAGCCAGCACTCACCGAGGAGAGCATCCTCTCGCTGCTCATCGTCCTGGGCAGCAGCATCTCCCTGGTGGCGCTGGTCTTCGCCTTCATCACGTACAGGTCAGTTACGCACGCTTTTCTAACCTTTTTTCCAGTACCTCGTCGTACTTACCGTTCAAATTCCAAAATAGAACGTGGCGTTCCGCATGGGTCTGTCTCGGGGCCCCTTTCGCGTTGGCTGTCTATTAACGACTTGTCAGCGTCCGTTAAAGGAATATTTTATTGACTTTCCGCCGTTGGCCACCTGAAATCGCCTTTTAAATAGGTAGCGTAATTCCAGTTGTTTCTTTTTTCTGGAATATACTGTCAAATAAAAGGTGTATAACTCACTACCTCTCGAAATACTCACTACCAAACGAAAAGTATTGTATATTAATAATAACTGACATATTTATAAATTTTCACGCAATCAACACAACTAATTTTAACATTCCTAAATTCAACCCCGTTCAGGTGACAGCTACAACCCTTAAATTTTCAAATTGGAAGAAGGGGCCTGTGATACTTCATTTGAAAGGTCTTTTCATTCTCTATTCAAAACTGCTATGGTTTTAAATTAATTTTATTGCAGTAATTAATAAGAAAAAAAGATAAGTTTCTCCGGCGTAGGAAATTCGTTACATTAAAATAAAACTTTTATAAGTAACACTTTGCAATTTGGTGAAATGTTAATAATAAAAATAAATGTATGTAATTGCCAACATTCCCTACTATAAGATAAAAACTTATACTAATAAATACGTACAAATTTTTTGCTTGAGAAACGAACGACAAAAACGAGCAAGCAGCAAAAAAACAAACCTGAAATTTAAGAAGTTGACCATTATCAGCTTTAGTGAAATTACCTAGAAACGTGCTAGAAAAAATGATGCAAATGATAGATAACAATACTTTACAAATAGAAAATGTTTTATTTTCGGATGAATCTGTATTACACTTCGCGGCCATGTTAATAGGCAAAACTGTCGTTACTGGTCGAGAGAAAATCCTCACTGGATGAAGGAACTACACACGCAAAACCCTGAGAAAGTTAATGTTTGGGTATGCATAATGGAGCTACTGAATTTATTCCATTTGGCTGTTCCACACTGTATAAATAAACTAACTAAAAATATTACACAACTAATGTTTATAATAGCTTCGGCTTTTCGCTGTTCTTAAACCAAACTTGACTTCATTTCAAATATATCAAAAAATAAAACGCAGAGTTCCTCATGGTTCGAATATAGGGCCCCTTCGCGATTAATACGTATTAATGATCCCCATAGAAATATTTTATTAAAGCAAGCTTCTTCTTAGTTAAATTCGTTTTTTTTTACAACTGTTGTAAATTAGTTCCGTCTTTTGTCATTTAACGCCTTCGTGAATAAAATATGCACACAAAGGATCTGTCGAGGTTTGTTACTCCTACTGAGTGCTCTTAAAAAAGGTCAATAAAGGGTGTCCCAGGTGTCGGAGTCTATAAAAAAATTGGTGGGGAAAACGGAAAGTCTTTCAAATTTAATTAAACGCTCCCCCTTTGATCTTGTCTGAGGTTATTAGCTAAATGGAAATAATGTTGACCTACGTGGAGAGGGGGAGGGGGGAATGGTTCCGATCAATTTGGGTCGGTGGGTGGAGACCGATTTAAATCAGGCACCGCGGAGCTCTGAGGGCCGTATTAATGGGAGCGACCTATCTCGCGTCGCTACATCTTCGTGAATGGAAATGGAAAGCTGATCGATCTGACTTTTCCGTCCCTTTGCTTACGTAAGGGCTTCTTTACGACGATCCGGCAAAAAAGCTTTTACTTGCGTTTATGGAGGTTGACGTGACTTATATTGGTTGCATTGGAGCACTAGGAACTACCTTAGATACGTACTGCCCAGGTATCGAATTAAGGCAAGTCCACTGGACAACGTTGCCAGATCAACTGTAACCCCGAATGAACCGTAACTTTTTTTAAGGTTGTGAAACGATTCTTTACAATTTTAAAGTAGCTAATGGGGGCTTTCATTATGTTGATGTGGCAACAGCGATCAACAGCTGCATGTTTCGTTAAGAAATGTCTTTAATTTCGATGTGGGCCATAGGGTGGGCCATCAGATGGTTTCTTTTTAAAACTACATCGTCGAATATTTTTTAAATGATTGTTGCTTTATTCAAGAAAGTATGCCTTCCCATTATTTATGAAAAACAATTTCAGTTAAATCGCCCCCGCGGCTGGCTTGGCAGTAGTTCATTCTTTTCACCCAATTTTGCAGTACCTACATTTTCGATTATTTGTGGCTCTATTGCACGAATAACTCGACTGATGTTTTCCTTCACTGCGTCGATTGTTTGTGGATCGTTGGAGTAACAACGGTCCTTAACATGTCCCCATAAAAAATAGTCCAACGGTGTTAAATCGCAGCTGCGCGATGGCCAATTAATGTCTCCAAAACGGCTGATAACACCTTTACCGAATTTAGTGTGCAAGAGATCGATTGCTTCACGGCTTGTGTGACACGTTGCTCCATCCGAGTGGAACCAAAGCTCGTCCAAGTCCAAATCGTCTAATCGCGGCCACAAAAAATCAGTTAACATGCCTCTGTAACACAGTTACCATCTTCATTTTGAAAGAAGTACGGACCAATGATGCCACCACTCCAAAACCCACACCAAACAGTCACTCTTGCAGGACGCATTGGCTTCTCTATGACTACGTGTGGATTTTCGGGACCCCAAATCCCACAGTTCTGTTTATTAGCATGTCCTCCAAGATGAAAATGTGCTTCGTCCGAAAAAATTATTTTTCGATTGAAATCGGCGTCATTTTCAAATTCATTTAAAGCCCACACGGAGAAGCGGTAACGAAGTGGATGGTGATTTGCTTTACCTCTTGAGTAAGTTGCAACTTGTAAGCAAATAATCCGAGGTCTTTATGCAATATTCTCCTCATAGGAGTGCGATTGACATTAAGTTGTTGTGCTCTATGACGAGTTGAGGGTTTTGGATTTTCAAGCACCATTTGGGCAACAGCAGCCATTCTTTCAGCTGTGCGCACCGGACGAGCACATGGATGACTTATGTTATCCATAAGCATCCCAGTTTCACGAACTTTCCTTAAGAACTTTCTTACACCAGGCGCCGAGGGAGCTTCATTTCAACCAAAAATTGTTCTCAATTTTCTCACTGTTTCTGCAACACAGCATTCACTTTGGAAATGATTTTTCAATATTTCCCGACGTTGTTCAATCATAAAACGATCCATTTTTTACAGCGGAGGTTAGACAACACATATATGTCAAATGTCAAGCGCGTCAGTATCGGCAATGTAGAAATAATACTCTATTTAAAAACATAAATAAAAGATAGATGGCCCACCCTTTACGATATATTATTTATGGGTTTCTGGGCAACCTGGTAAAAGTTTAACCTCTGTAAAATTTAATATCTAGCTTGCGAACCTGTTCGTTCTAATCATTAGAAGTTGAGCTATTCAGTGAGTTCGAAGGTAGAGCAGTTGGATTAACCGAAAATATGGCCGACGATTGCGACGCTTCTAGTAAAGAGCGTTAATTTAAATTCGTTACTTTTGAGGTTTACGGTCGGAATGAGTTCGTAAACAACTAGATTAAAACTTTCGGCCAGGTGGAGAGAGCAATTTCGCTAGGAGATGATAATTACGCTGGCGCCCGTTTCATTTGGGGGTTGCTACCGAATTTATTAGAGTGTCAAGTGGGGAACGCACATTCAGACGCCAGGAGGTAACCATCACTCAGTAAGTTCGTAGGATGGCTAATAAAACAACAACTTTTAGGCAAAATTCGACTTTATTCATCAACATAGTCTGCTCTAAGAGTGATACATTCATTCCAACGCTTCTCTAACATTTCTATGCCTTTCTTATAATACGATTTGTCCAACCCTTCAAAATACATTTAAGTTTCGATGATAGCCTCCTCATTGGAGCCATATTTCTTTCCGGCAAACGTTTTTTTTGAGATTTTAAACAAGTAATAGGCGCCGGGGGCTAAATCTGGAGAATTCGGTGGATGCGGAAGCAATTCGAAGTGCAATTCGTATAATTTTGCCGTTGTTGCGATCGACTTGTAACACAGTGCGTTGTCCTGGTGAAAGAGCACTTTTTTCTTCTTCATTTGGAGCTGTTTTTTTCACGATTTTATCCTTCAAGTATGTCAGCTATCTCACGTAACATCACTTTATGGCCTTCCAAAGCGATTTTGTGCACTTTTTTTATGTTTTCTGGCACAACTGCCGAATTTGGGCGACCAGACCAATCACCTGTCCACAATCCATGGACGTGGACGGTATGGTGTATGCTACATCCCTTATTAAATTGCGCTATTTCTTTCTAGCACGCTTTTCTCTTTACAGTTTTTTGAGATGCAGTTTTTATTTAAATATTCAGCGGAGGCCCTTATAGAGTTCTTATGGGCCGCCTGCTGGGAAAATACAGTTCGCGCCTAAAGTATGGAATAAACAGTAAATGTGAAACAAAAAATGTATGGAAACAATCCTCGACCTGTTCAACAAATGACATCTGAAAATAGACGTTCGCTCAAAATGTGTGTTTTTATTAAACAAAATCGACCTGTTCGAGGATTTTTTCCAAAAATTTTTTGTTTCACATTTACTGAATTTATTCCATACTTTAGGCGCGCACAGTATTTCCTATTTCGTTGGACATTTTATTCTATACATTGCATCTACTTCATCTCGGTTTGTCTCCTGTTGTAAAGTACCGTATAAAATAGTTTTAAAAAACATACTTTATTTATATTTAATTTGAACAACCATTATTTTCGTTTCCTTTCTTCCCCAAGGTATGCAACGCCTTTTTGCGTCTATTAAACGCACGCCGCTGCCTTCAAGTAACCATAACCTACTGTGATATCGTTGTCTGGTGTTCCGAATGCCATTAGCGATATTGTCTCTACATAAAACGGGTTCGTACGCCACCACTGACTATATGAACTATCGCGGAGAATTTTTTTCTCCGTTCAGGGCTTCTGCTCGTAGCAGCCGAGCGAGACGGCCGACTCTGCGATTACGAAGGCGCCGGCAGCGCCACTGTTTACCATGGGGGCCTCCGTTAATTTGGGAGCACTTTAAAATTAACCGAATCCCGGAAGTGGCCTCGCTGTGCCCGCCGGCGTCTACTTATCTCTCTTTAATCTAATTCCGTTTAACAGGGCAGGGCAAATAACCGTAATTCAGTTAGGTCCAGTGTACTTTCCAGGACGAAAACGCCGAAAGGACGGACAAAATGAGAAGAATAGCACAAGTATGAATGGTTTAGGTCACGTGATTGGGTTTTCAACGCGTATTTACCAAGCCCAACGGGAACATTCTTACTTTTTTGTTAGCAATCTGGTGCTTATAATCTAGTAGAGTAGAATTAGTCGATTTGTACCCCTAAACGAAAAGTAACTGACATTTCACCAAAAAAAAAATTGCTTTTTTGTTGAGGAGGCTGAAAATATTAAATATCGTTTTTTGGCAACAATTTAAGATTATTGCTACATTGTTTAAATAATTCGCAAAGGTGCGAAAATCAGTTTTTTTTTAAATAAAAAAGAGAACCGTAAACTATACAAAAAAAAATGTTTCAGATGAAAAATGTAGCTAGTAAAAAACCCTACAAAACACGTCAAGAAATTTGCAAATCGGTTAATTTGTTTATCTGCAAAATTGAAAAAAAACGTCAAAATGGCCTCTTCAATTGTTTATAACTAATTATAAAGTAGGCCTTGCGACTTTAAAAGTATTGGAAAATGTAGGTATCGGTGTACTTAAAAAACGCTGAAAATTTCAAATCGATATATTTAAAAAAAAAGTAAATTGTTTATTAAAAAGGTGCTTTCGTAAAACAGCCCTTAATTGTTTTGTAATTTTTCGATGTACTTGATAGTCCAACTCATCAAGAAGAGAATCCATTTTGAATCGTTACTCTATGATGTTTACAAAAAAATTAAGGGCTGTTTTCCGAAAACACCTTTTTAATAAACAATTTACTTTTTGCAAAAACTTAAAAATATATCGATTTGAAATTTTCAGCGTTTTTTTAAGTACACCGATAACTACATTTTCCAATACTTTTAAAGTCACAAGACTTACTTTATAATTAGTTATAAACAATTGAAATAAGGGGCCATTTTGACGTTTTTTTCAATTTTGCAGATAAACAAATTAACCGATTTGCAAGTTGCTTGATGGGTTTTGTAGGGTTTTTTTACTAGTTACATTTTTTATCTTTTTTATTAAAAAAAAAAACTGATTTCCGCACCTTTGCGAATTATTTAAACAATGTAGCAATAATTTTAAATTGTTGCCAAAAAACGATATGTAATATTTTCAGCCTCCTCTACAAAAAGCAATTTTTTTTGGTAAAGTGTCTTAAAAAGTTACTTTTCGGCTAAATCCTAATTCTACTATACTAATCGACAGTTAACGCATTCTGCTATGCACCTCGCGCTGACATTGTGTCTGGTTAATTCCACGTTACTGGACACATACGCACCACTCCTATTTGCAACGATGTTTGCGAATGAAAACAAAATAGTTCTCGTAGTATCCATTTGCAACCCCCCTCCCCATTTTTTTACCACTGCCATAGGGTAAATTAATGTCTCATACCATTGCGGACAACAGCAAAGAACAGCCACCCTTAGCGACGGCCTTCGGAGAACAAGGCCATTTCATTTTTTCCTCCGCCCCCTTTCTTTATCGTTCTCCGATTTATTAAACCCCTTCTAGGCCGTATAAATAGAAGAACCCTTTCGGTCGCCTTGCGACGCAACGGAGATTACGTGCTGCCATCTGTGGGATGATTAATTTCGACCCCGCTCGCCCCCCCCCCCCCCGCCCCTCCGCCACCACCGCCACGTCTTCGCCTAGGAGAAAAATGGAACCGGGACCGAAATAATTAATAGTGGACAAGATGAATTTGCCACCCTGCAAAATTAGATTGATGTTGGTTTCCCTTCGTTTTTATTTTAGAAGGGAAAAAAGTAGGTGACATTTTATAATAATTAATTGAAAAGGGGTTATAATTATACAGGGTAGATTTTCGTCAACGGAAGCTGTCGGCGAAGGAACCTACACTTTCACATCTAATTTTTTGTCGCTTGGCGTTTCCCAGTTTGAGGTTAGGTACAAAATTGATTAACCCTGTAACGCCCAAGTGCACTGTCAAGAGACATGAACTTAGAGGCTCGTATTACTGATAGAAAAAATAAGGAAAAAACAACTAAAACCGTGTATTCCTATGTTTTCGAGGTCGCTCTTTCGAATGGAATCGTTAAAATTTGCAAAAAAATTGATGTAACCTTCGATTTTTAACAAAAACTATTAAAAAATGCAATTTTTTCAAGATTCTTTTTAAATCGCAATTTCAGCTATGTTATCGTCCTTTAATACCACTCAAAAACAAATAGAAACGTGCAATCGAGACGTGTACTTGAAGGAAACGCAATGAGAACAATTAAATTTTCTTATTTTTGAGGTTAGAATAACTAGATATGGCAAAATTCAAAGGGTGATATTTCTCGTTTTTTACTAGTTGCGGAATCATTGACGCAAGAGAAGAATTTTGAAAAATTATTAGTCCTTTGGGTTTTTGGGGTCGCTGATCACGATCCTGATGTCAGAATTTCAAAATTCAAGATGGCGGATCCAATATGGCCACCATCCCGAATCAAATTTCAAATTTTTCGATTATTTTGCCTCGAATTTTGTTAACTTGGGGTTTTCGGGGTCGCTAATCACGATCCCGAGAATTTCAAAATCAGGATGGTAGATAAGACATGGCGACCATTTTGAAGAAAATTTCGAAATCCTGAATTTTGAAATTCTGACATCGGGATCGTGATTAGCGACCCCGAAAACCCCAAGTTGACAAAATTTGAGGCAAAATAATCGAAAAATTTGAAATTTGATTCGGGATGGTGGCCAAATTGGATCCGTCATCTTGAATTTTGAAATTCTGACATCAGGATCGTGATCAGCGACCCCAAAAACCCATGGGGCTAATAATTTTTCAAAATTCTTCTCTTTAGCCGAACAAAGGCTCGGCTAATAACTGCCATTGTTTTTTAATTCGGTAAACAACTTGACGAATCTCATTCCTCGAGGCATGACGAAATCCGCCTTAACAATAAATAATCAAGAAGAAGGTCCTCAGAAATATAATTCAGCCCTCTCATTCCTGCTAATATTCTCGAGTCCGCTCCAAATTACTTACAGCTCCAATCTACAGCTAAAAGCTATAACTCAATTAGAAGAGTTCATCAGGTCTTATAGCTCGGGGTCCGCCTACGGTGGTGTATTTCCATTTCCGCTTCATCTTCGCGTCGTCGGCTTTCGGATTTTTTTCGTAGGGGAGAGCGGGGTAATAAGAAGGCATTTACATACTATATGATAAAAATTATATCAGATTATATTTTGGTAAGAAAAGGGGAGGTAAAAGTTATCATAAAGTCAGGGATACACTTTAACCCGTTTCGGCTGAAAACGCCACTCCCGGTACATCGCTCTTCAGCGCCTCGTAACTAATACTACTTGCGACAGAAAAATTTGGCAGGGACATATTTTTAAAGTTTAAGACGTGCCCTTTCCGATGGTGTACATGAAATTCCTCCTAAAAATTATTAATTATGAAAAAATTATGAAATTAAAAAAAAAATACGCGATTTTTTCGCATTTTTTTTAAATCAGATTTTCAAGGGGTTTCCGGTCTGAAATATTTTTTTTTTTCAAACTGATTTTAGGTATTATTCATGCGTCATAGTGTTTTACAACTCCTGTATAAATTTCAAGTTGATATCGTTCGCGGTTCTCGAGATATCGGGGTAAAATCATCAAAAAAATCTAGTTTCGAGAAAATCGCATTCAAAGTTTCGGTACAACATTTGTGTTAGAACAGTCGTACGGAAACAGAAACGTTTCGACTTTATTCTGAGGTCGTCTTTAGTGTGTCGTTACAAATTAAAACTTAATTCTACTCTCTATATTGCATAGAGAACCCTAGAAATTAGAATAATGCTCAGACCGTTCGGCCGGACGCGCGTCATACTACATTTTACGCTCACTTGACCTCAATTTTGGAAATTTTTCAAAAAAACAAACGGGAAGATATTCCTAAAGGATCACAGTATCGGAATATGCAAACAAACGAAAATCGATTTTTTCGAAATTTCAACCCTCCCCAGTCGCCTT
The DNA here is from genome assembly GCA_029963805.1 of Aromia moschata. Lineage (NCBI taxonomy): Eukaryota > Metazoa > Arthropoda > Insecta > Coleoptera > Cerambycidae > Aromia > Aromia moschata. The sequence continues at coordinate 500,826 of JAPWTK010000015.1, read as the reverse complement.
AAAAGGAGAAGGGTTGATTTGAGCGGTTTTTGCCCCTATTTATTTTTTGGATGAAAAAATCAGAAAACAGTGTTTATTAATGCCCACTAACAATAATAAGTTGATTTTACCTTAGAAGGGCCGTCACAGCAACAGCAGGTGTCCGTATATTAGGGATGGGCACATTTTTTAAAAACATCGATGTTAACATCGATGTTCAACATCGGTACCTACTATCGATGGTAGTAAAAACGTCGGCTAAAAAAATCGATGTTGTGAAACATCGATGTTTCAAAATAATATATGGGGCATTTCACGCCAAGTGAGGTCAAAAAAAATTCTGTTTGAAACATATCACAATCGATAGTACTTGCTAAAAAACTAATTTACCTAAAATTTTAGATTTTTTGAGCCACAAGGCGAGGGATGGTGAGGGTGAGAAAATACAAATTTTCGTTTCACTCTAAAATTTCAATCTTTCTCAATAAAAAAATGGAGAAAATTAAAAAGAGAGGTTGTAATGGTTTTCGATGTGTTTTTTTTGCGTAGAATACGATAAAATTATTTTCAAAATTATTGGGGGTAGTTTTCACCCTTATTTTTAGGATTGAAAGTTTAAAATCGCAATTTCGAAAGGTATGACACGTTTTTTTTTCAATTTTTTTTTTTTAAATTTCTTTTTTTTTTTGTACTTTCGATTAATTTTTAATTCATAATGGGCGTCGACCAGGAACTGGCCCAAAAAACGGCCCAAAGGTGAAAAAACGTGGTTTTAGCGTATTTTCTCATCCTGTGAGATAGTAAATGGCAAGTGAATAATATATTCCATACGTCAGATTTTCAAAAAACAAAATGGTGGATCCAGTATGGTAGTTAACTTTTAAAAAATGGCTAAATTTTGAAATTAAAAAAAATACCATCGTATTGTACGGGAAATTTTCTACGTTAGAATCGTAATCAGCGACCCCAAAAACCTTGGAATATATTATTCACTTGCCATTTACTATCTCACAGGATGAGAAAATACGCCAAAACCACGTTTTTTCACCTTTGGGCCGTTTTTATTCAAGTTCCTGGTCGACGACCATTATGAATTAAAAATTTTTCGAAAGTACAAAAAAAAAAGAAAGAAATTAAATAAAAATTGAAAAAAAATCGTCATACTTTTCGAAATTTCGATTTTAAACTTTCAATCCTCAAAATAAGGGTGAAAACTGCCCCCAATAATTTTGAAAATATTTTTTTCGTATTCTACGCAAAAAAAAACACATCGAAAACCATTGCAACCTTCTTTTTAATTTTCTTCATTTTTTTATTGAGAAAGATTGAAATTTTAGAGTCGAAACGAAAATTTGTATTTTCTCACCCTCACCATCCCTCTCTTTTGTGGCTCAAAAAATCTAAAATTTTAGGGAATTTAGTTTCTTAGCAAGTACTATCGATTCTGATATGTTTCAAACAGATTTTTTTACCTCACTTAGTTGGCGTGAAATGCCCCACATATAAAGTGACTAATTTTTATGTTCTCTGAAAAAAAAGTATAGTTTTGTTGAAGTAGAAACTAGAAAATGTGCCTATATATTGGCTTACCGGTGTTTAATAAACAAGATCTTTGCTGAAATTTAAAACTTACTGCCATGACGGATATATGTCGCGTAAACCACAATGTACAAAGAGTAAAACAAATCAATTAGTAATTTTTTTCGTTTTTTTTAGCAACTTAAAAACTGTCGTACTGAAAAATTAAATGATATTTGTGGGATACGTATTACTTATCGATGTTTCGATGTTTACAAGTAACATCGATGTTGAAAATATAACATCGATGTTTTAAACATCGATGTTCAGTGGAAAACATCGATATTTCAGAAAGATTGATATTAGGTGCCCATCCCTACCGTATATCAGCTTTCTATCCTTCTATCGTCGCTATCCGAGCTTTTTTCAGGCGGATAACGAATTTATCCTATGATCCCCTTGGTGTGACGCCACTGAACTTTGGGGATACTCCCCTTGTTCGCGCCCTTCCCCTCCCTTCGATTCGGACGCTTCGACGATCGTTCTAATGCTTATTTAATTCTGAAACTTAATGCCCCTCATCCAAAATTCATCGCCTCTACTTCCATCGTTCGGCTTTCTTTGCCGACTGCAACGGTCGTATTTCTCGCATCGGCAGCGACGCAGAACCACCCTCTAAAGCGATATAAAATTACCAGCTTTTTGCTGTCGACCGTGACCTGCCTCCCGGAATCGAAAATTACCGGATTCTTCCGGGAGGTGTGAGGCATCGGAAAATAAGCGTCTCTCGAATTGTGCTGTCGAAATTTGTTGTCCATTCGTGTCACGATTTTGTCTTCGCTCGCGTTTACTGGGGGAATTAAAAACCGGGATGGGGGGGGGGGGGGGGTATGGAAGTTGCTTGCAAATTACGATCAGAAGGTTTTCATTAGTTCTTGTTAACGAAAAGTTAAAGAAAATGTAAGGGCGTTCGTTAAAAAAATGGTAAAAGTGTTGAGGTACGTGTGTTGAGCAGAAATTCTATTTTCCGGTCCTAATTTAACTTTTTCAGCGATATATTTTCACGCAATCGACATATATCCTTCAACTTGGACTTATTAGACACATAATTTCACCATATATAAACCTATCAGGAGCAAAAATGATCAGGATTTAAACAAAACATGTTGCCATAAAAGCATTGCTTAAAATAATCTCTTCTGCGAATTATTTTAATTTAACATAGGCGCAGTGTCGGCTCGTGACTTTTTCTTTTTGGGGAGGCAAACATATTTTTGTAAAAGTTTTTGTTTCCAAAATTTTTGTGATGGTCAATATTGTTAGTAATATGCGCATAGTTAGGAGAAGGACCTCTACTTGGTCAATAAAATATATTAAGTACATTTGTCTAACATAAAGTACCTAATATATTTTCCAGAACCATCGGAAATGTGTAGAGTCTCTTTCAAATTATTTTCACAAATTAAAAGATGCAGTGAAATAAAATACGGATTTTTGCCAGGACTGCGTCGATTTAGATTTGACGGGCTGAATCGATTACTTTCATAATATTTTCTTTGCCTAAAATATGTAATTTACAAACACAACTAATATGTTTCTGACTTTTTTTAATGTGTCAACTGAACGAGATAAAGTTTTAAGATTTTATCTGATCAAGACTTTGTCTAAGTATCTTCTCCACGATTTGAAAATAACATATACGGCCAACACAATAATTTATTTAAAGTTAAAGAACCACTTAGCCATTTCCATTTATCATAGCACGTATTAACAAAACTACGAGCCGGCTTACCCTGATTAATTAAAGTTTTACTTACAATTAGATCTGGCAGTGGTACTCTTAAATCTTTAGCAAATAATTTATCCTCATAAGACAGGCGACTAAATTTGTACTTTATATGATACTCAACAGTATCATTGCAGGTTCGAATATTAATTTGAGTGTCATGACAACTCGTATTGTTATTTTAATAATACAACCTGCTACACTCGCCAGTTACCTCGATTATAATTTTGTATAGTTAATTAAATAAAACGTTCAAATAATGACTGACGTAAGTAATACGGTACCCTTTCAATAATTATTTATTATTCTCCTATATCACTCAAAACACTCAAAAAAAACCGGCAAAAATAACGGCACTCCAACAAAAATTTCCAAAACACAGAACAATAAAAGATATTACATTTTATAGATTGGGTTGTTAGGTTCATAAAATCAAATAACTCGCTTTCTGCGCTGTCACGTGTGAGAGATGGGAGGTGGGCGTGTTTGCCTCCGCTATGCAATTTTTTAAATGACCTTTAATGCCACTGGAGTTAAGGGTTAAATTTGTTAGCAACACATGTTAGCAACGCAGATTGTTGCGAAGCGCGAAGCCCCCCTACTCCGTGTAAATACATTATGTGAAAACAATGGCATCGGAGGCTTGCCACCACGGTGATAGACTAGGCGCTGGGTCGTTAATATGTTGCAATTAATAGTGCAGGAACTCCTTTGACATATGTGTATTAATATTTTTATTTTAAGAAATTAATTTTTTACCCGATATATGAATTTAAAAATGAAAGGTAATTAAATTATTATAGGTAGTATATTATATTTTAATTTTATTAAATAATATATAATATCATTCTTCATAGGAAAACATTTGCTCGACTTCATTAATTTAAAGGTAGAATAATATGCAAATATAAAATGAAGCCTTTATTACTCCATAATATGATACCCTCTGAGCGTGTATCTCATTAAATTTCACCGAGCGTCGTCTAAACAGAGCCCGTTTTTTAGACTCTCGAATAATAATTGTAGCTACATTGTTTACTTTCGGAGTAATAAAGGAAATACGTTGCCTTTGTTTCGAAACTGCGTAGCGGATTCTTGGGTACCGTTAATCTGGTAAAGAGAGAGCGGAAAAGAGCCCAATAAATGGTTTCGGTCTTGGCACTCTTCCTCCTCAGGAAGGATTTTTATCGGAGGAATGTTATAACTGGTTAACGAGTTATTTTAGGTGTATATAGTAGAGTAGAATTAGTCGATTTGTACCCCTAAACGAAAAGCAACACACTTCACAAAAAAAAATTACATTTTGTTGAGGAGGCTGAAAATATTAAATATCGTTTTTTGGCAACAATTTAAAATTATTGCTACATTGTTCAAATATTTGCAAAGGTGTAAAAAAAATAACTTTAAAACGGACGTACTTTTCAATGTCAATTTTAAACAATTAAATTTGTGAAATTCAATTAATTTTTCGATGTACTTGATAGTCCAACTAATCAAGAAGATAATCCATTTTGAATCGTTCTAAAAAAATAAGGGCTGTTTAAAAAAAGGTGCTTTCGTAACCTTTTTTAATAAACAATTTACTTGTTGCAAAAACTTAAAAACATACCGATTTGAAATTTGCAGCGTTTTTTAAGTACCGATACCTACATTTTCCAATACTTATAAAGTCACAAGGCTTACTTCATAATTAGTTATAAACAATTGAAATAAGGGACCATTTTGACGGTTTTTTCAATTTTGCAGATAAACAAATTAACCGATTTGCAAATTTCTTGATGGGTTTTGTATGGTTTTTTTACTAGTTACATTTTTTATCTGAAATATGTTTTTGTATAATTTACGGTTCTCTTTTTATTCCGAAAAAACCTGATTTTCGCACCTTAGCGAATTATTTAAACAGTGTAGCAATAATTTTAAATTGTTGCCAAAAAACGATATTGTTAGTTACTTTTTGGCTAAATCCTAATTCTACTATACTAATAGACTTGACATTAAAACTATATCAAATGTAAATGATTTGCAATTTTAAGCATTTTGCTAATTGGCCCACGCGACCCGTAGTAATCGATTTACTCCCATTTAAATAGCCCTTTCGAACAATATTCTCCGCATGCATTCACAATGTCCGTAACTAGAATTCACAACAGACTTTAAACGCGCTGGCGAGTCCAAGCTGGCCGTGGAATAACGTATTTTGTTCTGCGCGAAATGTTGCAAAACGAAATGGATTGCCGCGAGGAATCAGATTTAGAGCTCGTTTGCATGGAAAACGGCGGTAATGACGCGCTGAATTGCCCCGCGATTTCGACCTTTTTGTGACAATATTTCGAAGTGATGTGGTCCCAAGTTCTCCTCGTAATTGTCACTGGTGACCGTAACTTCTTAACAAGTTATTCACAAATTACAAATTATTATTCATAGTCCAGGCGGCGTAGATTATTTTTTAAAATAATCAGTTGCGGCACTTTCTCAACGTGATAATGAGGAGAAAAATCGTACGAATCGAATGAAAATGTTTTGGACAAAATCCGATTGTGGGATCATTGCGAAAAGATTGCAAAAAGGTGCGAAAAATGTGTGAAAAGTGCGTTTTTTCGACTTTTAGGCACGGAAAAAAAATTTGGAGTAAATAACAAAAAATTTCACGTTATAGCGCTTGAAAAGACGAATAAAATGGTTTTTGGATCATTAAAATCGGTTGATAACTTTTTGCACAAAAAAATAAAAACCGCGAAAATTAGCGATTTTTCGATGTTCAATTACTCGGTCTGTAATTATCCTAGAAATGTAGGATAATAAAATATATAAAGGATTTCGGGGCTCAAATTCTAGGGTTTTCCTATCCTAATCTACAGTTAAATTTTTGTCAAAAAACAGTCATGTTTTTTGACCTTTTCGCACCTTTTTCCAATTTTTTCGCAATGATCCTACAATCGGATTTTGTTCAAAACATTCTCATTCGATTCGTACGATTTTTCTCTCCTAATTATCACGTTGAGAAAGTACCGCAACTAATTATTTTAAAAAATCACTTGTTTTTTGCTACCTCGCCTGGACTATCATGCCGTGACGATGTAACATGGGTTGAACATTTTCCTCTTCTTGTTCAACTAACGGTCTTGCCTTACCTGACTAACTCTCTGTACCATAGACGCTTGCAATTAGAGAGTATGTGGAGGAAACACAGGGTTCATTGTGACAGAACCCTCACCGCTTCTCTACTTATGCGTCCCATGTAGATAATTTCATGTAAATGTCTACCAACTACTTATAACGCTTTTTTCATAGTACTTTGAACTAGTTCTGAAAGAAGAGAGGAGCGTGGGTGAGGACCCTCACATCTTTCCTACTTGAGCTTCTCAATGGAATTAAATTTTCCCCATGTATGTAAAATACATTAAACGTATTTACGCGTCTAAATTCGACTTCGAGAAAATAATCTTCGGCGAAATATCTCTTGTGATTGACAGAATTTCTAGAGATCTGAATCGTATCGGTTTGCGGACGAGCGAATGTAATTTCACGGTGTAAATATTAGATCGACGTTTGAAGTCAATTAGGCCGTCTATTCGATAACATACCCGTCTCCTACGTCAATTTAATAGGCTTGCATCGCTGCAATCGTGCACGTAATGAGGTACTTACCGCGGCTAACGGGACGAGAACGAGCTAATGAGATACGGAATCGATAATTTCATCGAACAACGCCACCTATCAACAAGAAATCTACGAGAAGGATGTGCCAAGCGCGACCTAAGATCTACTAGTTAACAAATTTGAACGGAGACTCGCGTAATAGGTGTTTATATTATCCTGTACGTCGCAGGATTTGCCAATATTTGAAGGACTCATCTGCTGGGACAACAGTATTTTCAACGATCCGAAAAGAAGCATATATCGAGCTCTCCCTCCGACAGTCTGTCGGGGTAAGCAAATAGAGCGTGGCCGGGGACGCGAAAGAGAAAGCGAAAAAATAACAAGAAATATTAAACCTCGCATACGCGTACAAGGGTAGGTGTATATATATGAGGTTCTCCGGTGACGCTATGAATATAGATTAGCCGAACGCGCCAGCAACACGTCGATAAATATTTTCCTTCCGACTAGTTAGTTACGCCACGAAAAATGGATGTTTAATCTGCTTTATCCCGCGCCCGTTTCGACTGTAAAAGCGGCGGATATTAAAAAGTTGTTTGCGAACGCGAATGATTTAATAAATCCGTGGGTGAGGCGTGCCTTTGTCCTCGCCTTCTCGCTGAAAAAAAGAAGAAAAACACATTGTATCGCCTTGTCCACCATCAGAAACCACAGATCCTGATATCGACCTTATTAGGTTTCATAGACGTTTATTTACACTAATCTAGTTAAGTCGCATAAGTAGAGAAACGATGGGAGTTCTGTCATACCCCCTCTCTTTCTTTTAAGCATTCGTTGCAAAGAACGGTTTACAATTATTAAAATGTGTAATGTGGGACATATTTTTTTATTATTTTTATATATAGACGTTTATTTAAACTAATTTAATCAAGGGGTAACACCACCCTAGAATTTTCAAAAAATCGGTTTTTTTTTTGGCTTAAAATACTTTAGGATCATAAAAATCATATGCAATTGGCAAAACTTTAACCATCTCAAAATGACTTTTTTCGAACTATGCGGACACATTGCTCAAATACCTTGACATCGATATATCCATAAAAGTACGAAGCCGTTTTTTGATAGATTGTAATTTTTTTTATATAAACAATTTACTGCTGAATTTTTTGGGCGAAAATCGCTTTTTTTTCGTTAGTGCACAGTTTCTACAAAGATCAATTTAAAAAAAAAATCATACGTACTTCTCTAGCCAATAATATGTAAATTAAGAAAATTTTTGGTTTTTTGTTCCAAGTCTACAACTTTTCGAGAAATTTGTCCGCCCGTGGAGGGCTTTTTGATAAAGGTGTTTTTAAAGATACGCTGTATCGTCGCCATTTTGTATGAAAACAGCAATATATTTTTTTTTATAGTTCAATACATGTTTAATTAACCCTTCAAAAATTTTCTCCCACAATAAATGATAAAAATTGGACCATTGTTTCGGCCGCTAGAGTGGTGTTACCCCTTAAGTTGCATAAGTAGGGAAACAATGAGAGTTCTTCAAGTCATACCCCCTTTCCTCTTTCTTTTAAGCGTTCGTTGCAAAGAACGATTTACATATGTTAATGCGTAATGTGGGGTATATTTTTTTTATTCTAGACACGATTGTTATATAGTCCTTCTAAACTCAATGTGAAGACATATTATTTTTAATTCCTTTGATGGCTAACGCCGCCCAATGGCGTGCATATATCTTTTCTAAATTCGAAAATTGTGAAATAATTTTTTTCATTCAAATCAATATAGGAGATTAAAATTAGCCTGCATACAAAATTAATATTTGTAATATTATTTTCTGTAAATAATGCTCATTTAGCCAGACAATCTGAAAAAATTGTCTGTTTTAATAAACCTAGCTGAAATCCACGTCACTGGCGGAAACAAGTAAGAATTCCTAATGTCGTAAATCATTTTAACGACGTCGTAAAACATTTTATGACACAGTGGACCGAATAAGTATTTAACGAACGTATTCGATGCAAAGCGCAATAGCCTAATGGATCGTTGGCCGGTGTTAAGCGTTGCCGGCTCTGCAAAATTTTCTTAAGTTATAATATACATAAAGTTGTTTTAATTTATAATTATTTTTCCAGAAATTTTAAACGCCTTATTTTAATGCTAACGAATAAATTTATATCTCTTGATTTTTTTCCAATATTTCCAAACTAGCTTTCTAAGAACGTCACGAACTAACAGTTTACTGAAGTATAAAGTATAATTATATAGTGAGTTTAGCAATTTTAGAAAATATATCTGACAACCTTGCTTTTTTTTGTCTTCACATTCACGTTAGAAATAGTATACCTAGAGATGGATGAATCAAAATATTTTATAATGCAGAATAGATCGCTTCTTTGCACGAGAATAATTTCACATCTGATTATAAGTAACTGGTCCACGTTTACGTTGCATTATCTAATTAGGACTCGTAGGTAGAGAAGCGATGAGAGTTCTCGCCCCCTCTATTTTGTCCAGGCGTTCTCTAATTGCAACTGTTGGTGGCAGGACAGTAAAAAAAAAATAAAGTAGAGAACAAATTAAATATTTAAATGAGTTTATGCTTGTGGCTTATGAGCTTATGTGTGTATGAGGCATTTTCAATTAATAACTACCTGAATGTTTACTTTTTATGCGGCATCTATAACATATAAATGGCGACAATGCAACGTTCGGTTTAATTAAAATCTCCCTACCAGTTCCGCGTTCATTTTCCATTACAGCCTACCCAACAAACCGACAATAATTATCACTGGTTGTTGCGGTTTCGGTATGTATTTATCCCAGTGATTCCGGCTATACACATGTCCGTTTTCATCGTGAGCGCCGACCCGTCGGGCTCGAATTCCTCGGCGAATTCCAAATGAAGCGCATTTTATTCGTTTCGTATCAATGCGAGGGATTACCGATTGCGGCGGGCGACCACGTAGGGAATTTCGTGGATGCCCGGATTATTGAGACCGCAACACATGAGGCTGTATTTGCAGTGGCGCGGCCGTTAAAGTTTCGAACGAGATTCCCGGCAGATGCCGCTTCTGCGGCGCATTAATTCAGTGTTGTTCCGGGTCTCGCGGGTTGTTTTAAGTTTACGGTCCGGACGCAGTGGCGGATTTACAATTAACTCGCCGCCAGTAGGCTATTCAATTTTTGCCGCCCCTACTGACCTCCGAAATTCGATACCCTAGTTCGTAATTATATGGAGACATCCAAAAAAAACGTCATCAAAGTTGGCCGAGAAAAAAAAAAAGACGTATTTCTATTCTTGATCGAATTTATAACCTTATTTACTCGGGACGGGCCTCTCATAATATGACAGACATTGTTTATTTTACAAATTGTGACAGTCACTTGTCAAAAGTTTGACATAACCGAAAAGCTTAGACATGACCGCTATTTCCATCTCTCTCGTTCATAGCCGAGTTGATGACGTTTTTTGGAGTCTATATTAATTACATGTATTGTGTCAATGAATTGCAACTTTTTTTGTGCTCTATCGTCTTCACTGGTTTAGCACAAAGTATATTTCACAGAGCGTGTAGTAATTTTCATATACAGACGTTATAGTGTTCAGTGTACTGTACAGCACTAAAATATTGAAATTTTTGTTAAATTTTCGAGACTCGTTTTCTCTATGTATCTAATAATGTTTTTTTTTATTTCTGTAAGACAACAAAATTTGGGCCAAATTTGCCGCCCCCTAAGGCTCCAGACTACTCAGCCTGCTGGTAAATCTGCCACTGTCCGGACGATTTTTTGTATTAACCCGTTTCAACCAAAAACGCCACTCCCGGCACATCGCTCTTCAGCGCCTCATAACTAATACTATTTGCGACAGAAAAATTTGACAGGGTCATATTTTTGAAGTTTAAGACGTACCCTTTCCGATGGTGTCCATGAAATTCCTCCAAAAAATTATTGATCATGAAAAAAAGCAGTTTTTTTTAAAAAAACACGATTTTTTGCACATTTTTTTAAAATCATATTTTCAAGGGGTTTCCGGTCTGCAATGGACCTGGAACCTCACTAACTGAGGGAATAAATGTATACGCGGTTTAATGATCGATTTTTTCCCCTTATGCGTTCAAAATGGCACCTGAACTGCAAAATTTTTTGCGTAAAAAATTAAAGAATTTTTTATTGGAAAATGATGCACTTTTTCAAAAAATGTCAAGAATAAAAAGTTCTTAAAATCACTCAATGAATGCACTGGAATTTTTTTGAAAAAATTTCGAGCACCTTTTTGATTTTGCAAATAGTCAATTTTTGCAAAATTTAAAAAAATGCTTAAAAAAAATTCTGAAAAATCCAGTGCATTCTTTGAATGATTTTAAAAACTTTTTATTCTTGACAATTTATTGTAAAAATGCATTGTTTTCGAGAAAAAAAATTTCTATATTTCGATACTAATTTGATCTTTCGAAATTTTTTTCTCGAAAACAATGTATCTTTACTATAAATTGTCAAGAATAAAAAGTTCTTAAAATCACTCAATGAATGCACTGGAATTTTTCAGAATTTTTTAATTTTGCAAAAAATTGCTCAAAAAAAAAAATATTTGAAAAATCCAAAAAATTGCTCAAAAAATTCAGGCGCCATTTTGAACGCATAAGGGAAAAAAATCGATCATTAAACCACGTATACTTAAAGTTCAAACATTTATTCCACTGGCTAGTGAGGTTCCAGGTCCATTGCAGACCGGAAACCCCTTGAAATTTTGATTAAAAAAAAGTCTGCAAAAGAATCGTTTTTTTTTTAAACTGCTTTTTTTATAATTAATACACTGTTGGAGAAATTTCATGGACACCATCGGAAAGGGCACGTCTTAAACTTCAAAAAATATGTCCATTTCAAATTTTTCTGTCGCAAATCGTATTAGTTATGAGGAGCTGAAGAGCGATGTACCGGGAGTGGCGTTTTCGGCCGAAACGGGGTTAAGTCCGTTATAATGTAATACTGTCGTGAAAATTGCTGGCACTGCAGCTGCTCGTGGAAAGACAGAACGCATTTAATTGTGAGCGTAGTTAAGCTGGTAGCGTATAGCATTCCGTGGAGCACAGTGAATCATCCCGAGTTCACTCGGTTTTTACAAAATCGTGTTAAAAGCGTTACAGTAGCGATTGGCTATAAGAGAATACATTGCTAGAGGATAATGCGAGATTTTCCCCAAAGCGAATGGAGAAATGAAAAGGAACTAATATCAAGCAACGGGATATGGTAAATAAATATTTGCTCGCCGAATACATGTGTGCGTAGAACACAAGATGGATTTTTCAAGCAGCGACGCTGGGAAAATAAGCAATGTTTACAAGGCAGGTCAAAGTATCGGAACGATAACCGAGAGACTTTGGTAAACACGAACTCAATTATTTTCTGAGCCGCTTTTTGTTTGCGTCAATATCCAGTCCAATTAGTAGCGGTATTTCGTATTTTTTTTCGCTTGTTTACCGAACTTGGCCCACGCGACATTCACCAAATGTTCGATAAACAACCCTTGCGACAAGTCTGGACTATTTTGCTGGAGATAACAATGGAACTCTATACCCCAGGGAATGTTTGAGCCTAGAGGCTTGATCATTACACAGTTTTTGCGAATTATTTTTTGCAGAAAAGGTATAACGAGTTTCAGGATTCGTTTTTTTTCTACTGTACGAGGTGTGTAAATTAAGTAGTAAAACTGGCAACGTAGCGCCCGATCAAGCAACACTGCGGAGACGGGACTAGGAAGGGTGGTAGGTTAACATAAAATGCACCTTCAGTACAAATTTCAACTTGTTAGAGTCATTTGTTTGTTCTTTGTGACTGGTTTCGTAAACCGGTTTTTCTAGTTTCTATCAGGTTTTGCTTCAGACATCACGACAATGCGCCTTGTCACACAGCCATTTCGGTAAACGAGTTTTTAGCCAGTAAAAACATTCCTGTGGTTCCTCAGCCTCCTTATTCGCCTGACTTGAGTCCTTGTGACTTTTTTCTCTTGCCGAGATTGAAAAATCACCTCAAGGGACGTCATTTTGTGACCATAGAAAACATTCAAACGGCTGTGAGTCAGTTTACGAATGAAAATGTTAATATTTTCACAGAAACTATGTTGCATCATAGTACATTATTAAATATTATTACTTATTACCAAGCGCGAATGTCACAGGGCCGACACTGCGCATGTCCTGCCCTTGACTCGTTGGCCTTCACAGATCACAGCTTGCATTACGAAAACTGCGCTAGAAAATTTAGTTATTTACGACAGGCAGACAGTCGCCGGTATTGCATCGCGTTGATACGTTTCGTTTTTACGTATTCGCCGTATGTTTAAATAACTTTATACATATTAATAATTATTAGTTGAGGGGAGAAGTGAATAAAGTGAGGTACCATGTCAAAGGTGAAAAGAAATAGACGGGAAGTATTTCAAACGTGGTTTGACAGTGATCTCGAGGGTTTTAGGGACATACTACGTATTCAAGGAAATGACCTTTTTTTGTACTGTGCGTGAATAAATTCTTCAGATAAAACTAAAGTAACAAGACATCTGAAAAGCCATGCCTCATCCAGCGCCGACGATATTTCATTTTGGAAAACATATGTAAAGTTTTAGTTTATTATTTTAGTTTATTATGTTTTAGTTTAGTTGGTACATATCAGAAAATATATTATTATACTTAGTGCATGCCTCAACAATTTCTCATACTGTCCATTGTCAACAGTAGACGTTGAACGGTCCTTTTCTATACACAGGTTAAAATTAAGTGGTAAACGTCGCCGTTTCACTCCAGAACACTTAGAAAAGCACATAATAATATGTTTTAACTACCGCCAACCTGCCATGGAAACCTTGTCTCAACACTGACGTTTGTCGGGTAAGTGTTGCCATTGTTACGTGTTATCTTAATTTACATAGGTATTTTATCCTTGACTTAACCGTAGTATTTGGTAAAAATAGTACTATGTTGCTACATAACTTATGTAAACATATTAATATTTTCATTCGTTAACTGACTACGGTCCTGTTACACTCCGCGCTCGCACGAACTCTAATTATAAGGTTTCCAAATTTGGCACTTATTTGTAATTCTTCAAGAGAATAATGTGTGTGTCATATTTGTGCATTTTGTCGTCCACCAGCAATTTCTAAAAAGTCGTACGAATAATACTGGACTTCAGCGCGACCTATCCCTCCCCCCATCTCTAACTTCCGAGAGAGTGAGTAGAACTTTCAGCGTACTCATACTGGGAGTTTACATCAGCTACTGTACCGGCAAAAAGTCGGAATGGAAATTGGCCTCTCCTGATGCAAAAGTCGCTTTGAGTGGATGCCGCTGCCGGCATAGTGGAGTAGGCGAGAAGAGTGCCCTGGATTTGAATACGGCCACTTGAGCTCTGCGTGTAAACGTTAACAATGGCGTCTCGTAGAAGTAATACCCTATCGAGACGCGAGTGGAGGTGGTGGTTGACAGAGTGGAGTCTTATAGAAATCTCGTCTCTAAAAGTTTTTTTTTTCAATCTTATTTTCGCAAAGGCGGGTAGGGTGTTTCGTTAATGTTGCGAAAAAGTCCAGGATGAGATTCCTTGCATGAAAATAAAAAAATGCATTAAAAAATTAAAATAACAAACTAAATTCGCACTAGAAATATATGGCGGTAAAACGTACCCTCTGAATTAGTTTGACGACGTGGCTGGGAAACTGGAAACGATTTTTAAGCGTCAGATAAGTTTCTATAGTTGTCTTCGAGAGTCTTGCTTATATTTTGAGGAGGACCGTTCGACATCTACTGATATAATACAGGCATAATTAAAATACTCTTTGCGTTTCGGCCGAAAACGCCACTCTCGGTACATCGCTCTTCAACGTCTCATAACTAATACTATTTGCGACAGAAAAATTTGACAAGGACATATTTTTGAAGTTTAAGACGTGCCCTTTCCGATGGTGTCCATGAAATTCCTCCAAAAAAATTATTAATTATGAAAAAAGCAGTTTAAAAAAAACGATTTTTTTGCACATTTTTTTTAAATCAAATTTTCAAGGGGTTTCCGGTCTGCAATGGACCTGGAACCTCACTAACCGGTGGAATAAATGTTTGGAATTTAAGTATACGTGGTTTAAAGCTAGATTTTTTCCCTTATGCGTTCAAAATGGCGCCCGAACTACAAAATTTTTGCGTAAAAATTCAAGAATTTTGTATTGCAAAATGATGTACTTTTACAAAAAATTGTCAAAAATAAAAAAGTTCTTAGAATGACTCAAAGAATGCACTTGAATTTTTGGATTTCGAATATACAGTGAGGTCCATAAGTAACGGATAAATTCATTATCTACGAAATTTACGATTTATGAGTAAAATCCTGAAGCATGTCAATTTTTAATTGTAGAATGACATTTTTTTAGCATAATTTTATACCTCCCCCTCCAACCCCCTTGGAGTGACAGCTACCCCTTTAAAATTTTTGAATGGAACGAGGGTGCGTGTAGCTCAGCATGAAGGATAGCTCATTTGAAAGGGTTTTTAATTCTCCATCCAGCAACATAAGATTTTTTTAATTTCTATAATTTTTTTATTGAAAAATATTATATTTAAATGTTACTAAGTAAAGAAAAGAACATGAAACAGAACAGAAGAACAGTTTAAATCATATGTTCAAACTGGGCGCCCGTTGCTTCTTGACAATAATGGAGGCGTTGCTGAAATTCTTCTAAAACATTTTGTATTGTTTCCAGGGTGATTTGATTAATTTCTTGTCTTATTCTGTCTTTTAAATCATCTACGTTATTTTTGGTCTGTTGAAGTAGACTCGATTTTAAGTAACCCCATAAAAAATAGTCAAGCGGGGTCAGATCGGGAGAACGAGCAGGCCACTCAATTTCACCGCGTCTACCGATCCATCTATTGGGAAAATCTTGATTCAGATAGGCTCTTAATTCCAATGAAAAATGTGGTGTAGCTCCGTCCTGCTGAAACCAAATATTTCTATCCATTTCATTGGGGTTGTCATCATATGGGAAAAGCATTCTTAACTCTGGAACTAAGAAATTTTGCAAGAAATCCAAGTAACGCGCGCCAGTTAATGTGCTATCAAAAAAATATGGTCCGATAATTTGAGAATTTATAATTCCAGCCCAAACGTTCACTTTCTCAGGATATTGAGTATTGGCCTCTATCATCCAATGTGGATTTTCTGTACTCCAGTATCTACAGTTATGTTTGTTGGCTGTTCCATTTAAGACGAATGTTGCTTCATCAGAAAAAATAATGTTTTTTATAAATAAAGGATTATCTTGGCATCTATTTGCCATGATTTCGCAAAATTCCAATCGGCGATCAGGGTCATCGTCGTTAAGTTCTTGAACCAAATGAATTTTATATGGGCGGTATTTTTCGTTTTAGAAGACGCAATATGGACGTTTTACTAACATCATTATCGGCGGCAACTTGTCTTGTGGGTTTATGTGGATTATCTTGAATATCTAACAATATATCAAATTTCTGTTCATCGTCTAAAATGCGTTTCCTACCAGATATAGGAATATCTGTGACATTTAGAAATTCATGAAATTTGTTTTCTATTCTACTAGCCGTAGATTGGGAAATGCGGCGGTCAGAATACTTAGTATTGAATATTGTATACATACATTGTTGATTGTATATATTTCATAATAATAATAATTTTGAAATTATCAAATTTAATTTTATTGATGAAAAATATACAGAATTCAAAAAACCTTATATTCCTCATTCCATTTAAAATTTTTAAAGGGGTAGCTGTCACTCCAAGGAGGTTGGAGGGGAGGTATAAAATTATGCTCAAAAAAATGTCATTCTAGAATTAAAAATTGACGTGTTTCAGGATTTTACTCGTAAATTACGTAGAGAATGAATTTATCCGTTACTTATGGACCTCACTGTATATTTTAAGGTAATAAGTCCTTGAAGTATGGCCTGTTAGCCACCGAACACACTGTAAGGCTCGAGGTATCTAAACAGTCGGTAATTACGGCGTCATTAGAGAATCGCCACGGGGTGTTTTTGCTCCACTTTACCGTTTTTCCGTCTTATCGACGGAGTTCAGGTATAATTAAGAAGAAAAAAAAAAGGAAAAACGTTCCCAACCCGTATCAAGATCCGAAGTTCGCGAGCTCTGCCGTCTAAACAGCCGGGGGTGTTTGGAGAACATCTCCGTACCCTGAAATAATTACGGAACAACTGCCTGCTTCGCAGCCTCTGATTGTTTTTAAACCCTCGGCTCCTCCTCTTCTTCTTGCCGCGCTTTCCCTTTGACCCCGAGGGTATCTGGCGAGGTCTCGAATCCGGGTAGTTACCGAACTAATTATTTGTCCTGAGGTGCCGGCTCAAACGTACCAGCGACAAATTAAAGTTTTTGCGGAGCGGGGTAGTTCCAAGAATAACATTTAATTTACAGAGGGATTTAACGTCATCTAGGCGAGTTCCAGTCCAGTGGGCAGAGATTGTTATGTGTCCTTGAAAGATATAGGGCTAGTTTTGACGGCTCCCTATGATTTTTTTGCGTAGAACACAATGCCGGGGTCCTAGAACTGAAATGCTAATTTTTTAAATAAACAATTTGTGAAAAGAAAAGGTTTTTTTTTCTAATTTCCGCTTATATCTCCGTTCCTTGGCATATTTTATATAGCATATGCATATAAGAAGTTGTAGTCTATTGAATTTAGGGATGTCGGAAAAACATCGATGTATCGATATATCGATATTTTTTATTCGATATATCAATATTTTTGAACGATATTTAATTTTTCGATATATCGATATATCGATTAAAAATTGCAAGTATCGAAAAGGTATATAAATCGATATTTTTTATCAATTGCAACATTGATGGTCAGTTTTTCGAACTGAGGTAATTTTTTTAACTGAGAAAAAAGAAATGTCAACATTGTGAAAAAATAATAATTTAAATAAAATGACGTTGTTCACAAGTGGCTTCTCTAAACTAATTATTAGCATAAAATGAACATTCATATGTGTTAAAAGTGTTAACCTAAATAATTTAAAATTTTATTATTGATAGTAAGATATATTAACCAATGATTTAAATAATTAACGACACATTTCTTTATTATAATTAAAAATAACTCAATTTTTGATTTGAGATAATTATTACTTGAGATATTGTCCGTCGATTGGTATTTATTTAGTAATATGAGATTATATTGAACTAGACTAGGTTAAATATACTAGATTTTTTAGAGAGCCAATATTTACTTATTTCAAATCGTACCGATATATCGATATATCGATATTTTTTATTGAAAATATTAATATCGATATCGATACTTGAAAAAAATATCGATACGATACATATCGATACTTTTTTAGCACTTCCGACATCCCTAATTGAATTTTAAGCCCAACCCGAAGTCTCCAAGTGCTATTGTTAACTTGTAAATGGCTGCTGAAGTTGAAAAAGTGCTTTTTTTTACTATATTTTTACTTCGAAGGTAGGGCCACTTTGATCATGAAATTTCTTGGAGGGACTGGTATTTGTAGTATCAAGTTACAAATAAATTTTCAGCGCGATCTGTTAATAATAACTTTTCAAGTAATTAACGATCGATTTTTTTAAAGCCTTAATTAACAATAACGCCATTTCTTTGTTTATTGTATCGGGTTGGGCTAGAAAAATCATAAATCTCTTCAAGTTTGCCAGACTTTTTGAGATTTTGAAAAATATTAATTTGGGCCACTTCTATAACGTTTTCTACTCGACTACCTTTTTTGACGCGACGTATATACAGTGTGGAACAGCCAAATGGAATAAATTAAGTAGCTCATTATGATTTTTTTTAGAAAATCCTGAGACATGCCAATTTCTAATTCTAAAAATGGCATCTTGCGACGTAAAAATGTCATCCCTAAATTCAACCCCTTCAGGTGACAGCTACAACCCCTAAATTTTCAAATTGGAAGTAGGGGCTTGTGATACTTCATTTGAAAGGTCTTTTCATTCTCTATTCAAAACTTTTCATAAAACTATGGTTTAAATTTATTAGAAATTAACAAGAAAAAAAGATAAGTTTCTCCGGCGTAGGAAATTCGTTACATTAAATTAAAACAAAAATCATTATCAATATATTTAGCAAATGTTCAAAATGCATGCCTCCAGCATGGCTTCAAGACGCGTATTTAAACAGAAAATGGGAGTCAAGATATTATAGTCACAATTCCGATAATTTCGAAGCGGCAACGCTAAAATAATATATGTATACGTCGCGTCAAAAAGGAGCCGCGTAGAAAACGTTATAAAACATTATTAAAAGCAAAAAAAATGTTAATATCTGGAGTCCGTAGAGTCCACTCTAGCCAAGTTGCGGCACGTCCTAAAGGTCGAGTCGCGAAATTGATCATAATCTATACTTATTGTTAGTATTAGTTAAACTGCGCTGATCGATGCATCGTGTGCACGAAACGTCGAATAAGTTCGTAAAAATGTTGGGACAGCGTCCGTCGCGTGTTACGCTGGAGCGTTGGATAAACAACTTCGCAATATCCGAAGAATAATCGCTTACTAACAAAATAATACGGGCAAAAAAAAATAGTATAAGGAGAGTCCATCGGAAAAAGACGAGACGCGACAACGTATCGGTCATTAATTCTCTTTTTACGCCAAGCAGCTTCGTCGTCGTGCCGTATCTTCCGCTATACCCCCTCGCCTCCCTCCGCCACGCCTCCACTATAATCCAGGCAATATAGCAGAAAAGTGCTCGGTTTTTAAAAAGAGTCCTGAATAAGGTTTCTCGGCGCGATAATTGTAAAAAATAGTAGAAATGGACTGTGCATGTTTTGGATAAAATCGGTATGTAGGAACCTTAGTAAAAAAAAAACGCGTTTCACGAAACACCGAACTACTCCTTTTCTCCGTGTCCTAGGAGAAGAAAAACAGTTCTGAAGTGCCAACTTGGTGGCGCGTCGAAAAATAGAGGTGTTGTGGAAAACGTCGTTTTTGTTGCCGAAGGTTCCAGTCCCTCAGGAACTTAGTAAAAAAATCGATAAAAGTGCCGAAAACCGTTTTTTTTGCGGATTAAGGGACGAAAAATAGCTTTTTTTCGTAAAATTTTTCTTCAAAATCGGTTCAGAAGTTTTTGCGCAAAAAAATAAAAACCGATGAAAAATGCCCATTTTTTGAAATCGAATTACAAGGGTTCTATTCTAATGGCAGTAAAAAATTCATGCAAAAATAATAAGAACTCTTTGCATAAATCGAAAAAAACTAAAAAAAGGTCTTTTCGAAAAACGGCTTGGACAAGCCGAAAAATGAGTCGTAGAGCATTTTCCTGGGCTTAAATTACTCGTCATTAAATTCTTCTGTCAGCGCGTCTGCGGCGGGAGAGGCTTCCACCACCACGCATCCACTTCCCCTTCACTCGCTTACCCGAGCGCTCGAAGCAACGCGACGCTCGATTTTCAAACGCGTTTTTCAGCCGATTGAATGAACCTCTCCCACAAGTCACAATAATGGATTTGTAGGGAATTTAATGACGAGTAATTTAAGCCCAGGAAAATGCTCTACGACCATTTTTCGGCTTGTCCAAGCCGTTTTTCGAAAATACCTTTTTTTTAGTTTTTTTCTGCAGATGGGCACGACCAAAAGCTACAATTTAAGTTTCAGCAGAAGTTTCTGCGACCATTAGAACCCTTGTAATTCGATTTCAAAAAATGGGCATTTTTCATCGGTTTTTATTTTTTTGTGCACAAAACTTCTGAACCGATTTTGATCACCAAAAACTCATTTTTTTAGTTTTTTCAAGCGCTATAACGTGCTATTTTTTGTTTTACGAAAAAAGTTATTTTTTCCTCCCTTAATCCGCAAAAAAACGGTTTTCGGCACTTTTATCGATTTTTTTTACCAAGTTTCCTACATACCGATTTTATCCAAAACATACACAATCAATTTCTACTATTTTTTACCTAATTATCGCGCCGAGAAACCTTATTCAGGACTCTTTTCAAAAAAATAAACTATCTAGCCTGGACTACTATAGGAGCGATTAAATTCATAATTCATATCGAGCCCTCATTCTTCAAAAAAAAAAACTCCCTTAACGAATAAACGACCGCAGCTCCATGAAAACACAATATCTCTTTATCCCTTTATTTACGGTCCTCGAAGAAGAATAAGAAAGGGGGGCCGAATGGGCTTTCAGCTGGCGGCACGTACAGGCCCGTCTCGAGGGGGAAGCGACCGAATATTTTCTCCCAGCTTCAAGCAGACTAGAATGCGCGTTTCGAGGAATTTCGAGGGTTTGTTGGTACAGGTTTGAGAGTGTGAATTTGAATTCCGCTAAAGTTAACATTTCCCAAAATTGGTACCTTATTAAAAAAAAAAAACTTCAGTAGAAACGTGTTAGAAAAAAAATCGAAAAATGTGGCTTTCTGTAGGAGATTGGGGAAACGGTTTGCAAAATATTTACAAAACATTTAATTTCGTACCGGCATTTCGTTTCTGATATTTAAGTTGGGTCATATTTTTTAATATCTTGTAGACCTGTTCAAGATAAATATTTTTTAATACCATTTTTCAAAAAAACTCAGGAACAAAAACCTTACCTTATTAATTTATAAAATAGCACCGGTCCTGCCTTCAACTTAAATTAAATTCGAAACACAGTGGAAATACTTATCATGTAGCTAATGTTTATCACTTTTTTTTTAAATCATTTGTTCCTGGTATTTTCTTATCTTAGTTATTAAAAAATATGAATAAACTTAGGAGTCACGCTGTATAAGAAAAAGGCGTTTATTAAAGTTGTTTCACTTCTATTTTTGAATGTTCCTTCATATTATTTTTTTTTTCACAATTTTCGAGATTGAAACTTCAAAAATTCACCAATATACAAGCTTAAAGGTGTGATATTTGAATTTCACCATCTCAAAAACTTATAAAAGTCAATTTATTTCATTTCAAAATACGTACACGATCTTATTGAGTCTCGATAGTGTTCGAATTTGCTAGAGCCGGCCCTGGCGAGCCGAGCGAAGGGCTCTCGAAGAGGGACCTTTCGAGGACCCAGCGGCATTCGGTTACTTCCAGCGGTTGGGGGTGAGAAAACGAACTCGTCTCATGCTCTTTTCCGCCAAGACATACCTAGAATGGATCCGCAACCTACATCACGTAAATACTGACGAACGTGCGTCGACTGGTTCCCTGCAACGGCACTTACAGCCATCTAAGGAGGGCATAAGATGCGCGGAAACCGAAGGGCTATAAATCCAGGCTGACGTGGCGAGAAGGCATCGACGTGTTCCCCTTTTCACGGCTGTCGATACCGGGATTTGACGAGGGAAAAGCAAACTGACCGAAGAACATCGCCGTTTCATGTTCTGTCTTTGTTTCGGCGGAAATAACGTTTATCTTAGTAATAACGCTGATAACCGTAACAACCTTACAAATTTTGCGGCCAACGGTCAGCTGTTTTGCCCGTGAGCCAGTGAACCGGTTCAACTGAACCACGCTGACTTTTTTTAGTGAAACGCCCTGTATTCTGTTTATTTGTAGAATTACGTTCGTCCTTCTGGTTATAAGGATATAACATGCAGTCAGCAACAAACGTTAAATGACTCCGAAAATATTTTAACCTGTTTCTGCCGAAAACGCCACTCCCGGTAAATCGCTCTTCAGCGCCTGATAGTCATGTCATAACTAATACTATTTGCGACAGAAAAATTTGACATGGACGTATTTTCAAAGTTTAAGACGCTCCCTTTCCGATGGTGTCTAAGAAATTCCTCTAAAAAAATTATTAATTATGAAAAAAAGCAGTTTTTAAAAAAAACACGATTTTTTTTGCATATTTTTTTTTAATCAAATTTTCAAGGGGTTTCCGGTCTGCAATGGACCTGGAACCTCACTAACCGGTGGGATAAATGTTTGAACTTTAAGTATAGGTGGTTTAAAGATCGATTTTTTTCCCTTACGCGTTCAAAATGGCGCCTGAACTGCAAAATTTTTTGCGTAAAAATTCAAGAATTTTTTATTGGAAAATAGTGCTTTAAAAAAAATGTCAATAAAATCACTCAAAGAATGCACTGGAATTTTTTCAAAAAATTTTGAGCAACTTTTTCGGATTTTGCAAATAGTCAATTTTTGCAAAATTTAAAAAATTGCTTCAGAAATTCTGAAAAAAATGCAGTGCATCTTTGTATGATTTTAAGAACTTTTTTATTCTTGACATGTTATTGTAAAAATGCAGTTTTCGAGAAAAAATTGTCTAAATTTCGATACTAATTTGATCTTTTTCAGAATTTTTTTAAAATTTTTTTAAATTTTTCAAAAATTCACTATTTGCAAAATGCAAAAAAATTGCTCAAAATTTATTTCAAAATCAAAATTAAATTAAAAAATACTCTGAAGATTTTCCTTTAATATGAGTCTAAAAACTTGAAAGGGATTTTATACTTTTGGGGTTACTCACGGTTTTTTGAAAAATCGCAGTTTAACACGTTCTCTCATTAAATTATGTCCTTGTAATCGCAAATCGAATGATATAACCACCTTCTAGTATCGCTTTATATCTCACCTCCGGATTCCCCAAAATTCTAACTACGGGTACATTAATAATTCTGAGACGGGTACTGTGTTAACGATCTAGAAATTTGTACCGGCTATTCGACCTTTTGTTTTCGAACGCTAGAACCGAGGGTGTTGTTCCGACGATGCCCTTAAACGTTTTTGGGCAATTACCTAGATTAGGTTTATCGAAGGGTGTTGCTGTAACAGCGAAGGTGAAAGGGCAAAGATACATAGAGGCCCCTAAACTATCCTTAGTAAAACTTTATTTTACGACGTGAAATAAAAAATAGAATTGACTTGTTTTTCCGGAGCGAAAAGGGACCTAAAAATTAAGTCATTTTCGAAGCTTAAAGGGCAAACCGTGTTTTGTTTCATTACGGATTAATTTTCCATACACTTAAACAGGAGTGTGGGCAGATTGACGGTCGAACTATGGTCAGACTAATTATCGTTTAAGAAGTATGAAGTTGCTTAACCTTTAGACTGCCACCTGGCTCCTATATGGGACAGTAATAAAATTGTGTTTAGTGATGAATACAGATATTATAGTGAATTTTTCCCATTTAATAGGCTCTCTGATCTCTAAGGGATACAACTGAAATTCTTTCTAGTCGATCGAGGTATCCCAAACTACCCCTAGCGAGGGGGTGAAATATTTAAAAACTCGTTATTGAACTTGTATTGAACCCTGTAAAATGTATACTAAAATCTTCCACAATTGATTGAGATGCCGAAACTACCCCTAGCGAGGGGGTGAAATTTTCAAAAATTCGTTATTAGGTGGGTATTGACTTTTTACACGATTTTTTTTTCGGAAGCACGCTGTAAAATCTGTAAAATGTACCCTAAAATTTTCCACAATTGATTGAGATGCCGAAACCACCCCTAGAGAAAGGGGTGATATTTTCAAAATTCTTTATTGAACGGTTATTGACTTTTTTATCGGTTAATTCAAATTAAATTTTTTTTACATAGAATAATTATTAGTTTTTTACTTGAATTACTGTATTTAGGATAAATAATAATTTGCTTCTTTGCAATACTTGAATATAATGTGTTCAATTGAATTCGAATGTAAAACATTGAATTCAGGGTACACTTTACAGATATTACAGCGTGTTTACGGTAAAAAATCGTAAAAAAAAAATCAATACCCAACTAATAACGAATTTTTGAGAATTTCATCCCCTCGCTAGGGGCGGTTTGGATGCTTGTGGTTTTATTGGTGACTAAATATATTTTAGAGTGTTTTTGGTAGCTTATTACATTATAATATCAAGCACATTCGGTTACAAATAAATAATATATAGTAATTTATACAATCTGAACATTTTTAACATTGGCCCGACCGTTGCCAGCCGGCCTGGCTCATATATGAGCCACCCGTGACCTCGGCAACTACTCTAGATGTATTAGATGTTTATACATATAAACTTTGCCCCTCAAAAATATCCATTTATAAGGGAAAAATGCCGGCAGTCTAAAGGTTAAGCATTGTTTAATACAGTGCCGTTAGAAAACAGTTGAAATCTACTTTTACTACTTCCTAACATAAAATTGACCTAGGTCACTTGATCCACCACATAGAGGGCGCATGTTTTTTTTTTCAAATGGGAAATGGGTCTTGTGACAAGTCGTTTGAAAGATATTTCAAAGGGCTCACAGCTGTTTTCTGTCCAGCGCGCAGCGGTTCCCAAATAAAATGTCGATTTTGTTTTCGAAATTTTAATATCATCCTTTCACAGAAAAACAGAAAACTATTTTTTGTCTTAGCGTTCAAAATGTTCACCCTTCACTTCCATTTTGAAATTCTTCTCTCATATTGTTACTTGTTCGGGGTAATATCGAACAAGCATCATTAATTCAAGTTTTCTCTCAAGGTGAGCGAATGACGTAACGGTTAACGTACCTCCTCATGCGGACAATAATTTCGACATACGCTGTATTGTTGTATTTTATAACATATACCGAATTTAATTTTCCAGCGTTAGATACAGAATCCCTCTAGAGCGGCACATTATATTCCATCACGTGGCAAGTTCAATTTCGACTTTTTGTAATATATACGACAGAGAAGTATATGTACATGTATATATTAAAAAAAAAACGTATCGAAGGAATCCCACCCGTGTCGGCTGAGATTTTTTAGGCACATTTCACATTTATAAATTGACGTAATATGAGCCAATGAAATAACAATGAAATGACAATTCGACACCGTTTGAAGAATTTAACGATATTTATTTTGGGGTACGCTTTAAGTTGTTCGTTCTTCATTTATTTTAATTAGTAATAGTAGATGATCAAAGCCGATTCTAGAACTGTAGATTTAAACTACAGATAATTAAGATGTCTCAGGTGGGTCGATTAATAACCAAAATTTGGAATTTCTTGTGTCTGAAACGGGCCAGTTCACTTTTTGCTTAATATTTTAGCAGTGCCTTGGACTAGGATGATAAAAGATGGTACATCAGATGGGAAATGATGTCCTGCAAATTTTAGACGTGATTCGCGGATAATTTGATGAGGTGAGGCCGAGATTTTGAAGTTTTGCATATTAAGTGGTCTAGAATTGGCTTTGCTCATCTACTCATGCTCTACGACTTTCTGCGAATCGGTCAGTTACATCGCTCGATCCTAAACAACCGATGGTCATCGGCACACGACTTGATCAACAAGGAATATTTTTATTGAAATATCAGTCGCTGGTGTATTTAAATGCTAATAAATTGTGAGATAAAGAAAAAAGTACAATTTCTAAAGAATCTCTCGATCATAAAAGCGTTCCGTTCTGCCGTGAACAACACTTGAATGGAGATCGTTAGGATCGTTTATATTTTGTACTGGAAGCAGCTGGCGAAACACTCATGTTTATCGAGGCCATCAACCGTTCAATCTCCAGCCCTCGTATATTTCCGCTCTTTTTTTTAATGTCCAATTCGACGCCGAACGACGCGATTACAAAAGCGCGCTCCGAACGCCCTCTATTTATACTTTATCGTCGGAATTTACGTTTATGGACAACCCCCCCCCTCCCTCAAGGTCGCGGTAAAATTGGCACGATACTCGTCCATTAGCCCGCTTCATATTTTCATGACGCCATTACTTTAATAGTTACACTCAGTGTTCGGGGTTCTACCGTTTATCGGTGACGTTAAATATTCCGACGTAACGACGTACGATACCGTTCGTAAATCGAGGATTTGTTGGACGCGTTGGGAGAATCGCGCCCAGTGGCACACGCAGATTTGCAGTAGCATAGGTCGAGGCGAAGAGCGTCAAGATTAATTCAGTGGCCGTCAAATCGTTGCAGGTCAACTGGTTCTCAAATTACCAATCATTGATTTGTTTGAAACACGTCAATTTTTAATTCTAGAATGACATTTTTTGAGCATAATTTTATATCTCCCCCTCCAACCCCCTTGGAGTGACAGATACCCCTTTAAAATTTTTAAACGGAACGAGGGTACGTGTGATAGCTCATTTGACAGGGTTTTTAATTCTCCATCCAGCAACAGAAGATTTTTTTTAATTTCTATAGTTTTTTTATTTAAAAGTATTACATGTTTAATGTTACTAAGTAAAGAAAAGAACATGAAACAGAACAGAAGAACATTTTAAATCAAATGTTCGAACTGGGCGCCCGTTGCTTCTTGACAATAATGGAGGCGTTGCTGAAATTCTTCTAAAACATTTTGTATTGTTTCCGGGGTGATTTGATTAATTTCTTGCCTTACTCTGTCTTTTAAATCTTCTACATTATTTGATCTGTTGAAGTAGACTTTCGATTTTAAGTAACCCCACCAAAAATAGTCAAGTGGGGTAAATCGGGAGAACGAGCAGGCCACTCAATTTCATCGCGTCTACCGATCCATCTATTGGGAAAAAACTTGATTCAGATATTTCTATAAATTTCATGGGGGTTGTCATCATCTGGGAAAAGCATTCTTAACTCTGGAACTAAGAAATTTTCCAAGAAATCCAAGTAACGCGCGCCAGTTAATGTGTCATCAAAGAAATATGGTCCGATAATTAGAGAATATTGAGTATTGGCCTCCATCGTCCAATGTGAATTTTCTATACTCCAGTATCTATAGTTCTGTTTGTTGATTGTTCCATTTAAGACGAATGTTGCTTCATCAGAAAAAATAATGTTTTTTTATAAACAAAGGATTATCTTGGCATATATTTGCCATGATTTCGCAAAATTCCAATCGGCGATCAGGGTAATCGTCGTTAAGTTCTTGAACCAAATGAATTTTATATGGGCGGTATTTTTCGTTTTTTAGAAGACGCAATATGGACGTTTTACTAACATCATTTTCGGCGGCAATTTGTCTTGTAGATAATGACTTTATCCTTTACTTATGGACCTCACTGTATATATATGGGAGAGAAACCGCGACTCTTAGATATATCCCCTACGATTCACACCACCTTTTTCAACATAAAATGGCAAGTTTTAATTTTCTAATTCCCCGTTTGTTTAAGTTTCCGCCTCAGTAAAGGAAGGGTTGAACATGAGAAAAATGTAATTAATGATATAGCTAAGAGTAATGGTTACTCAGTCCATTTAATAGATACGTTAATAAGGAAGCATACATTTAAGGAACCCTGTACATTTCCACGACTTTTCGTAGAGATACTGACAATTCGAAATTTGTTTCGTTGCCATATGAACCTGAATTCACCCGCGGACTAGATAAAGTTTTTAAAAATATTAATATCAATTTGGTTTATAATTCTAAAAATTTGCTTGCCTGGAGTTGCCCAAAAGACGCCTTTGGCCAACCCCAAAGATAAAAACGACAATAACGAAAAGTCTGGAATATACGAAATAAGTTGTAAATATTGTAATCAAAAGTATATTGGCCAAACAAAAAGATCTATTTTGACTAGATTTAAAGAACACATGGCTCATTTAGAATATGGTAGAACGGAAAAATCTTGTGTTGCCCAACATGCTTTTAACAACAACCATAGGATAGACAAAAAAATCCATTTTCATTATTGGAGGACAAATTATCTGGTTCAAGTAAACAGTTATGAAACACTGCAAATTTATTTTAGCCATCGCTGTTGATCTGGGGCTAGGATTACAGACCCCCCCCTCCCTCTCCCGCCTCGCAGATAAGGTCCCCGTCCCATTCAACAAGTCAGGGTAATCGCGTTGTAAACGAGAGGCTCGTCGCCCTCTTCAAACGGGATTAGGACCTGGCAGCCAGCCGCCTTGCTATCTATTTCCGACTGCGCTAAGAAGATTAAGGGGCCAACGGTAACTGTTTAGGGCCTATTGCACAACAGAAATTTCAATTAAACGGTTTCAATAATTCAGAAAGCTAGAAACCCGACGGACGTCGACTAAGTTTGGGCCTAGAAGGCGGACTTGTCACGAGATTTCGAGCTTACGCCTCAGGAGAATTGGGCGGCTGACTGGCGCTGCCTTCGAGAAAGGAGGCCGCTGTGCTGTGACGCAATATTTCATGACGTAAGCACTCATAGGTCTAGCAGAAGTTTTTGTGGTTTTGGTGTTCAGCGCATCAAAATTTTGTCATACATTCCACACCATTCATCTTACTTCCTAAATTATCATCTGACTCAATTCCCATGTTGTTTCCTAATTGTCCGAAATACAAGGTGTGTAAATTAAGTAATGAGACTGGCAACGTAGTTCCCGATCTAGCAGCACTGCGGAGACGGGACTTGGAAGAGCGGTAGGTTAACGTGTAATGCACCTTCAATACAAGTTTGAACTTGTTGGAGTCATTTGTTTGTTCTTTGCGACTGTTTTCGTAAACCGGTTTTTTCTAGTGCGCTTTAAAAATGAGTGACATTAATTTTGAGCAACGGTGTGATAAGGTTTTGCTTCAGACTTGGACACAGCGCAACGGATACTTTTGCAAAACTTCAACACGCCTACGGAGACAGTGTTTTTTCAAGAGCCCAGGTTTTTCGGTGGTTTAAGGCATTCTCAGAAGGAATAGTCGATTGAAGACGAACCACGCAGCGGAAGGCCTTCATCTTCAAGAACCGATGAAAATGTCGATAGAATACGGGATCTTGTGGGTTCAGATCGTCGGTTGACGACAAGAATGATCGAGGAAGAGTTAAATTTGAATCACATCACTGTTCATCAGATTTTGACTAACGAATTGGGGGTGAGAAAAATCTACGCAAAAATGGTTCCAAAAAACCTTCCGCAGGAACAAAAGGACATCAGGAGAGAAAGGTGTTTTGACTTTTTGGAATCGATTGAAAATGATCCCCATTTTATGAAACGTGTCATTACTGGTGATGAGACTGATAATGTTTTGTTATTTAAATTAATAGAATCACCCGGACTTGTTATATCAAATAAATCCTAAACGGCTTAATCGCTAACCTCGGAGCGGTGACGTCACACGTAACCACTCAGGCCTTCTCTCTCGATGGTGACTTATCATGAGATTTCGAGCCTACGTTTTCCGAGGATTAAGCGGCTGCCAGCTCGCCCAGACGCGTCGTCGGATAACGAAATCCTCCTGCAGAGCCTATTAGTCTCTGTTCGGGTCTTGAAGGGGGGAGGGGGGGGAGAGGGGGGGGAGAGGGGAAGCAAAAGCCTTGAAAGCAAAACCGGTAGTTAGGGACTGCTTTTTTGCGCGAGACACCGTATTATGGGGGATTTCAGTTGACGCGAGTTTCGTAATCTGAGGTGACATCTTCGGGAGTAGGATCGACCAGCGTCATCCGGGATTATCTTTGCCCTGACGTTTCTGATACATTTTTATTAACACGGAAGACGTTTTACAATATCTGTAGTTCTTAATACCTTAAACCTTTTTAAACCTTGAACTTTTAATACCTTAAGATTAAACAAAAATAACAGTTTAACTATAAACCGATGTAATTTTGATGTGGCCGGAGATATTTTTCATTGCCTACTATAAAAAAAACTGGACGTTTTCCACGAAACACCGAACTACTATACTTTTCTCGACGCGCGTTTCGCCAACTAAGTTGGCATCTTCAGGAGAAGATTAAAACTAGATTCTAACCTACACACTTGCACTATTTATACTTAATTTGTCGCCAAGGTTCATTGAACCCTAACATCTGTTTTTGTTTATCAGAGCAAACAGTGGACTGGTGGGTATCGGACCATTGTCCTTATTCATACTACTGTTACACTTAATGATTTCTAAACTTTCAGAAGCATCCAACTGACTGTCTGTTACATTTCTAATTAATTTTAGTTCTGCGATATTTCAAATGAGCCATGTGTTCTTTAAATCTAGTTCTCTAAATCTTTTTGTTTGCCCAATATACTTTTGATCACAGTCTTTACAACTTATTTCGTATATTCCTGACTTTTCGTTATTGTCGACTTTGTCTTTGGGGTTGCCCAGAAGAGTCTGTAGTTTATTTTTAGAATTATAAACCAAATTGATATTAATATTTTTAAAAATTTTATCTAGTCCGCGGGTGAATTTAGGTTCATATGGTAACGAAACAAATTTCGAATTGTCAGTATCTCTACGAAAAGTCGTGGAATTGTACAGGGTTCTCTTAAATGTATGCTTCCTTATTACCTTATCTATTAAATGGACTGAGTACCCGTTATTCTTAGCTATATTTTGAATTAATTTTTTCTCATGTTCAAACCTCTCTTTGCTGAGGGGGAAATTTAACAAACGGTGAACTAGAAAATTAAAACTTGCCATTTTATGTTGAAAAGATTGGTGTGAATCGTTGGGAATATATCTAAGTTCTATCTTATATTTATTCCTATGTAGTTGTGTAAACCGGCATGCTGCGATGACCTCAAGTGTAAATAATGCGAGCGCCAGCCACTCCGTTCTATAAATATAACCTAAAAAGCCGTCGGCGACCGGTACCGCTCCGAAAAACGTGAAGGCGAATCGATAGCGGGCGCGGATCCTCCGTTTTTTTCGCCCCTAATTGACGGAGATGATTTAAGGGCTTTATTGGAAGGGATCGCTTGTCCCAGGGCGAGACGGCAACCTGACAAATTGAACTAATAACGGGGAACAGCGACCGGGAAACTTCCCGGTCTGATAGAAAAAGTTTTAATAACCGCAACTTTTCAATCGTGAGTGAAAAAAACGAGCGTAACCGTGGGAAGATGTATGCATACTTTCATTACTAACACACCACCCAATACGTTCGTAGGATGACTAATGAAACAACAACTTCTAGGCAAAATAGTCGCTGGAGGCTAAATCTGGAGAATGCGGTGGATGCGGAAGCAATTCGAAGTGCAATTCGTGTAATTTTGCCATTGTGGCTATCGACTTGTGACACGGTGGGTCTTGGTGAAAGAGCGCTTTTTTCTTCTTCATTTCGCATCCCAAAATACGGACGCCATAACCTTCCCAGCCGACTTTTGTGTTCTTGGTCGCTTTGGATGGCCGTCGCGGGTTGCTGTCCACTCAGTCGACTGCCAATTTGACTCTAGAGTGTAGTAATGGATCCGTGTTTTATCCATTGTCAGATATCGCATGAAAAAATCCTTTTTATTTCGCCTCAACAGCTCCAAACAGCAGTCTGAATCATCAACACGTTGTTGTTTTTGGTCAACAGTGAATACACTGCCTTCTGATATATTTATGGTGTCAGCTATCTCACGCAACTTCCAAAACGATTTTATGCACTTTTTTATGTTTTCTGGAACAACTGTCGAATGTTTGCTGTCAAATGTCGAACTGCCATTTGTATCGATGAAGCAGAGCGATACTTTTTATGTACTTTTTGTATATAGAATTCATCAGCTCAAGATCCTCGATTATCGCAAATAACTTCGCGTTAAACACTTCCCTATTTCGAGCCTCGAAAGTTTTAAAAGAGTCAGATATTAAACCTCACCGAGTTCCTCGAAATCCACTTTGGTTCGACATAAAACCGAGGATTTGCCCTGCTCGCGCTCTAACGAGGAAAAACCGGGTTAAGACTGTGAATATTTCATAAATTAGCATGGAGTTCTGGAGACGCGGCCGCCTCTGATTTACTGGCGGGTATTACGGGGAACCGCAGTGCCGAAACGGGAGCTTTTCGACAAGCGATTGCACGTGATGCGGAAGCCGGGCACATCGTCGGATCTAGACTTAAAAGCTGTTCTCCGAATGCGGTGGCAAGATCGAGTAAAATATGCATTTCATCGGCACTGGCGCTGACAGCACGAAAACTCTTTTAGTTTTAATTCAAACAAACTCATGAAATCGACCGATTTAGTTACTTTATTCATAATCATCTAAGTGCACAAAAAAATGTCAATATGTTTTGGTTTTTAGCAATAAAATATAATTATTTAATTCAATCAAGCTAAAGTTGTCGATTGAATTAATTAATTCACAAGAATGTATATTGTGTTACAACAAAAACATTTTTTTTTCATCTATTAAATTAACAAATCATGCCATTAATTCAATCATGCTAAATAAATTAATCGATTGAATTAATTAATTCATGGTCATCGACACCTTGTTACAAGAAAAAACTCATTTTCAATTAAGGTAACACATTACTTCATTAATTCATTTAAGCTGTAGATGTTGATCTATTGGTTGAATTAATTCACAATAACCGATATAGTATTACAAAAAAAACACATTTTTTTGTATTTTTATGTATGTTTGAATTAATTAACAATCCTCGAATCAAGTTAAAGAAACGGACCGACTGAATTAATTAATTCATAATTATCTAAATGCGCGAAAAATATAAGCTAAAGTTGTCGAATGAATGAATTAATTCACGGTAATCGACATTATGTTACAACAAAAGCATTTTTTCATCTTTTATTGCATGTTACGATTAGGTTAACAAATGATTCCATTAATTCAATCAAGCTGAAGAAATAAATCGATTATAAATTAATTAATTCTTGATCATCGACAGCGTATTACAAGAAAAAACGTAACGCGTTTTCAATTAAGGGAATAAATTTGTACATTAATTCATTTAAGCTAAATATGTTGATTGATTGGATGAATTAATTCACAATAATCGATGTTGTGTTACAACAAAGAACAGGTTTTTTTAATGCATATTTGATTTAATTAACAAATCAATGATTCCATTAATTCAATCAAATCTGTATATAGGGTTAAATAAATGGTTCAACTGAATTAATTAATTCATAATCATTGACACCGTGTTACAACATTTTCTATTAACAAATTACTTCGTTAATTAATTCATTAAAGTTGCCATTAATTCAACAACGCTGACGAAATTCACCGATTGAATTAATTTATTCGTAATAGTCTACAAGTATTACAAGAAAAAAATGGTTCTTACTTTATGTTACTCGCTCCAGTAAGTGTGGTTGCCGACTTCCCCCCCGTTTTCCACTCCTCTATTTCGACTCAAAGCCCTGTCTATTAAGAGCCAATCTAGCAGCTAATTCCCGGCTGTATTTCCTGCGGTTAAACCCGGATTTACCGACGGATCCTATTATGAATCGTTTCCTTAGCTCTCTATGATGTAGCAATTATATTTATGATTGCTCTCGATTATCGCCTAGTTGGAAACAATGGGCGGTATCCGAACTTTAGTGCTGAGAAGCCGAAGGAATTCTGAAACTTAAAGTTCGACGGAAGCTGAAGAGAAGTGAAGAGAATTTCACTCGCGACCTTGGTCAGTTTGGCCATGAGGGTGCGTAGAACGTAGGCGTGGCTGGCCCATAAAAGATTGTAAATAAATATAACGAGATAATTTGAATTGCTTATCAAAGTAAATAGAAAAAAAAAGGATATCTATATAATGATATGTTAAGCCAATTGGAGGGACTGTTTCGATCCTCTAAATTTCACGTGGAGTAACAACACGTGCGCGAATATCGTTCGACAAATCCCATTCTCAATCCAGAAATAAACTTTTCTCGAGACGACGCGCATCCTTGCTTTGATTATGTCCCCGGGGATCCCATTGTGCGTTATGTGTGAGATGTGGGGCTGGGGTAAGCCCAAGTGTTCAAGTTGTTTCGCTACATAAAGTACAATATAGAGTTGAGAGCCGGGGTTCCATGTCGGGTGAACAGCTGGGGGTGTGTAAAGGGGGAATTAGGCACAAGATGTGTGTTTTTAAGTTGGCCAACCCTATGACTACGTTGGCTTAGTTTGTTGAATAGATGCTCTGAAGATTTATCTTTAATACGAGTCCAAGAACTCTAAAAGGATTTAATATTTTCGGACTTTTTTTGAAAATATTGCAATTTAACTTTTTTTATTTTCACCCAATTGGACTTGGACTTCTAGCCTAGGAGAGATTGAAATTTTTTTTCAAAAAATTCCTCAAGCGTTAAAAAAATTTGGTAATTAGGTAAAAAAATTGAGTACACTAGTTTTGGATCAAATTGGTTTGTAAGAACAACCAAAAAAATTCGTAAACGTGTGAAAAAAACGGGTTTTTTTCACTTTTTTAAGTACCAAAAAAAAATGTTTTCAGAAAAACAAAAAATAGCACGTTATAGCGCTTAAAAAGACGAAGAAAATCAAGTTTTTGAAAATTAAAATCGGTTCACAACTTTTTTGCAAAAAATAAATAAAAACCTTCCAAAAATTGACCCTTTTTTTACTATCTAATTACTCGGCCTACGAAAATCGTAGGGACTTCCGCGAGTGACTGATTGTAGCTCTTTTCGGCGGCTACTTACAGTAAAAATTTTATCAAGAAATATTCATAACTTTTGGTAAAAAAGGGTTTTCGAAAAAATGACCCAGCAATTGTCAATAACAGTCCTACGGTAATTTTTCAAAGTGCTTTTGGTTCTGGAATGGTGAATTCTCTCAATTCGAGCGCACGGAAAGCAGTGGAGAATTCCCCACCATGCGGCCTTTCCCCTTCGCTTGAGTGCCCGAGCGCCCGAAACTCAAAACAGCCCGGTTTTCAATGTCGTTTTTGAGATACTTCCTCAAATTTGTCAAACTTGATCCATTGTATAATTGTAGAGCATCTCTTCACGAACCAAACGCACTTTGAAAAATTACCGTAGGACTGTTATTGACAATTGCCGGGCCATTTTTTGAAAACACATTTTTTTTACATTTTTTCGAATTGCGCCAAAAGTTAATAAATATTTTTTTGATACAAATTTTTACTGTCAGTAGCCGCCGAAAAGAGCTACAATCGCGGAAGTCCCTACAACTTTCGTAGGCCGAGTAATTAGATAGTAAAAAAAAGGGCAATTTTCGAAAGTTTTTATTTTCTTCTGCAAAAAGTTGTGAACCGATTTAAATTTTTAAAAACTGGTTTTGTTCGTCTTTTTAAGCGCTATAACGTGCAATTTTTTGTTTTTCTGAAATAATTTTTTTTTGGTACTTAAAAGTGAAAAAACCGGTTTTTCACATGTCTTCCTACAAACCGATTTGATCCAAAACTAGTTCATTCAAATTGCACTATTTTTTATCTAATTACAAATTTTTTTATTCAAGAATTTTTTTACCAATTTTGGACCTATCTTTCCTAGGCTAATCGGGAGCAAAAAAAAACAATAGTGTAGTACAACGTGTATGATGAATTTCTTTGCTGACTAGGTTTGATTGAATTTGACGACCTAGTTAGTACGTTTTTTTTGGCCAAGCTCACTTTGACGAGATTTCTTGTTTGGTGGCGTGTTCCTTTCACGTAATTCTCTGTAAAACAAACGAAATCCTCGGGATAGAATTCGTTCCGATTTAATCAAGGCTTCAGGATCCGCTCTTCTGGCTAGCTTGCATCCCAAAATTCAATTCGCGTGATTTATAGGGCTTAATAACTCATTTCGCTTCTGCTAGGCTTGATGCGGCTCCGGTGTCCGATCGTGGCAGTTTTTCCCATTGCTGTGATGGAGAAATAACACCGGTGTGGCGGGGAACGTCGAGAACGAGCGGATCCGGATTAATATAGGAAACTGACGTTTAGATTGACGCCTAAATGCCATGATATACGGCGAAATTAATTGTGTATTGTGTACCGGCATAGACAGTATATTAAAACGAGTCTTCTGTTGGGATTTATCGCCGTTGTGACGACGTGTGACGTGGAGAGAAAAGCTGGGATGAATTGTTGCGAGTTGAAAAAAAATTGAAAGCCTTCATTTGGATTGCGGGAAAAAATACAGTGCTGTTCGGCAACGGCGGTTGGTGCTGACGTTACAGGTTTGTGCACCCTCCAAAAAATCGTCAAAAAAGTCTTTGCGCGTGTTCTATTTCATTATTAAGGTAATACTGACGCCGACGACTTAAACACCTCGAACACCGACTGCATCCAATGGTCCACCCGCCACCTCCGTTGGGGTTGCAGAAAAAAAATGCCGTGAAAAAAATTCCTCCAACAAATTATTAATTATGAAAAAATGCAGTTTTTTTTTTAAACACGATTTTTTTTCACATTTTTTTAAATCAAATTTTCAAGGGGTTTCCGGTC
Organism: Aromia moschata; assembly: GCA_029963805.1. NCBI lineage: Eukaryota > Metazoa > Arthropoda > Insecta > Coleoptera > Cerambycidae > Aromia > Aromia moschata. The sequence continues at coordinate 463,967 of JAPWTK010000015.1, read as the reverse complement.
TGCAATGGACCTGGAACCTCACTGACCGGTGGAATAAATGTTTGAACTTTAAGTATACGTAGTTTAAAAGATCGATTGTTTCCCTTATGCGTTCAAAATGGCGCCCGAACTGCAAAATTTTGCGTAAAAATTCAAGAATTTCTTCTCGAAAACAATGCATTTTTACTATAAATTGTCAATAATAAAAAGTTCTTAAAACCAGTCAAAGAATGCACTGGAATTTTTCAGAATTTTTCGAACAATTTTTTAAATTTAGCAAAAATTGACAATTTGCAAAATCCAAAAAATTGCTCAAAAAATTTTGAAGAAATTCTAGTGCATTCATTGGGTGATTTTAAGAACTTTTTATTCTTGACAATTTATAGTAAAAAATGCATTGTTTTCGAGAAGAAATTCTTGAATTTTTACGCAAAAATTTTGCAGGTCAGGCGTCATTTTGACCGCATAAGGGAAACAATCGAACTAAACTACTTAAAAGTTCAAACATTTATTCCACCAGTTAGTGAGGTTCCAGGTCCACAGCAGACCGGAAACCCCTTTTGAAAATAATTGAATAATATAAAAAAAATCGTGTTTCTTTTAAACTACTTTTTTTCATAATTAATATTTTTTGGAGGAATTTCATGGACATCATCGGAAAGGGCACGTCTTCAACTTCAAAAATATATCCCTGTCAAATTTTTCTGTCGCAAATAGTATTAGTTATGAGGCGCTGAAGAGCGATGTACCGGGAATGGCGTTTTTGGCCGAAACGGGTTAAAAGGAAACCTTCAGCGTGTCGTCTTACTCTCCTTAACAGCTGCAGCTTCGACATCACTGAATTGTAAAATAACGGCTTTTATTTGCCTGAAATGTTCCACATAATAAAAGTCGGGTGTGGTGGTTCGGGAATACCAAGACATTTGTCGTGAAACTCGCGAAGATGCCGTTGAATTCATTCACTTTGTCGGCAAATGGTATTTTTTTGCACGCGTGACGTTTTATTATTAAGGTGATACTGACGCCGACGTCATAAACGCCTCGAACGCGCTAATAATAATGGCAGAGTCTGCCAGACGGTCGGGCGAAACCTGTACCCAATGGTAATATTTGTTACATTTAAAATAATCCGTTGTGAGACCAAAAATAAACCGTGTCATGAGATTAAAATTAATTAGGAATTTAATTAATGTATAATAATTAAGCTAATTAACATTTCAGCAGAAGGAATAATTTTGAAATAATCCTTTCACAACATCCGTATTATTTATTATTTAAGATTTCTTTTCATTGCCTTTTTTTAATTACATAAATTCAACGTTGACCCGTTCGATGAACTCGTTTTATTTATTTCGGTTCCTTTTTTCGCTGGTTATCGATCGGTCACAAACACAGCCAGCTAGCCTGCAATTTCAATTGAAAAACAACTGTGGAACATTATTTTATTGTCTCGGGTTTTCAGGGAGTTCCATTGCTTTTATCAGTAGCAAAAAAGCATTTAATAGATATTCATTTTGTTCTCTATCATTTTTTGACATGACACATTAATGGTATAAACGTTTTAAGTACAAATTAAAATATATACAGTCGATGAGTTGTGAACTTTATCCCAAATTACACGCCTTTAAATAACCCAAATAGCTTAGATAAAAAAAAATATATTTGATAGAATTTTATTTCATAAAATATTTACAGATAAACTAAACTAAACCAGAACTAAAACAGATTTTTTTAAGGGATTTATTTTTCTATAGGATCCTTCTCTCGACTTTTACGTTGCCGGTTGATAGTGGAATAAACTTGATTTTTTATTTATAAGGAATCCGTTTGCGGTGACACCGAAAACCAACCGAAAGGACAGATTTGTATTCATCCATTCGTCAAGGACATCGGTCTATCCCTTCAGGTCCAACGAGGTTTCCGAACTAATACATTGTCTTTTCCCGATTGCGTTTCGAATACCTCGCAGGAATTCCTACACTGAGAGAAGGGATTATTGAATGTGAATAGATTCGTTCGCGTGTTTGTAATTTTTATATCGTAAAATACATACAGGGTGGTACAAAAGTATCAAATAATGGTTTTAACTTTGTTATTTGCAAAGTTAAAAAAAAGTTCAATATGAAAGTTATTTTGTTCATTACCATGTATGTTTTAAGTTTTTTAGTTTGTTGATATCATCTTTTGTTTTGTTCCTATGGCAACCATTTTTTTTTAATGGCACATACTTTTTTTTTCATTATGAAAAAAGCATATTTTTCTCTATTCAGTCACAAATGTTTGCAATTTTTGAAAATGAAATGAATTTGAAAAGCCATTATTTGAATCTTTTGTACCACCCGGTATATATTAGACGAAAATTTTGATTTTATTTTTTTGAGTTTTGCAAACACTGAATCTCCCTTTATTTCCGAATTCGGCGATATAAAACTTGTGAGACTGAAACATTATTAAATGATAATAAAGTAGTCAGGCAAAGTCAAATTAAGTCACCACATACATCATAAATTCACCCTAACTCGTTGTTTATTTCAGATGTGACAGAGACAATCGGATGCTACTAATAAACTTTTCTGTGAGTGTAATCTGACGAAGAATTCAATATACCGCGACGTTGTGCCTCTCTCTTCGAGCAGAAACTGATTAAAGGAAATTTCTTTTCGTAGTAGAGGATAAATCCGACAAAGGGGGAGGCTTATTTTGGTTCGGCGCGGCGTGGGGGTTGGTGAGGGGTGGTGCGAGATTTAGGGCGTCTAGAATAGCTCCAGGCACTTGCACCGCTTCAATTCATTAAAATAATGGCCTAATCAAGGTAATTTAGGGTCGAAGATCGGGACCCCAAGCCGTTTTTCGCACTTGCTGAGAAATCTCCGAAATCTTTGGGGCTGGGGAAAATAATGATCTTGATTTTGAGACTACGTTTTAACCCGTTTCGGCCGAAAACGCCACTCCCGGCACATCGCTCTTCAATGTCTCATAACTAATACTATTTGCGACAGAAAAACCTGTTTTTTCCTGTTGTTTCAAACTCATGTCAAGGATAAAAAAAAATTCTCAAAAATCGCAGCAGAACCTTTCTCGATCAAAGACAAAAGGGTCCTTTTTGATTTAAAGTTCGATATCTCAGCAATAAATGGTCGTATCGAGATTTTAAAAAAAGTTATTTGAAGCCGAATAAACAAGCTATCCGATCCATACCATGGAAAAGTTAGAAAGTATTTTTTTCAAGCTCGTGGACTTGAAAAAAAAAGCAAAAAAAATCGCAAAATTTTTTTGACCCTTTAATTTTTTCCATTAGTGTAGTAATGAGCCTAAAAAAATGTCATCAAGTCTGGTATATGTATAGTAAGGTATACGTTCGCTTGGAAAAGCCGACACAAGTCCCTCTTTATCACCATCCCTCTGGTGGCGACACGATGAAGTCAACAGCGCCATGCGCTGTCATCGACACCCGCCGCTAGAGTCTGAAATCACACAAAAACCGTGCCACTCCACCGGATAATTGGGAGCCGATTGAATCCCATTTTAACCAACGTTATCGCGATTGGCTCCTATAAATTGTATTTATAGGAGTAATAAAACTCGTCCCACAGTTGAAATTTCACCACATCAACCCACCGATGTCCGATAAAATGCCCGCTTAACTGTCACTACGACTGATTATTGACAGTATAACCTGCACTGATCCTGTTAAGTACCTGCAATAAATTGCGACTGCGAGATTTCATAGGTGCTTGTTGGACGATAGAATTTGTCTTCAGTGTGACATAAAAACTGACCAATTAAATTGGCATTTCGCTAACGTAACCTAAAGCTTCCACCAAACGCAAACGGATTCGTATACCTGTAACCTGTAACACGATTTGTGCCTACCTAGTTAGGACTGTATTCGTGCGACGCGTTCGATACCTCAAAGTCAGCGTAATAGTTAACGCAATCAGCAACTCTGTCGGACCGTTTTTAGTCCAGGCTAGATAGTTTATTTTTTGAAAATAGTCCTGAATAAGGTTTCTCGGCGTGATAATTAGGTAAAAAATAGTAGAAATTGATTGTCTATGTTTTGGATAAAATCGGTATGTAGGAACCTTTGTAAAAAAAATCGATACAAGTGCTGAAAACCGGTTTTTTTTTTTGCGGATTAAGGGACGAAAAATAATGTTTTTCGTAAAACAAAAAAATAGCATGTTGTAGCGCTTGAAAAAACGAAAAAAAAAACGAGTTTTTGGTGATCAAAATCGGTTTAGAAGTTTTTGCACAAAAAAAATAAAAACCGATGAAAAATGCCCATTTTTTGAAATCGAATTACAAGGGTTCTAATTGTCGCAGAAACTTCTGCTCGCTTAAATGGTAGCTTTTGGTGGTGCCTATCTGCAGTAAAAATTTCATGCAAAAATAATAAAAAACTCTTTGCATAAATCGAAAAAAAACTAAAAAAGAGGTATTTTCGAAAAACGGCTTGAACAAGCCGAAAAATGGTCGCAGAGCATTTTTCCTGGGCTTAAATTACTCGTCATTAAATTCCCTACAAATCCCTTACTCCTGACTTGTGGGAGAGGTTCATTCAATCGTCTGAAAAACGCGTTTGAAAATCGTTCGGTTGCTTGGCCTCGGGTAGCGAGTGGACGCGTGGTGGGGGAGCGCGTCTGCGGCGGGAGATGCTTCCCCCACCACGCGTCCACTTCCCCTTCACTCGCTTACCCGAGCGCTCGAAGCAACGCGACGCTTGATTTTCAAACGCGTTTTTCAGCACGATTGAACGAATCTCTCCCACAAGTTAGGATGTAAGGGATTTGTAGGGAATTTAACGACGAGTAATTTAAGCTCAGGAAAAATGCTCTACGACCATTTTTGTAGATCAAAGACCTTTTTTTAAAAGTTTTTTTTTTTTTCGTTTTTTGCAAAGTTTTTATTTTTTTGTGCAAAAACTTCTGAACCGATTTTGATCACCAAAAACTCAATTTTTTCGTTTTTCCAAGCGCTACAACGTGCTATTTTTTGTTTTACGAAAAAAAAATATGTTTCGTCCCTTAATCCGCAAAAAAAAAACATTTTCGGCACTTTTATCGATTTTTTTACCAAGATTCCTACATACCGATTTTATCCAAAACATACACAATCAGTTTCAACTATTTTTTTGTATCTAATTATCGCGCCGAGAAGCCTTATTCAGGACTCTTTTTAAAAACTGAGCACTTTTCTGCTATATTGCCTGGATTATTTGACCTCGGGGCGAGGATAGCCCATGATAAAATTGGTCTTTTCAGGCCGGATCCGGATAGGTAGACGCGCTGTAATACAATTAAAAATTCGCCCGCGCTCCTGGAGGCGACGCAGCTCCCCCGCTTTCTTTGCAGTCAATTAAATCAAATTTCGCTAATTAGAGCTGACGACGACGTTCGCAGAGAGAGATTTGTAATTATTTTGAATGGATCAATCTGGACGATAGAGATGTTAAAATTGAACGGTGGGAAGTTTTTATTCAAAGAGGAATATACGCGCCCTAACAACTATATGTTCGGACAAACGCATTTTTCTCGTATTAGACTGTTTTTATGTATAGTGAAGCAAAAATTGACTAATGCAGCTGACAGTACATCAGAACTTACAGAATTTAAAATCATGTGTTAATTAACGTTTTCAAAAAACCAAATTACCAATGTCACAACTTAACAAAACAAATAAAATGTAACAAAATAACTGGCAACTAAATATTCGGAAAAAAATATATAAAGTATTAGCCTCGACAGAGTTCTGGTGAAAAGGTGTCCCAAATTTCGCCGATTTTTTCCTTTAAAGTAGAAGCCATTCTCTGAGGATCATCTCTCAAAACTCTTTTTATCTTATGTCACAGTGTTTCAATGACATTTAGGTCGGGGCTGTTTGATGGCCATGATAGGACTTTAGATGCTGTTCCCCGAACCACTTTTTCGTCTTTTTTGCAGTATGGGACGTTGCGCCATCTTGTTGGATATGAAATTATTGTCTGGGGACATATCCTGAACAGTCGGTAATAAGCTATTCGTAAGTATTTGTATATATTTGTCAGCGTTGACGGTACCCTCTTTGACCTCATACTGTCCCAAACCTTTAGCAGACATACATCCCCAAATCAAGACACCCTTCGGGAATTTTACGGTTCGTTTAAGGCCTTATGAAAGGCTTCACTTTTTGTTCTTATCACTCTTTTTCTATGATCGCCTACGCAGACATCCAATTTGGTCTCGTCGTTTGAAAATTACATTTGACCAGTCTTCTGTAGTCCACGATACCTTGGATTTAGTCCAATTCAGTCGATTTCTTTGTGCCTCAGTTAGTAAAGGGTTTTCTTAGCCTACGATCATTTACGAAAATTGAAAAATTAAAAATTTGAAAAATAAAATAGTAATACCTTATAAAAACTGAGCCTTGACTGATGAATGTATTTTCTGCAACATTCGCGGGATCGCCTTTCCCTGTTTCAGAGTTCCCTTAGTTTATCCCTTAAGGTGTTCCGTTTTTTTGCAAATTTTCATCAACAACCTTTGTCTCCTTTCAGTAACAAGACTGAGTCTTCCAGGACTTTTACCTTTTACATTAAAATTTACAGTCTCGCGGTAATGCTTTAATATGTATGTCCTCAACAGTAGACATTTTTTTTGCCACTGCAGTATTTTTTTTCAGCACCGTATTTTTAAAGACAAATATGAACCAAATTATTTTTTTTTAACTTTCTGTTTGCAAAAAATGATTTAAAACCAAATTTATGAATGACTATGTGAAAACTAGAGGGGGGGGGTTCTCGGCATATACTACGGATGGTCACCGTGGGGGGGGGGGGGAGGGGGTAAAAAATGGTAAAAATGGATCACCTAGTATGGGTACGTTCCTTAAACTTAAAACATCTTTGACCAAGAAGCTGCCTTAGGATAGAAATGTACTCACCAACGAGGAGCTACTAATACAGCAGTAGGAAGGGAGGACTCTGTATATACTTATATACACCTACACGTATATACACCTTTGAGCTTGGGAGTTGCGCCTCTGCTGATTAACATACCAACAGAACAGGAGCTCCAGACACAGTGAATGCTTTCCAGGGCTTAAAACAACAAATTGTGTTATCCCCAAATAAAACAGATTATCACGCCACCACTGAATATCTCATCTATTGTGGAGGGACGCGCACGCGCATTTTGTAACGACCCGTGTCATTATTTCTTCGCTAGACTATAGATTTATGCCTTTGTACCCATACATCGATACGAAGGCCTATTGATACGAAGCTTTTTCATCGTTTTCTTTATAAGATCATCTATCTCGACTTCCCTCGAACAATGTCGCGTCGCGTCGAGATGGGAAAAGGCCATTTTGTCATCCCTCCGACCAGACAGGCATGAAATGTGAGTCGACCCTCCAAAAAAAAAAAATCTGTCCCACGTTCCGACCGCGGATTCTCAGGAATTGGCTTGCCACCCGTCCGGATTCAAGCTCCGGCGACGGGCGATGTCAAGCTGGCTGAGCGAAGGGCGGTCAACTGTGCCAGGGGCGACACGACACCGAGAGACGCTCGGATTTATGGAGGATTTCCACCGTGCTATTAGTTGCCGCGATTTTAATACCGCCGCAACATTTTCGGATTCACGCTACGAGATTCTGCAGCTGTTGCCGCGACAGAAATAAAAGACCGCTTCTACGCCTGGTCCTCCGCTGCGACTGGAATTATCGCGGATTTTGTTGCAACCACCATTTGTTCGAATTACAGGGTTTGTCCGGAAAGTAATGTCAGTGAGCTTTGAAAAATGGTTTTTTATTAGTTCTATGTGTACAAATCTTTAGAAACTTTCAAAATACATTCCTCCTGCGTCCACACATCGGTTCCAGCGGGTCTTCCACGCATCAAAAGCCGCACGGTAGTCGTTTTCCGGAATCGCCTTTAAAGCGTCGGTGTAAGCCTTCTGAATGTTTTTCACCGACCCAAAATGCTGTCCTTTCATTGGAGTTTTGAGGCGCGGAAACAGCAAAAAGTCTGGGGGGGACCACATCGGGGCTGTGGGGAGGCTGGGGAACAACGGTGATGCCTGCCTTGACGAGGTAATCGGCCACGAGGAAGCAGGTGTGCGAAGGCGCATTGTCGTGGTGAAGCTTCCAGGATTTTGAGATATCTGGGCGGACGCGATTCACCCTGCGTTTCAGCCGCTTCAGCACCTCGACGTAAAACTTTCCGGTTACGGTTGTCCCCTGCGGAACGAACTCATGATGGACCAATCCCCGGCAATCAAAAAAGACAATCAGCATTGTCTTGATCTTTGACCTGGACATCCTGGCCTTCTTGGGGCGAGGGGAGTTCGACGCGTGCCATTCCGCACTTTGCCTCTTCGTTTCCGGATCGTATTCAAAGACCCAACTTTCGTCCCCGGTAATGACGTCATCAAGGAAAGCGGGGTTGTCTTCGCAGGTGACCAAAAGTTCTTGGCAGGTTTCGACGCGCCTCGCATTTTGATCGTCCGTTAGCACTTTTGGCACGAGCTTCGCGCACAGCTTCCTCATTCCTAAAGACTCCGACAAAATTTCGTGAACAATGGTTTTCGTAATGTCTTATGTTTCGGAAATTAAACGGACACTTAGACGACGGTTAGTGTTCAACAAGTCACGCACACGTTTCACATTGTCGTCGGAACTGGAGATTGATGGCCGTCCAGCGTGGTTCTCGTCGTTGACATCTTCCCGACCTTCTGCGAAGGCCTTGTGCCACCGCAAAATTTGCCTGTCCGAAAGACAATCGACGCCGAAAGCCTTCTTCAACATTGGAATGGTTTCCGCAGCACTCTTCTCCAGTTTCACACAAAACTTGATCGTCATCCCTTGATCAAGCGAACGTTGCATTTTTTCTTGCACCGGGTCACTGTAACGACTCTCAAAGAACGAGTGATGCGACCGCTATAACGACCGATAGCCAATTGACGCTTGTTGGATCTTCTTGCCAGATCCCCCCCACCACAATCGCACCACGTAAAGCGCGGGCTGGCGCGTACAGTCTCGGGAAAAAAAATTCACTGACATTACTTTCCGGACAAACCCTGTATATCCAGTGTGGGGCGCATGGAATTCAAAATCAGCAGATCCGTAAATTCCTATTCAATTAAATACTATTTTCCTAATTCCTCCTACATCTTTGTTAGCAGTCTAGTGATTGTAATCAAGATTTAACGCATCCAAGGTCGCAGGGGATTACGTTCTTTTTTTCAGGATTATCATTCCTTGTCATTTCGATGGCTGAGTGTGATTTATTTCGTGAAACGAATGCAAATTAAGGAAGGCCCTTAGCGGTGTACGCAGAGCTGTTTATGTTCATTTTTTTAATGGCTCTCGGAGCCTCAACTTTTCCATTAACGAAACGAGTAATCGGACTTTTGCTGTTGCACGCAAAGGAGGTTTTTCTTTGCTCTAAAGTCCCGGGCCGAGAGGCGACTGTTTTTCTCGGCGCTCGCGAGGACAGCGCGTACAGGGTGTCCCAATTCCACGTCGCCGACGATGTTTTAGTTAATTTTTGAGTTAGAAATAAAATTTTAACGCTGAAGTTGTGCAGGATAACATTCTAAGCGAATTCACGCAGACAGATTACTTTCATACACCTCAACAGATGGCGGTTTGTCCCGGGAATTGTAAACAATTCCACGTTTTGCGGGAGATTTCCCCCGGGTGAGAAGTAAGCGCTGTAGTCCGGAAAACGCTGCACCGTACAAGAGAAGACTGTGAACTACTTTCGCCAGATAGTCCCAGGCGATAAGCTATATGCAGCTATGTTGCACGTACAGGGTGGATGTGGAAAATCAGCTTGTGCCCCCTTTCGTGGACAGGAGAAATCTTCGACGTTCACTTGTCTGATAAAATTAGAGGGGCTAGAGCGAATTACGGTGTATCAAAATATTCTCCCACGATGTTACGTCGGTGGGAATGCGTCACTCTGTCGCTGAGAGTACTCTGAGGGAATTGAAAAGGAGGAGCAATAGAATTTAGCAGGTTGCCCCAACGCCTGTGAAGTTAGCACCACTTGTTTGGAAAATTGAGTAAATCTTTAGAGTTCTGAGTAGAAAAAGCATAGTTCTAGAGTTCCTGACCGAAAAGAACAATATCGTGATAATTTACTTGCAATTAAGACATGTGTTTTTAAAAGTAATTGATTTCCTTCATTTTTATCTACTCCAGTTGGTCTATAGTGGATATTAATACAGGTCATTTCAAGGAGAGCTAGAACCGTCATTGTATTACTACTAAGAGATCTGGTATATCTGTTAATTTTTATTAGACTTTGTCCGCTTCTGGTGATTTATAATTTCATGTTCAGCTTGCGCTCCAACGAAACTCCGCCGGACCGAGAGAGATAAAGACTGAGAGGGACCGAGGCGAGATAAAGATTGTCCGTTTTCTGAAAGGGTCAGCACCCGTGAAATTCCGTGTAAAGATAGCACGATCCTACGACAGGACGGTTCTATTTTAGGAAACCGGTTCGTGGCATACCTTTGTTGTCGCAAAGAGCGCACATTTGATTAATGAGACCTGCTCCGCGCTAACTAGCTAACTGTCTGCACGTCTAAAATAGCGCAGATTTGTACGACCGAAAATAAGAGAATATGGAAATGCACGTTCCAGTCTGCACTGTGACATTGTGCGAGTGTTTTTCGAGAAACAGGAACCGTAGGAAGGAAAGAAGGATGCGGCCGATCAAGAGGACGTCCGACAAATTGTGGAAAATGCAAACAACAGAACTAGATTTAACGTTAAAATTTTATGACTGCATGTACGGCTACATTATCATCCATGAGTTATACCCATTATTAATTCTGACACTTCTATGGCCCGTCCCTTAATAGCCTCTATATTCGTATCCAAACGGGAACGTCTATTACAGAAAGCAATTATTTTATGAGTTATTACCAAACGACTGCAAGGGGAATTCACGAAGCCGACAACTCTATTACGCAACGAACGGATGAGTCAATTTCTTCCTCGCCGTTGATAAATGGCTTGCTCCTGCAGGTAACGCGGTTAAGGGCCTTTGTTTCTCTAATTAATGTTGTAAATCGTACCCAGACATGCTCGAATGCCTGTGCGTAACGTAATCGGTGTCGCAACATTTACGGGAAATACTCAAAAAATGTCCGTCGGATTTGTACATAGGGGGAGTGGTTAAATACATAAATAATCATAAACTAGTTATCTTTTAGGAGCAAGTATTGTCTTGAAATACTATACCTACTGAGGAAGGAACATTTCACTGCTGGGATATTGTCATTAAAACACGATGACTAAATAAACTGCACTACAACTAATTTATATACAATAATTTATATTCGAATTTATATAGGCGTACGTTTTACAAAACGCGAACCGCACGTATTTACTTTTAAAGGCTGACCCTGCAGCCGCTACTGCGGTTTATATATTTCTCGCCGGTGAATTCAGAAGTCGCTAGTTCGCCTAGGGTTTTCTGGAATTCCCAGCATGGTCAGGCTGACCGGACGGTGACTCACGTTGTTGAGGTTTCGACTTTGACGAAACATTTTAGAATCTGATCTATTACCAACAAGGCATCAAGTTCATTCAAAAACATTGCCCAAAGTTCTGGAGATGATGGAATTGAGTAAACGGGGGCAGTCAGAGCTAGTTGACAATTTCTTTTAGTCATTAAAATGCTATTTAAATTCACGGAAGTCGTCATAAAAGTATTTTCAAGCTCAATTACCTTCTATTGAATATTAAGTCGGAAATCTCAATTCTTTAATTAACCGTCCGGTCGTCGTGTACAGTCGAAACTAATTTCCGGAAATTCTCCGTCTGCATATCAAATTCTTTAATTAAAAAGTTTATAAAGCCATCCGTGAGTCGAGAACGTGATGTCCACTCCATGATATTAAAGTTCCAGCCTAGAGAGAGAAAAGCAAAAGGTTCCAGTGGACGCGACAATAAGCATGGAATTCTCGCTTATATAAAAAGTTTTATATTGAGTTTTAGAGTTTTAAGGTTATATTAAATTTTTACCTTTCCGCGTACTGTTATAAAGGAATATCCTTATGCAATTTAAAATTGGGGGGTGAATCAGGGTGGTATTGATCCGAAATACATTTGTAGTAAATAAAAATAGCTTTTAGAAGAGTATGTATGATTTCATTTTGAGGAATGGAAACTTTGACATCAAAAATTTGTAAATATTTTAGTACCTGTTTCTCTTTGCTCACTGATGGAGTACATTGGCCAAAGAGGTGGTGAAAAGCAACCTTCGATATATATTTTTAAATTCATACCGAATTATAATGAACTGTACTTGAAAACATACTTCAATTCTTTATTGAAGAACTTTTATTTATGAAAAAACTTTTGTTTCAGCTTATTCTCTGACCTGCGGAACCTCTCAGGTACTACGCTGATGAATCTGCTGGCGGCATTGTTCATGTCGCAATTACTCTACGTAGTGGGCGTTGGAGGTGTTCCGGTAAGTGTACAAGTTTTTGCATAAAAGTCGCGGACTTCAAATTAGTTCTCGGAGTAGCTCGGTAGCTGTTTGTATTTAGCATATTTCTACATATTTTACAAGACGATATTCCTGTACTTTACCAACAGTTTAACATTAATTGCGTTGAAACATACCGAATTGATTGACTTACAAGGTATTTACACGGTGAATATACCCGTAATTTTTATTAACAAAGATGAAGGCACCAATGGTAAATTTTATTAAAAATTGTAGACGCGCCGATGGTAAATTTTTTTAAAAGCGATAGGCGCCAAACGGTAAATTTTATTAAAAATGATGAAGGCACCGATGGTAAATTTTATTAAAAACTATTAGCGCCAATGGTAAATTTTAATAAAATGTACTATTGGCGCCTGTCATTTTTACTAAAATTTACCATTGGCATTTTCCTCAAGTTGATTAAAATTTACCACTGCCTACTTATTCTGTATCCTGTAGGTAGGCCAAGATGTAAAACAAAATCCTGTACTTATTTTACGCGGTAGAGAAAAATTACTATGTTTACCTAGGTCTATGTGATAGATAATACAGTAACATTACTCGGGATTGTTTGCCTTCAAGCCATCTCAAACGCTTTGGGGCACAGGGTCTACAACACGGGTTTATCATCCTTGCAACCCATTGTGTAGTCTGCACCCCGCCCCCGATAACCACCCTTCTCGAGTGATGCGGCGTAATAGTAAACATAGCTGAATCGGTTTGGGTTACAAGCTAATTTATACATCTAGTAGGCAGCTAGCGCGTCTTATCGTCATGCAAATTGAATTAACTCGGTAGGGAAACCGAATATAACCATTTGGGGGACAGATGTCGAGATCAATTCACCGCTGTATACGTAAATTACTTTTTTTTTTGTTTGCATGGTAGTAATCTGTAATAAAACGATCCGACTAATTTTAAAATACACTAATGGAAAAAATTAGGGTCAAATTTTTTTTCCCAATTTTTCGTGATTTTTAGAATGCTGTATCTCAGTGAAAAATGGTCACTTTTAGAGCAGTGTGAGAAAAAAGTAGTCAAAGTACCCAAAGCGTACCACGTGGAGGTTGCACGATCGGATTTACTGTTTTTTTAGGTGTTCAGTTAGCACGAAAATCGATCAGAAATTTGTCTCCTAAACAAGTATGAATCAGGGTCGAAACGCGCAGACAAACAGACCCACACACACACACACACACACACAGACGTGTGTGTAAGAAGCGTAAATCCGATCGTGCAACCTCCACGTGGTACGCTTTGGGTAATGCTAATGCCGAAGGTAGTGAAAAATCAGACTTTTTTTCAAGTTTTGGAAGAATTAAATTTTTTTTTTTCAATTTCGAAAAAAAAGACTTGATTTTTTTTTGTAAATTTCAACGGTATTTGCGAAAATAATTGTGAAAACGCACGAAAAAAAATGTTTTCACTTTAGCCATGATTAGGACATGTTTAAGCTCAAAAAACGTGATCCTTTATTTTTTTCAAAAGTTTGACCGTTTGCAACAAGAAAACGGTTCGTTAGATCGTAATGTAACTTTGCATGGTTTTTGGGGGTATATTCAACTGTAAAAGGCACACGCAACATTAGTCATTTCATGAAGATTTGAATTTTAGCCGTTGATGTTCTGAAAAACCATCAATTACACGTTTTTTCCTGTTTTTTCAAATTCATGTCAAAGATTTAAAAAAAATGCTGCTCAAACATCGCAGCAGAACCTTGTAGGGGATTTATCCCAGTTTTCAGAACTGCCTTTAGATTTTCTGTGCTACCGTTGGTTGCTGAGATATCGTCGAACAAAAACAAAGGGGTCCTTTTTGATTTAAAGTTCGATGTCTCAGCAACAAATGGTCGTATCGAGATTTAAAAAAAAGCAAATTGAAGCTGAATAAACAAGCTATCTATGGCTAAGTTAGAAATTTTTTTTAAGCTCGTGGACTTGAAAAAAAAAGCAAAAAAATTCGCAAAATTTTCTTCTCACATTACTTCCTAAAATTGCGCGAAACATGTAGCTCTAAAAATTTTTTTGCCGAAATATCTCAAAACTAGAAACTTGAAGCTTCAAAATGCTTTCTTTTAGACCTCGATAAGACCATTTTTCACTGAGATACAGCATTCTGAAAAATCACTAAAAATTCGGAAATTTTTGACCCTTTAATTTTTTCCATTAGTGTATAAAAATTTCGTCATTATTGGAACCGAGGGGGCCGGGAAGTTATTGCGTCAACTGTCACGTTTTGCCAATATTAATTATGCCACCTCTTCCAACGCCCGACTTAACGAGAATCTGCCCCATAACTTCGTGCAGGTATTCCCGCGTACGAAATTGGATTCGACCCGAGGCAACGCGAAGTGCGGATATCGAATCGCGGTCGGCGTTGCACTACATGAAAAGCCCGCACATCCACTCGAAAGGATATATTGAAAAATGCCTTTTGAGCTCTCAGAATTAGATATCGGCATGCAAAGAATCGAAACGAGGAGGGCGGCCTTGATCTCATTCCAGTCTGGGGAAGGTAAACAATGCATATGTATATACGCTGAGGGTTCTCAGGTGGGCTGTTTGAAGTCGTAAGACGGATTTCGAGAAAATTGGATTTACGTAGGTTTTTTTTTTGTATTTCGGAAATTGTAGCCTCAAGTGTCTAGTTTTCAGATCTGAGGGTATTGTTTGACTAATTCTAAGACATTTTTGTTCTTAGATAATTTTTTGCTAAACTCAATAGATTCCAAAAAATTTCGATTTCGACGGCTCGTGGAGAGTCAGATATCTGACTTTCCACGGCTCGTAACTCGCTTGGAGTTGATTTTTGGACCTTGGTGCCATGAAAACTTTTGTTCAGGGGGATTCAAAGTTCAACATATTTCAACCCCAGAAAAATTGGCCGGGAACCAACATCCATATGATTGGTACGAGGTCCTTTATTGTTTCGGCCAAAAATCACCGTAACAAGCAATTTTTCGGGGCACTAAGAAAAAAAATCGCAATGCCTTGCAACTATGAGGGTTTTTTGGGGACACTTTGAGGTTAAAAAATTACCGACGATATCCTTCGTTTGTCCACTATATCCAAAGTTATACCAAATTTTTCCAAATATCCTTAAATTCGCAATTTTTAACTTTTTTTCAGCCAACATTATAGCTTCAAAAATTTTTTTTTTATCAATTGCCCCCGATTGTGTCTTATAGAGAATGTTTTACAGTTTCCAAAATCCTACCTCCATTTTCTGTACGATCATTAGTTCCCGAGTAATTGATTGTCAAATTTGAAAAGGACTTTTTTGCTTTGATCGACGATAACTCCGCGGCAAATCATCGTACGGAACTCGTTAAGAGGTCAAATTAAAGCTGATTAAATTGTCTAAAAGAGATTTATGGTCGCATGATGGAAAAAACATTTTTGAAGACCATTTTAACGACGAAAATTTGGAAAAAATTTTTTTGTTGGTTTTCGGATGATTACGTGAGAACCGCTCTCGCTAAAAAAAATTAAGTCCAAATCTGAAAACTAGACACTTGAGGCTACAATTTCCTTGTTTTTTTTAATTTTCTGTACGACCATTTTTTCTCCGAGTTATCCCTTGTTGAAAATCACCCAAAAATTTGGAATTTTTTTAATACCCTTTAATTTTTGTTACTAGTGTAGTATGATACTGATTTTTAAAAGGGGCGTAGATATGATATTAAGAGTACGTTGGATATACAGGGTGCGCCAGGTCACTAGGAAAATCCTTTCAGAAGGTTTCAGAAGTGAGACTTCGGGTCGCGTATCGCTGGAGCCGTCCCTGGCGCGAAATCCAATTTTCCGACGTCCAGTAATAGACGTACCATTGACGGCGACTTGGCGTTAGAGATTTTCATCAGCGAAGCTTTCAACTTTCTGCGCTAAAGATAGCAGATATCGAGTTGGCCAATTAACGTCCAATTTCCATGCAAAATAGAGAGCCGGGCACCCGCGGATTTACTCGACGCGCTAATCTCGAGGAACAATGCGATATCGGGGGGGAAATTGCCTAGAAAGAGAGGGGCGGCCGCCCTTTTTGTTCGCCGGTAAACGCCGGGAGAATAATTCACTGGGCGACAACTAATTACGAAAACGCCTGGCGGGGGGGTGTAAATTCGAGGGGAGGCTTTTGTTTACCGTTGCCCGAGGCGAATTTAATACCGGGTGACGCTCTCCTTTTTTTCGTTTTGTTCATTCGCATTCACGAAACGTCCAAGGTTTAACTCGATAACGGCAATACACTAATGGAAAAAATTTAAGGGTCAAAAAAATTTTCCGAATTTTTAGTGATTTTTCAGAATGCAAAAATGCAATTTCAAAAAATCACTAAAAATTCGGAACATTTTTTTGACCCTTTAATTTTATCCATTAGTGTAGATAACATTACTTTAATCGTCTTCTATATTTCGTTGACAATTTAAGTCTGAATTTCATTGTAAAAACTAAGTAAGCTCGGGATGATTCACTGCGTTCCGTGGAGTTGGCGTTTTAACTAGGTCAGTAAATTTCCATAAGTCTTTTCTCCAGTACCTTGAGTGGAACATGGTATGGTCTTGTGTGGCCTTTTACGTTGGTAAAAAAATGATTCTTGTGAGTTGTGTTGACTTCAAACGCTGAGTGTGTGTAAAACAACTTTAAATCGTATTCCGCGCTGGCGAAACGCCCCGTCAGATCCGATCAAATTTGCCATCTATACGATCCCCGGGGATTACCCCAAGAAATAATAAATAAGGGTTGGCGATTCGGCTGGGGTGGATTTCGGACCGAGAAAGTGTCGATTAAGCACCTGCTGCGATATTTACTAACATCGTGAAAAAAAATCATGAGACTGCAAGGGTGGACAAAAAATTAAGATTATTAAGATTGATAAACCTTTTTTTGTTGGAAAACTGATTTTTTTTTTGGAAAAGTAATTGAAACAACCAGTGTACTTACATTTTGGCTTTATTAAACGCAAATTGGAAGGTTTCAAATGCCCTTGTTGGAACAAAGGGGCTGAAACGCCAAAATGCCTTCATTATCGCTAATAAAAGACTACTCTACTCAATAGGTATTCAGCTCTGAAACAATGATCCAGTAAGAGATAAAATCCTGAAAATAATGGCGATTTAGAGACCCTCGTTTCGTCTTTGTTAGTATCGAAATTCGTGCCCTCGTTATGCAAGCGGGTCAAATATGGAGATTTAGATACGTCTTTGTCAGTTAATGACAAATATGTAAAGGACAGAAAAATCATTGTCAGCTGAAGTTCAATAGGCCACTCGTCGTATAACGCCCTGTGTTAAGGAAGCGTGTTGTCGGGAAAAAAAGGCATCCATCATTTGTGTAACTGATATCTCTGTATTACATCAGATTTCACAGCCATTAGTGCAAGTAGATGTGATGGATCATTTTTCGACGTTGTGGAATCGAGCACATAAGGGTAGAATTGAAACTTGATTAATATCCGAATCCGCTGTTTCCAACAAGCATTTCTTCCATTAAAATTAACCGCAATCGTGAAAAAAATAATTGGAAAATATTAGGTTTCTAACTCTTTAATATTTAAAACCATTAAATGAAAAAAAATAATTTTCTTGGCTTCGATCGTTTTTATTTTCGTTTTTTTATAGGATTCCAAAGAGGTAAAACCATTAAAATGTTGACAAAAGATAAAAAATTATATAGACTAAATGTTTTGATGTTATGAATTTTTTTTTACTTAAATAGAAAGGTAAAAAGAATGCGACCAACTTTCCGGACAATACGAATACTTTTTTTAAATCAGTTAAAACCCCCTACGACTTTTTTCAATCCATATTTTTTCATATAGAGACTTTGATCCTCTGAATATGGCCCTTTATCTCTAAAATGTGTGAAATATACGAGGTGTGGCTATCAAATAACCGAACTGATGCTGCTACCAGCGCGCTGCGAGCGTGTCGCGACAAGTTTGAACAGAACTGTGTCTGGTGATACTTTTCCCACCCTGAGCTCGCTGGACAAGCCAGTGGGTCGCACAGTTTGGCTGTAGCAGTCTGAATTAGTCTACGCACCAGTGACGCGTCGAAAAAATGTTAAGTGTTCAGATGGAGCAACGGGTTAATTTCAGGTTTCTTGTTAAACTGGGGAAAACTTTTACAGAAGCTTGAGCAATGTTAAAAGAAGTGTACGGGAATGAATGTTTATCCTTCAAACAAGTTTTGAATGGTTTAAACGGTTTAGACGGCCCTCAACGTCATAAACGGCCGAAAACATTGAAAAATCTGTTAAATTAATCCGCGAAGATCGTCGTCTAAGCATCCGAGGGCTTGCTGAAATAACAGGAATCGACAAATAACGTGTTCGCCAGATTTTGCATGAATCGTTCAACATGCGCAAAGTTTGCGCAAAAATTGTGCCAAAACTCACTCCCGAGCAAAAGGAACCAAGAATGAACATTTGCGCTGACATTTTAAACAACATTGACACTAATCCAGACTTGTTAGACATAGTGATTACTTGTGATGAAAGTGTGGAAGCGGTTAAAGCAAAAGCGACGGAGGTTCTGAACCAGCTGACAGAAGCGGACTTCCAGCACTGCTTCCAACAATGGAAGTCGTATGGAGCGGTGTAGAGATCGCCAAGGGAAGTGCACTTGAAAGCGAAAAAGTTACTACTGTAATTAGTAACGAATAAAAGTGTTATGACAGCAGTTCTGTTATTTAATAGCCACACCTCGTGGATATAAAAAGTACCTCATTGTTTGTTGTATT
Organism: Aromia moschata; assembly: GCA_029963805.1. NCBI lineage: Eukaryota > Metazoa > Arthropoda > Insecta > Coleoptera > Cerambycidae > Aromia > Aromia moschata. Next base: position 444,762 of record JAPWTK010000015.1, on the reverse strand, counting down.
TAACCTTTTTTTCTACTTCTAAACAGTCAATTTTCAGATTTCCTTGTTTCCACTCGTAATTAAATTTTCCATTTTCCTCACAATATCATATTTTTTTCCGGCGTATTCTCTATTGAATTTTAAAGCGTTCCTGAAGTCAGGCAACGCCATAAATCATTTGTGTATCACACCGAACCGTTTGCAGCAGGATCGCCTGTTTCTTCATAGGCGGAATCATTTATCATTCCAGATGTCAATAAAGGTATCTTATATTGACGGGCGTCGATATTTCCCTTGACTTTTCCGCGCCTACGTTCCCATCCGACTTCCTCCTGGCAGCTTTCCGTTTCCCGCCGAGGAAGCACCGTCAACGTATCCCACTTCTGAAATGCATCGAACGTTTCGTTTGTTCCAATGTTACTCCTTTTCGAAAGATGTTCATTTTGTATTTCGTTCCAAACGTTTGTTAAATAATTTTTACTTTGAAACTCGAAGTATGTTACGAGTTTTTATGAGTAAGTTCTTGCGAGTGTTATTTTTCGTGACACTGACGTCACCGTGCCTAAGTACAGCTCTTAAATAAATACTTTGTCCTCTCATGTGACTCATTTGCAACCTCGACACCCTTATATCCCACGCCACCACTGGATATGTCTACTATTGTGGAAGATTCCATTATCCATTTGTTCGACTATAATGTACTTCGTCGTCGACGACGTCTCGATGCAAATGTAATCCGGCATGTCCCGTGAGGCGTTTCGTCTTTTACAATGGCTGTAGTATAAATACAAAGGGACTTTTAAAATTTCCAACGACCCCGCAGAGAGCAATTCTTCGCTCGCGATGATGTAATAATGGAGGGCTTCGTTTATTTATCGCGTCAGCGACGTCAAATTCCGCGTCGGTATCGTTCTTTGGTAATTTCTGGCTCGCATGGCAAAATAACCTCTGGATGTACATTTATCTTCGTTTACTTTATTATTTTGATGTTGCACATGCGGCACGTGACGTCTACAGTCGGATTACGTGGGCTTTCGCTTACGTGACATACTGTATCATTAAATTAAAACGTTTCCGCTAACACAGCGGAGAGTATAACATACGTATTCCTCTAGGCTAACGTAAAACACAACGGAATTGACGCACTCGGTGTGGGTAAAATTTGTATACCTTAATTATCGTGGTTTGTACTTCAATTATCACAGAGTTGTATGATGCCTACCCCGCGTTGTGGCACACTTTCCGGGCCCTGTAACACGCTTTTATGTGAGATTATCTCGCCGCCCGCCCACAGTGGGTTAGAATCGGAAAATCCTGGCCAAAAATCGAAAAACCAACTTCGTTATATTCTGTTTTAATTCACATAGCTTTGTGAAGCAGGGTTTCCTGCGTGTAATACTGAAACGACAGCAACCTAGGTTTTATACCTGCCGTTCTACTTCAGTCGGAAGTTGGCCACCTTCGAGTGCGTAATGAGAAGTGCGGTATGAGAATCGGTCCCGAAATACTCAACGTTCGTGTGTTGTGAATTTTTGTTACCACAAGGTGTATTTCCGACTTAAAAAAATGGAGGCTACTCTTGAAGGGATGTAAAATATTATCTATGCATTGAAATTCAAATTTTTGTATTTGTTATCATGGAAAATAAATGTTAACTCTGCGCTTAAAATACAAACGCGCATGTTAAGGTAGCCAAATAAAAGTAGGAAAATAGTTTGTATCTACAGAGTTCTAACACTAATTCACAATTTAACATGTGCGAAATATTAGTGGAATAAGAAATTCATAAAAATTGGCTGCTTCAAATTGCTTATTTCAGTGAAAAATGCAAAAATAGAAAGGCGCGTCCAATAGAGTGTTCTCGGGGCAATTCTAACTGTTCCTGCGTCAAAGCAGGTGTTCATTCCCGATACAGTAGTAAGTCCCAACCAAGGGGGGGGATGTATATACCTGGTGTACACTATAGACCAGTGGAAGGAGAAATATAGGGTGTCTCAATATTCCGTGAAATATATATTATTTATTTTATACTAGTTAACCTAATCCAACTTAACTGAGGTTGTCCTTTTATAGTTATATTAAGTAGGACCTTTTATCGCGAAAAAATGGTTACATACGGTTACTTTATGGCCGCCATTTTGTTTTTTGAAATATAAAGTACAAATTTGAAATCAGCGACCCAAAAAACATTGAATTCGATATAGTTTGACAAATTTTCTACCGTTCTCGATTTTTGGCCAGGATATTCCGATTCTAACCCCAGATCTTCCGATTATTCGCCAGCGGCGACCTGTGGGGTCGCACAGTGCCCCCAAAAGTCGCCGCTGATTTTTAAGTTAGCCCCCGTCCGTGTTAGAACTGGCCAGCGCCCGGCGCAGTTTCTTCTGCGGCGTCAAAGATACCCACCACACCCTAGGAACGACGAAAACTTCAAAGCGCAGATCCTCATTTCGACCGCATCCACTTCTGTCGGGGTTGCACCGGATGGAGGCGAGGAAATTGTGGGGTGGGTGCGTGTCGACCCCTGAAAGCCTTTCAAAAACGCCGGTCGACCGTTCGAAGGCATTCCCGACACGTAGGAAGAATACCCGGATTTATAGGGTCGTCCGACAACACTTTACTTTTATCCCGGACTCTTTGATCCTCGGAAGGCATTCTGTGCTCGCGCGTGTGGCATCTAAGTGGCGCGTCCGCCACACGATCCACATGGGCGCCGCCGTCTGATGGACCGACGCGAGCAGCGGCGGTCCACCCTAAAAAACGGTGGGGGTTTTAAAGGTCAAATTTGACAGTTAGAACTTCTACGGGTCTTAAAAATTCAGTACTCGCAAAAATTAAGGGAGCAAAAAAAATCTCAATTTTCCCCCGATTTTTGACGGGCTGCGTCTAATTGAAAAATGGTCGTATCGCGAATTTAAAAAAAGCGTTTTGAAGCTCCAAGACTCTAGTTTTTTGGATCTGTAGGCCAACATTTTTTTGAAGCTACGGTTTTAACGCAATCCGAAGAAATAGCGCGAAAAATTTTTTTACAAATTTTTAGCCTTCATTTTCTCGCTCCACGGGCTCGGAAAATGTTTTTTTCGGTTAAACGCCCATATGGATCAGATAACCTGTCTATTCAGCTTCAATTTCGCCTTAAAACAAGTTGTGAGAAAAAAGGGACTTTTTCCCTTGTTATGGTAAATCTACTGCATCAATTTTTTTTTTTCAAATTTACCAAGTGACCGATGCAGAATTGATAAAAGTGGAAAACAATTGTTTTTCCATTTTTATGAAGATTACACAGTGTTTAAGAATAAAAATCATGCTCCTTTAATTTTTTTCAAAACTGAATAATCGGCCCGGAACAACCGCTCGATGGATCGATCTAAAACTCCTAGCCTCCCCATCAATATTTGCTAAGATGCAGTCGATTTACCAAAACAAGGGAAAAATTCATTTTTTTTTCAACTTTTTCAAGTCGATATTGAGGGTGTAAACATTTTTTTTTAAATGTCAGGATTTTATAGGAGATTTATTCCAGTTTCCGAAACTGCTCTTCAATTTCCTGTCCTTTTTCGTTCAATTTCGGATATCTCCGCGACAAATGGACGTAGCAAACAATTAAAAAAAGGAAATTGAAGCTGAATAAAGAGGCTATCTGGTTCATGTTGTCGTTTAACCGGAAAAAAATTACCAGGCCCGTGGAGGGAGAAAAAGGAGGCTAAATATTTGTAAAAAAAATTGTTCGCGCTCTTCTTCGGATTGATCAAAACCGTGGCTTCTCAAAAAATGTTGGCCCACAGATCCGAAAAACTAGAGTCTTGGAGCTTCAAAATGCTTTTTTTAAATTCACGATACGACCATTTTTCACTTAGATACACAGTCTGTCAGAAATCGGGGAAAAATTGAGATTTTTTTTTGCGTAGAGTAGTTTATATACCACCTGGTGGTTGCCGTGTCACACACCTACTGCGTTTAATTGGTCGAAAAAACGTAGAAAATTCCACGAAGGGTCTCCTAAAAGACTTAACTTTTTCTTATAAATCCCCCTCGGTAATCAATTTCTCTTAGTTTCCGCGAGTTCCACGACACAATGCGCGCGAGAGGAGTTACGAAATCACGGCGGAAAACTAGGTGGAAAAGCGGGACTTGATAATTTACCGTAATGGGACATCATGGGGAAAAAGTTTTTCGGGCCATCAGTCTTCTGGAAACTTAAACAGAGGAGCTAAATTGGAAAGTGTGATCCGGGACTCCCGCAACTTCTTAATTGATTTTCAGTTTGCTCGGGCTTCCAGAACTTTTCCCAGTAATTAATACAGGCCGTTTTTCTCCGCACTAGTTTAAAGAAAAACTGGGATAGATCTCCCTTTGATGTTCAGTCCTTGTCAGATATATAAGGCTTTATATGCAAGAACGACCTCTTAATTTTAGCGCAATTGCCTTCAATGCCTTGGATCTTGGAACAGATTTACGTTAGAGCTTTGCACAGGATTGGTAATTTTCACCCTATGCAAGTCATTAATCAATAATGTGATTGGCTCCGCGGACATTTATAAATTATTGAGGTTAACCAAATGTATGTACATATGGAACTAGAGCGTACGTTCAATAAAAGGATGTCGACGTTTCACCCAGTCGAAGAATGATCTTGAGAAGAAAAAGCATTTGTACGAATGTGGACGTGTTGAGCCATCACGTGTTAGTTTTGGTTATAACTCTGCCTGCCTGTTGTCTACGTACTTGTGTCTATCAGACTTTTTCCACGTGTGGAGCGCTACTTAACATGATGAAAGTTACTACCTCGAGTCACTCTCATCGGTTTTACATAACGAGATAATTTAATGGCTTAATAACAGTAGATATAGGGGTAGACGACCATGCAAGCTGTTAGTGTAATTAAAATTGCCACACGATTCATAAATATCCTGTATTGTCTGTCTGCTTTGCAAACTTAATAATTTCAAACGCAGGTATACCAACATTCGTAAAGTCAAGTATAGATCGAACACGATAAAATTGGAAAAATAGCGTTGAGCGTTGTCGGTATCGCATCATCGCTGCAAAAAATAGAAACGCAGGTGTGCATGTAACCGGGTGCATTCGAAGCCGATGTCCATCACCTAATTCATTATATCTACATATTATGAGTAAAATACCACGAAAAAAACTTCACAAATGACCCATGTGTGTTTCATGCCATTGTCGCGTCGATTTCGCCGATTTCCTCCGGAGATTTGTCACAGCCACAACCCCCTCCCCTTACCATACAATTAATGACTAGTATGTTAGACCCAGGCGTGGGATCAAACAATTTTTCAGGCCCAGCGCCTTGGGGCTCGACAGACGACGTTAAAATGTGTGAGATTATAATTCACACGCCTACTTGACGGATGTGTGTGTCCTCTTCTTCCTCCTCCGCGACGAACTGGGTCGGAACGTCCCGGGTTCCTTCTATCTCCTTATTGGATCAGCCGCCCTGCCTCTTCCAAAAATCTAGTTAGCCGGAGTCCCAGATAGCGCGATCCGAATAAGATAATTTCGAGAATCTCTGGGGTACGGACCCTCGGCGCGGCTACATGGGCGGGGTTTGGGGGCCAAAGGGGTGGTCGCCACCTCACTACGTCGTCTCCAAATTTAATGTGTCTGTTTGATATATCCACAGAAATGTATAATGGTGGAATAGTTAAATTTGTTAAACTCGGTCGATCAGACTTCCATCTAAAGCTTCTGCGCCAAAAATTGGTTTTAATACACCTTCCTTTAATTAGGCCTATCGGTTATAAAATTAGGAAAAAGTTTCGGTAGTCTAGTACTTGTATAACTGATAATTATACTTTTTTCGGGGTATAAACAAACAGGCATATCAGTTGTCTCGATAAGCACAAACAGAACCGCTCAAGTTTCAATCGCAACGTAGCGATATATCAATATTTGCTAACGACCTTACCTATTGCTCCGTTATAAACGAAACAAACGACCGGAAAATTAAATTTTCCCTCTCGGGAAAACAACAACAGCGACGTTTGTTTACGAGGTGCTCGCTCAGCCTTTTGAGGTGCTCTTTGAAGTGTATGGCGACACGAGAAGCCCTGTAAGTGCCTAGTTTATCCCAATTAAAATACCTACAAATAATATTCACATCTGTCGCATGTTACTAGGTTTACAGTTGATTCAACAACAAATGAAAAAATACATTTAAGTATCGTGACCATCGAAGCCGTTATATTTCAAGGAAAAGCAAACGGTAATAACTTTATGCTCGCTAGCGTTCAGACAGCCCGAATGATTAACGATAATGGTATTTAAGTATAAAGGAGAAATGTACGTACCTAGATGATGGATTGAAAGCGTTCATAGTATGATGTCTGAAGCTGAAGTATTTTGTAAATTGAATGTATGTATATAGGTGCAATGAGTGATAAATTAAATAGTTTTCATCAAAATATAGACGCTAAGTACCTGGAGCTACTAAATTATGTTGAATTGCTGATACAATATTTTGTTATGGAAAAAAATTAGTCTTGGAACTGAGAACCAATCAACCTCCATCTTTTCCGATAACCAAGCAGCGCTAACGGCAGTCAACTCCATGGAGATACCTCCAGCGCCAATCTTGGAATAGGCATTAAAATAGTTAAGACAACAAGGTGGCACTGCTTTGGGTACCGGGTCCATGGCACTGAGGAGTCAGATAAACCAATCAGAAAAGGTGCTCTGGAAAACCTAATGGTACCAGAATACACCTCCATAGATAAATGGATGTGTACCAAAAATAATACAAGTTGTATATATAGCTCGATAGATAGTATATAAATAGTAGTATCTAGACTTCGTGGTGTTATTCTGAAATAGATTTCCGCATGCTGCAATTTTTGGGACGCCCTGTATCATACCTCTTTGTTATACGTGAGAAGAGAAACGTTCCAGGAGCTGGCAAATTGAATCGCATCCGAGCTTTAAAAGTTTCGGCGTCCTTTCATCCATACGGGATGTTTCTCGTTGCAATTGACTTTTTGTCGGTTTCCAAAGTAATGAGAGTTCTCCATGGCAAACATTGCTCGCTTTATCTGCCGGGCATAAAGCAGTATGGACTGAAGGTTGGAACGGATTCTCAGAGAACAGAGAGAGAGAGAGAAAGGTTAATTCGTGCCATCTACATTTCGCTTGCTCTGTAATCTTGTTTAATTTTGTAAATATTTCAGGAAGTGGAGAGGACGCTCTGACAGGCAAATATTTACAAATTCTCTTTTTCCCCGCTGGAAGTGGATATCAGGGGGGAGCGTTTCGCAGGCTGTATAATGTTATTGAATCAAGGAAATGCCTTCGTTTCACAGTCCCCGTTCCTTCTTGACGATTTTTATCGAGAAAATATAAAATACACGAAGACCGTTTTGTACACGTTGGTAATATAGTCACATACGTTTCGAGGTTTATAACAGCGATAATAAAATTAAAGAATGCCTCAAACGATATTTATTTCAAATGTGTAGAACTCGTAAAAAAAATATTTGGCTTGCAAGATATAATGAGGAACTCGCAAAACATTTAACCGTGAAGCACCCTGTATATCTGATAGGTTGCAAAGGAATGGCGACGAATGTAGAATTTTTACACCGCCTCTACCCTCGTGAACTGCTGACGTGAGATCTTGTGACATATGCCCGAAATCAAACACAACAGTTACAAAAATAGTATACGTTTTCGTGACAGTTGTCTTTAAGAATCCCAGATCGGCAAAACAAGAAGTGACAGGAGAGGGAACGCCTGCAGAAATCTGATGTCTGGAATCCTTTATGCGTAAAAACGTATGTACGACATTTTCAGACCCCCGGCTGGGTGACTGAATGGAAAATAAGAATCGCTCATCCTTAGACAATCGACTGAGCGTAAAGGCAAAACTCCAAGGACTTAGGCAATATGTTATAGACGCTACATGGTGAGTCGGTATTTCAAAAGTATACAGCGCGAGACAAAGCTACGACGAGACTCGCTTCCAGACCAAACGAAACATGTTTTAGGAAGCATTGGCCGTGTGACAATTTAGTCATCTACTAAACCATTGATTGTTTTGTTATATTTATGTTCTATAGTTTCGCTGTCCTGCAGATGTAGACCGCTAGATGGCGCTGAATGGCGCACGCCACGGTGACTCGACGGTTCCAGATAGCGGGATGCGATTAGCACCTCGACAATGTCGGGTTTGCCGAGCGCTCCGTCCAAGTGATTTATCAGGACATTCGCAGTTCGTAGACTCCGGATAAGACCGTCCGAGTGAACCGTGAACGGGATTGTCGGACAAATTGCATTTTCCAAACCGGTGACGCAAACAACGAGGGGTCATACGTAGCACGCGTATTATTCGCTCCGGGTACGTTTTGGGAGTCCGATATTGTCATACATTCGAGACGGGGTCAACGGTGCTTAATAAACTATCGTGAATTGTATAAAGAATGCATGACCAATTATCATATCCGTAGTAGAGACATGACTCACCCATATAAATAACTAACATCCTTTTGGGAAATGTATCCTTTAGTAAATTGCTCGCGTTATTCATGGTGCATTGTATAAAGAATGCATTACCAATAATTATAAGCTAAAGTGAAGACATTACCCACCCATATAAATAATTTACGTCCTTTTATGAAACGTGCCCTTTAGTAACTTGTTTGTGTCTTTTTTCTTATTAATTGTTCGCTTTGCCTACATCAAACGGTAGCGCGGAAATTCCAAAGTCGGCGTCAAATTCCACGGATCGTTTTGTATATATTCAGCGTAAAGGGGTATTAACTTAACTACATTGCAGTATGCTTCCGACAATCCGGTCTCTGGCAGCTACGCGAGACGGCACTAGACTACAAAGGGCTTAATTTACTGTTGTATCATGTTTCGTTGTAAACTCTCCAATTATCTTTAGTTCAGTAGATCTGCAATTATGTAACTTGGCAGTACGCTGCCTGTTTACGTATTAAAATCGTATCTGAGCCCCTCTCGAACAGATATTAAATTAGTTAATCTGTTCCTTGAAGGATGTCATTCGAATTCTCCTGCGAAATGAACGCTCCAAGGGTCTCCGTCTGTTCATTTACTGTTTGATACTAACGTGAATATTATGTATTCGAACCTGCTAACACTTACAAGGAAGGTACTCGGACCCGAACTCTCCGATTTCAATGATTTTTATATATGTTGTAGAACATGAAAAAATAAGAGACACGTATTTTTTTTATGAGCCGAAAAACATTCTAAGGGGGTGAAAATAACCCCTAAAGTTTAGCCCAAAAACACATTTTTTTTTAAATATCTCGAATTCAATTCAATTTTTTTCGATGAAACAAAATGGACATTGTTCCTTATAAAAAAGTACTATTAATCCGTTATGATTTGATTATTAAATGTTGCAACCCCTATTTTTTAGGGGGTGAAATGTGATTTTTTTGTAATTTTCGATAATAAAAATTCGCAAATTGCTTGAAAAATAATGTTTTTGTATACTTGACGTCAAAATAAAGTTTACGTGTTTCGGAATTTTCCTTAAAAATACCCCCAAAAGGGGTGAACCACCCCTAACACAATTAAATTATTCCAGGCATTAAATTTTCGTGAAAATTGGTATACGCGGGTTTTCGAGGATGCTGATCACAAATCTGTAGTCGGATTCTGTGAATTCAAAATGGCGGATCCAATATGGCCGACCAATTATTTTCAAAAACCTGAAATTTTCTTAATTTTTTTTACGTTTTAATTTCCAAGCAATTTTCGAATTTTTATTATCGAAAATTACAAAAAAATTACTTTTCACCCCCTAAAAAATAGGGGTTGCAACATTTAATAGTCGAATCAAAACGGATTAATAGTAATTTTTATAAGGAACAATGTCCATTTTGTTTCATCGAAAAAAATTGAATTGAATTCGAGATATTTAAAGAAACGTGATTTTGGGGCTAAATTTTAGGGGTTATTTTCACCCCCTCAGAATGTTTTTCGGCACATAAAAAAATTCGTGTCGCTTATTTTTTCATGTTCTACAACATATATAAAAATCATTGAAATCGGAGAGTTCGGGTCCGAGTACCTTCCTTGTTAGTGGCTCAGATTGTAACACTCCGCTACTACCCGCTAGATGGCGCTGTCGCACGTACCTCTGAATCTTGGGAGTAACTCTAGTCGACTGTCGTCCTCGTATAAATTCTAAAATATCGCTCGCGGTCCCGCTGTAATATTTATCTAGTTGCTATTGAGAAACGTCTAGAGAGAGCGCATTCAGCTGTCTCCTCTGAGATATGTCGCACAGCTGTAACGTAATACCGCACTCGACGATCTGAAAACGTATCTCAACCAGCTCATGACAGATTACTTGCAAAGTGTATGTAGTTTTTTTTCTCTTCCTCCCTAAGAGTTGCCGCATGCTCGTCGTATTAAGGAAAAACGCTCGGTTAAATTTCCATTCTCGAACAACGTTCCGCAACAAATTCAATCTACCCGACCGCCCGCCCCATTATTTACAGATGCCCGCGTAATCGCATTCATAATGCCCCGGTTGATGCGGGATATTTTTCACCGCTTCGTTATTTTTTTTCTCATCCCCGGGGAAGGCCGTTTCGGAACCGGCGTCCAATTTAGGTTGGGTAGTACGGACGGGCAATCCCGCGCGGTATCTTAGAATTTAAGCGCCTCCGCATGCCCGTCGTTAAACAGTGGCGGGTACCAGTAACGGTTGTTGTTTCCGAAAAATAAACGCGAATAATTTAGTGGGTAAGGTTAAATGTGAGAGCTGATTATTATTCTGATGGTTAATTCCGCGCGGGTTCGAATCCCGCCCGCGACATGTGGCACTATCAATCAGAGAGTGTACGTGTTGTATAATTGTATGATCAGTGGGGGAGTGTCAAATGTCGCCATTGATTTAATTGAATTTAAATCCATTTAATTCGATTTAATTTCATTCTACTCAGTTTAATTCAAATTAATTCAGTTTAACTCAAAGTATTTCGATTTAATTCAGCTTGAATCAGATTCGTTCAATTTACTCAAATTCAAACTGAATTAATTCAATTTAAGTCGGTTTAATCCAATTTAATTAATTTGAAGTCAATCCAATTCAACTAACTATAATTTAATTAATTTCAGATTCATTAAAATCCATTCGGATATCTCAGAGTGTTTCAGCTTAATTTAGTTTGATTCAAATCCATTCAATTTACTCCAATTTAACTCCAAAATTAATTCAATTGAAGTCAATTTAGTTTAATTTAATTTCATATAATGAATCTCAATTTAATTGAAATTATTTCAGTTATTAATTAATTAATCTCGATTTAGTTGAAATTAATTTAGTTTACATCAGTTGAGTTAATTTATTAAGAGACTTAATTTCAGTGTAATTCAATTTAATTCACTTTAATTCAGTTTAATTTAATTTGATTCGTGTTTAACTTAGTTCAAAATGCTACAGTTTAAACTAAATTAATTCAGTTTCGGTTTAGTTCAATTTAATCCAGTTTGTCATTTTAATTTAGTTTAATTCATCACTATTTCATTCAGTAAAACTCAACGTATTTCAGTTTAATTCGTTTTAATTCAATTTACATCAGTTTCAATCTAAATTAATTCGTTATTATGTTGATTAAGCTCAATAAAATTCAGTTTAAGCCCGTTTAATTTAGTTTAATTTAATCTCAATTTCATTGAGTTTAATTCATATATTCTAATTTATTATGATGAGCAATATTAACATTCACTCGAATCAGTCATGAACATATCTAAATAAGCAGTTTCTATTAAAACCTTGTCGGTGTCACTGTCACAAGATCAGACGATTTTTTGCAATGTTTCTTCTTTGGCAGTTCTCCAGCATCATTTTAATAGAGAAGGCTGCCAAAAAATATATTGTCATTAAAATCGAAGTAGAATTTCATATATTATTTAAAGAGAATCTCGCGTTTTATTGAAAGCAATAAAACTCCACGTCCTATCAATTTGACGTCATTTCGCAGTAATTCCACAATAAAGGTCCTCGTCCTCCGGCCATTGCGAGGGATAATTTCAATAAATCTTCGAAATTGCCAGACGAAATTTTTATTATCGCCTACGTATACGCGAAATACGAGGGTAAACCGTTAAGTAATCGGCCTATTCGTGAAAAACCATTTGCAATAGTTCTCATTGTGACATTTTCTTCTCATTGAAACAGACGTGTTACCTCTCGACTATCCGGACTGTTAAGTGATGCCTTCCTAAACATCTTCATAAAGAATAAATGTAATATTTTGACAATATTGTAAAAAACACTTTAGCGCTACATTGTTTACCTAACAGCTTACCCCCGTATCGATAGAATATATTATTATATTCCAGAAAATTCAACGCGTAGGTGCTTTCTTGTTCCGGAGGCGTTATCACAAAGGTTTTTGCACGTAAAGTTTCTTAAAATTGGAAACTTTGAGAGCCCGCCTTTGTAACACACGCGATAAATCCAGAAAAACCTTATTACACGCTATCTGTTAGCTGTTATATCCCTATATTTCAGGCCGTTAGGAAAACCGCGCGAGACGTTGAGGCGTATGGTGCGTTATTCACTACGCCGTCTAATAATTCACTTTTATTACGCAAAGGGAGCACGTGTGGAAGAGGTTTTGTGCCGAATTTGGGCCTCGTCTAGTGCGCAACAGAGCCAGCGTAGCGAAAAAATGCTGACAAATTCATTTTGCAAACTTAACTTCAAACCACCTCCCCCCAACCCATTGTGCTGGAAAAGTATACACTTGCACATTTTTTAATACCATCTACGTGTATGAAATCCACTCAAAAATTCGCTCAAAAGCTTCATTTGCTCAAAAAATCAGCTCCAGATCTTATCATGATACATACGTGTTCCAATTTTGAAGTTGATATCTTAACGAGTACTCGAGTTATCGTAGACAGAGAAAAGATTAAAACTTCTCGGCGATTCAGAATATTTTTAGGCAACAATTTTTTTCTCCTACACAATACTTTTGTTCAGTAACGCGTATGTGGAAGTAAGTATAGATAAATACAGATTTCCGGCTTGCCGAAGCAGCGAACTAACAAAAAAAGCACCCTACGACTGGCCGAACAATATTTAATTAAAAATCAAATCCAGAAACCGATTATTTGTAATCCCCTATAACCTGTCCGCAATGGAAAATTTTGTTTGAGACTCGGCCATCTCGTCCCTCGCTAATCCGGTACCAAACGGCACACCGGGGCAATTCCAATGTACAGGGCTTACCAACAATTCGACAAAACTCTCGACATTTGTCCTCCGGTTTTTGCAACTCGACTCGAAAGCTGTATCTCATAGTTTCTCCTTTGTTTTCACCGATCTTTGAGCCGTTATAGTTTCACTTGTCCAACTGAATCCCCTGAGGAAGTAAAAAGTTATCTAAGTGACAAATTATCCTATCCATCACCTTGTTCTGTTAAATATCCATCCTGTTAGACTGTTTCAAATTCTGGAGTTCTTTCGATTTACATTTTAATCCATATTATATTGCTGACTATCCAAATTAAATACAAATGGTAAACGAAATAAAACATTTACAAATAGATGATCAATCATGTGCTGTCGAAACAGGTTAGGGATCGAGTGAGCTGGTGTAGTCGACGGCGCTTCTGTTTGTATCGCGAGATAGAAGCTTCACTTATCATTGCAGGGGTTCTAATGAAAGCACCCTTCGTTCCGCACCCTCTAAACTTCCATAAATAATTCATGTCGAAGTTTGGGCAGCGGATAAACCTCTCGCGGTGATGAAAATATTAGAAAAGTTCTGGAAGGAGGGCGGGTTTTTTCTTCGGGCATCCTTTAATTAAGAGACAATAAGTTTCCTAGTAATAACGGTGGGTTTTAAGTTCGCGAAGGACGAAGCCGCTCTGCGCCTTAATTAAAATTTTCCTTATTGGGATCGGGGAAGTTTCACAGAGCGGAGGAGGATCGTTTTGTTGCAGAAAAATCGCAGTTTTAACTTTAATATCGTCTTCGTATTTCATTCTAGGCACTTGGCTTTCAAGGGTTTATCTCGTAATTTAAATTTTCATTCGCCGAATCATTACGTTTACTTATTAAGTAGAGTAGCTATGCTGGTTCTGTCTCACTTTATAAGGAATGTTCCGTAAAGGCATTGTGAGGCATAGTATGTTGTTAGAAATGCTTTCACAATTTGAATTTATGACGAAATTGGTTAACTCGCAAGTATCTATACCATATAGTAAATTTACATCCAACAAAATGTACAAACTATTGGATTATTTTATACTAGGCACTTGGCTCTCAAGAGTTTATCTTGTAATATAAATTTTCATTCACAGAATCGTTATATTTTCTTAGTAGAGTAGTTATGCTGGTTCTGTCCTACTTTAGAAGGACAGAAGAAGGAAGAACTTTATCTCTCAAACATCTATATCGTATAGTAAATTTACATCCAACATAATATAAAATTAAATACAAACTATTGCATTATTGTATCGTTTTGTGAAGTAATAAAATATAAAAACCAATTAAAATCCGAGTTCAATTTTGAATGAGAACCACCGTTGCAGCACTGCTAGATAGACCAACAAAAAGCGATTTTTTTTTAATATTGATTGTATTTACGTTGGCCTTTTTTTTCAGGACTCAGAGTTGTGCATAGCCCTGGCCTTCGCTCTTCAATATGCCAGGCTCTGCGTGTTCTGCTGGATGCTGCTGATGACACACAATATGCACCACCAATTCAGAACTGGCCTACACCTTGTACCTATCACAGACAACCATATCGCAAAGAATTTCATAAGGTAAGACATACACCCTAGGAAATTGCACCTTTAGATATTATCGATACATGGTGTAGAAGAGAATAAATTAAAAGACACCAGTAAAGACAGACAAAGACAGTTAGATGCCACATTGTTTCACGCTTGTGCACGTATTAGAAACGTATGAGACCTGCGCGTAATATAAAGTGGAGGGGGGTACTTGACACTGCCTATCGCCGAATTTGAGTGAAACTCAGTACTCTTTCGCAGCTATGGATGTGTACATCGACTTAGGTGTCTGAAACGAAATTCTTACGTAATTTTTAATACGTATTCTTACAACACTAGTTCTAACACTTCAGGGGAAATATTATTTAGGACTTTTAGAATTCTGGCCCGTAAATCATTTAAATTTCGTGGTCTTTCATGTTCATATCCGTAAACAGTTTGTTTTATTTGTTAAATATTTGTTGACATTTAAGGAACCGTTTATAAAAAATGGCCCAACGATGGAATCGCCTAAAATATCAACCCAAACATTTAACTTCTCGGGACACTGCGTACGCACAGGAATACTCAAGTGCTTATTTTCCGTACACCAATAACATATAATTTATGGACGGGGCGTCCCGCCTACATATTTTATTGCTACCCTATCACGAAAGACAGAGAATAGGTAACGCTCATAAAAGTCTTAAAATGACATATCAGTCTGGCAACTATGGATATAATATTTCTCTGTCAGTTCCCTTTACTTGAAGAGTTTATTCTTTTCTATCTTTTAATGCTCGGCTTTGAAATCTTGGACTTTCCAACCCTGTATACAAACCTATTTATTATCTTTCTCTTGTAAAATTTAATATTTGCAATAGTTTTCAACTTGTATGTTGACAAATACATCCGTGTTCCATCTGTCATTTCTTGAGCTGAAGCTAGCATATTTCTATGCCTTTAAGGTAAACGAAGAGACCTTCAGCCCAATGTAAGGCAGGGCTATTTTAACACCCTTGCCGCCCTTAAATCGATCTGTATATTATTAAGCTTGACCCACATTTTTCAGATGGGTTAGTTCAAATTTTCAGTCAGATGTTTGCACGGGATATAGCCTTACAGCGTATTTATCCTCACAAGCATAATATATATTTGTGTCTCATAGCCGTTATCTTAAAAATATATATAAAACTACGATTTTCTTCCTTCCTTGATTAAGCTAACGTCAGTCACTTTATGTGTCGCTTAAAACTTCTGTCGTTAGCGGTTTCCCTTGTGTTTTCTCGCGTTTTTAAATTTACTTCAAATTTGTTTTCTAATTCCCACTCGGCTTAGTCTTCTAGAGTTCTAGAATGTTCACATCAGCTAGGATGTTTGGTTGGATAACGCTCTTTGTTCGGTTTGATTACAACAAATTGCTCAACCTAGATGTTTTATCCATTTATTCACAAAGCAAGCAAAATTCGTTGAACATTTCAGATAATTGAAGCTGACTGTTTATGCTAAAATCCGTAAGCTCTTGTCAATTACAAATTTGGCAGAACGGGATTTCAAGAGGTCCTCGTAAAATTGGGTCGTATAAATTGCCACTAAACCCTGCGCCTTATTCCTATTTACACTTCAAAGGCACTTCAAGCTAAACAAACAAAACTGAGCCCTTGTATTTACGATTTATCAAACAATAAAGTTATTATTATCCAAGTTGGGGACTGGGCCACCAGGCAGAACGGTACATACAGGATGAGCTAAAAAAATCTACAAAACATAGTTATCAAAATTAATGATATACGGGGTTTGTCCGGAAAGTAATGTCAGTGAGCTTTGAAAAATGGTTTTTATTGGTTCTATGTGTACAAATCTTTAGAAACTTTCAAAATACATTCCTCCTGCGTCCACACACGGTTCCAGCGGGTCTTCCACGCATCAAAAGCCGCACGGTAGTCGTTTTCCGGAATCGCCTTTAAAGCGTCGGTGCAAGCCTTCAGAATGTTTTTCACCGACCCAAAATGCTGTCCTTTCATTGGGGTTTTGAGGCGCGGAAACAGAAAAAAGTCTGGGGGGGGCCACATCGGGGCTGTAGGGAGGCTGGAGAACAACGGTGATGCCTGCCTTGACGAGGTAATCGGCCACGAGGAAGCATGTGTACGAAAGCGCATTGTCGTGGTGAAGCTTCCAGGATTTTGAGATGTCTGGCCGGACGCGATTCACCCTGCGTTTCAGCCGCTTCAGCACCTCGACGTAAAACTTTCCGGTTACGGTTGTCCCCTGCAGAACGAACTCATGATGGACCAATCCCCGGCAATCAAAAAAGACAATCAGCATTATCTTGATCTTTGACCTGGACATCCTGGCCTTCTTGGGGCGAGGGGAGTTCAACGTGTGCCATTCCGCACTTTGCCTCTTCGTCTCCGGATCGTATTCAAAGACCCAACTTTCGTCCCCGGTAATGACGTCATCAAGGAAAGCGGGGTTGTCTTCGCAGGTGTCCAAAAGTTCTTTTTTTGATCGTCCGTTAGCACTTTTGGCACGAGCTTCGCGCACACCTTCCTCATTCCTAAAGACTCCGACACAATTTCGTGAACAATGGTTTTCGTAATGTCTAATGTTTCGGAAATTAAACGGACACTTAGACGACGGTCAGTGTTCAACAAGTCAGGCACATGTTTCACATTGTCGTCGGAACTGGAGGCTGATGGCCGTCCAGCGCGGTTCTCGTCGTTGACATCTTCCCGACCTTCTGCGAAGACCTTGTGCCACCGGAAAATTTGCCTGTCCGAAAGACAATCGACGCCTAAAGCCTTCTTCAACATTGGAATGGTTTCCGCAGCACTCTTCTCCAGTTTCACACAAAACTTGATCGCCATCCCTTGCTCAAGCGAACGTTACATTTTTTCTTGCACCGGGTCACTGTAACGACTCTCAAAGAACGAGTGATGCGACCGCTACAACGACCGATTGCCAACTGACGCTTGTTGGATCTTGTTGCCAGATCCCCCCCACCACAATCCCAGCACGTAAAGCGCGGGCTGGCGCGTACAGTCTCGGGAAAAAAATTCACTGACATTACTTTCCGGACAAACCCTGTACGTTACCTTAATATTGTGTTGCCAGTTTGCAGTGTAATACCGGATATTATTTGTTACTGTTTATGTTCATTACTTCAGAATGTGATATCTATACGTTACAAGAAGCAATAACTTGATACATCACAATTTGTTTCTTTATTACAATTAAGGCAATTCCACGATGAAGCTCAAAACAAAAGACGACTGTGTAGAGCAAAAAGAGCAATATGTTTAACCTTATCAGTTTCTCGTGACAGTAAAGGCGACAGACGAGGCCCGGGTTGCCTCGAATATTATTTATGTAGTTTGTTTTTTGATATGAGAGAACTCGCTTATTAAATCCGTATTTACGCTTATTAAATACGTACGTCACATTGTACAGGGTGTCGTTGAATTTTCCTTCTCAGTTAAAAACAACTCGAAATATTGGCGACGAGATATTAAATCGGGACACCCTGTACGTTATTCCATTAACTACACTGTATGGCTGAAATAAGTTCTTGTGAGGTGCCAGACAAATCTTGTCTCTCTCAAATCCGTGCACAGCGTAACTGTGGGACACTGTGAGTTGAAATGTCAAGTGTGTCCAGAAAAATAGTATACAGACATCGGAATCGTTAGGTTGAAAAGGGAGTGGTACGGACAAAACGAGCTCGTGTCACGTAGATCGCGACGTATCACGTAAAACAATGCTTGTCCTTCTGTGCTGCGTCAGCAGAATTAATCTGCGAATTGCTATCGGAAAAATAAAACTAACAGGCGAGGCAATAGTATTCGTGCATTGTCACCAGATTTTCAACCCAAAAAAGAAAACAAACGTCACTACTATTTGGTGGATATGTATTCCCTCAGATTTTATTATTATATACATATAATAAAGTAATATCATTGTAATATATAAACTAATATATTACAACTAATATTTCATTACCTTTGTCGGATATATAATATTGTATGTATTCTCAAATTAATAGCCAGTTAAAAAAGGAAAGGAAATAAATTGCCACACCTAATAAGTACGTCCCACTCAGTGGGCGGGACAGTGATGACGTAGTGAGCCGATTCGCATTGGTGGCACTCCCTCAGAACCACGCCCCTTCTTCGCCGCGGAGGCCAAGGACTGGAGTGGGAGCAATTATATCTGAATCGTGTAACGCCACGGCAACGTCTGCGTCTGTCTCACTTTATAAACCTCTTCCACCACATCTGGAGAATAGAATTTAGTTAACATACAGTATACGTATGCATATTGTATGTTGTACAGGGTGTCCCGGAAAATGTGGGAAATCTAGATAGAGCATGAAAAAATAAGATGACAAGTTCCTATAATTTTTTTTCCTACAGGCCCTCCCTACTAAGATATTTGTCCCTGAAGGACGCCGATGGAAATCGGTTTTTCTTGAATAACTCTTAAAGTACCTAATAGAATTATTTAATTTAGGCATTAAGTTGTAAAACTTAGTCCGCCACTGGCAAACTAAACACGCTAATAATGTGTCAAGGACATTATTTCAAGCGATCC
Organism: Aromia moschata; assembly: GCA_029963805.1. Taxonomy (NCBI): domain Eukaryota; kingdom Metazoa; phylum Arthropoda; class Insecta; order Coleoptera; family Cerambycidae; genus Aromia; species Aromia moschata. Next base: position 425,466 of record JAPWTK010000015.1, on the reverse strand, counting down.
TTAGTAGTGTCTATCATGTTAAAATTTTATAAAATTCTATTAAGTGCTTTAAAAGTTATTCAAGAAAAAATGATTTCCAGCGGCGTCCTTCAGGGAATATCTTCGGAGGGAGGGCCTAAAGGAAAAAAATTATAGGAACTTGTCATCTTATTTTTCATGCTCTATCTGAATCCGAGAGATTTGCCACATTTTCCGGGACACCCTGTATACATAGTATTTCGTTATTCATGTTTTATAATCCATTGAAGCTTGAAGCGCGTTTTGTGCAGCTATATTAATTTGGCCGCATGAATATTAACTTTGAAGTCAGCATATTCATAAAATATTTTTCGATCCATACACACAGCGTGCCTAGAGTGATATTAAATAGTTTTTAAAAAATCCTCGGCTATGTAATTATAAGATAGATAATATAAATTTGTTTTCAAGTATACACTGAGAGAAATAATGAACAATATATTTGAAATTGAGTTTGCATTCAATTGTCGTTTGAAAAATACTGAATACACAAGTTTGTATAACTCTTCCTCTAACTTTTAAATTGTGCAGCTTTTAGACTAATTGTTTCTAAGATACGCTGCGCCGGTTTAATCACCGGAAGAAGTTACACAGACCAAAACAAACGGAGAAGCAATCAAGTTCCCGGGATTTTAGTACGGCTTCCCATTTCGTGTTTCTATTTAAGTTATCGGATGACTGACGCACCAAGAAACTTTTTCCCTATAATTTTCTATTAGTGTAAATTATCCTTTCCGTCTTTCCACCTAGTTTTCTGCCCTGATTTCTGCCCTATTCGCGCGACAGGCCGTCTTCTACATTATTCAGACGGGTCGAATCGGAACCGACATTAGGTATAAATTTGTGAATGTGAAATAACGTTAGGACCTCAAACCGTTACCATCGATAAAGAAGGCCTTGGCCCTTAGAGGTGACGTCAATACTCCGAGGTGAATCATTTAACTACACTAGTAACAAAAATTAAAGGATATTAAAAAAATTCAAAATTTTTGGATGATTTTCAACAAGAGATAACTCGGAGAAAAATGGTCGTACAGAATATAAAAAAAAAGGAAATTGTAGCCTCAAGTGTCTAGTTTTCAGATCTGGACTTAAACATTTTTTTAGCGGGAGTGGTTCTCACGTAATCATTCGAAAAACCAACAAAAAACTATTTTTCCAAATTTTTGCTCGTCTTTAAAATGGTCTGTGGACTTCAAAAAAATTGTTATCATCATGCGACCATAAAGCTCTTTTAGACAATTTAATCAGCTTTAATTTGACCTCTTAACGAGCTCCGTACGATGATTTGCCGCGGAGTTATCGTCGATCAAAGCAAAAAAGTCCTTTTCAACTTTGACAATCAATTACTCGGGAACTAATGATCGTACAGAAAATGGAGGTAGGATTTTGGAAACTGCAAAACATTCTCTATAATACACAATCGGGGGCGATTGATAAAAATATTTTTTTAAGCGATAATGTTGGCTGAAAAAAAAGTTAAAAATTTGCGAATTTAAGGATATTTGGAAAGTTTGGTATAACTGGATATACTGGATGAACGAAGGATATCGTCGGTAATTTTTTAACCTCAAAGTGTCCCCATAAAACCCTCAAAGTTGCAAAGCGCTGCGATTTTTTTCTTAGTGCCCCGAAAGTTTAAAGGACCCCGCAACAATCATATGGATTTTGGTTCCCGGCCAATTTTTCTGGGGTTGAAATATGTTGTACTTTGAATCCCCCTGAACAAAAGTTTTCATGGCACCAAGGTCCAAAAAATCAACTCCAAGCAAGTTACGAGCCGTCGAAAGTCAGACATCTGATTTTTGACGGCCGTCGAAATCGGAATTTTTTTGGAATCTATTACTTTTAGCAAAAATTATTTAAGAACAAAAAGTCTTAGAATTAGTCAAAGAATACCCTCAATTTTTTCAGAATTTTTAGAGATGATTTTTTGGTTTTTTAAAAAACGGCGAAAAATTGCAATTTTTCGTAATTTAAAAATCATCTCTAAAAAATTCTAAAAAATTTGAGAGTATTCTTTAACTAATTCTAAATCATTTTTGTTCTTAGATAATTTTGCTACACAATTTTTGAAAAAAAAAATTTTTTTTTCGATTTTTCCCAACGAGTAATGTTTTAGAGCAAAAAAACTATGGATTGTCGCCAAAAAAAATCATATTGAAGTTGAAAAAAATGCATAAAAACTGCTTGTTACGGTGATTTTTTCCGAAACGATAAATTTAAACCTTCGGGGCACTAAGAAAAAAAATCGCAGCGCTTTGCAACTTTGAGGGTCTTTTGGAGACACTTTGAGGTTAAAAAATTACCGACGATATCCTTCGTTCATCCACTATATCCAGTTATACCAAATTTTCCAGATATCCTTAAATTCGCAAATTTTTAACTTTTTTTAGCCAACATTATCGCTTCAAAAAAATTTTTTTATCAATCGCCCCCGATTGTGTCTTATAGAGAATGTTTTGCAGTTTCCCAAAACCCTACCTCCATTTTCTGTACGATCATTAGTTTTTGCAAAAAAAAAAAGAACTTTTTTTGCTTTGATCGACGATAACTCCGCGGCAAATCCTCGTAGGGAGCTCGTTAAGAGGTCAAATTAGAAGCTGATTAAACTGTCTAAAAGAGCTCTTTGGTCGCATGATGAGAACCGCTCCCGCTAAAAAATTTTAAATCCAGATCTGAAAACTAGACACTTGAGGCTACAATTTCCTTTTTTTTTGTATTTTCTGTACGACCATTTTTCTCCGAGTTATCCCTTGTTGAAAATCACCCAAAAAATTTGAATTTTTTTAATATCCTTTAATTTTTGTTACTAGTTTATGTAATGCACTAGCTAGAGAATAACGAAACGTAGATCTAACCGAACCATCGGGTCTGATAAAACTTTTAATTAAACGCGCAGTAATTGTTTTAATCTAACTTATAAAACTTTGCGTTCCATCAGCGTAATTGTATTTGTAAAACTTCGTTATTTGTCCCGATGTATTTGTCAACCACCTTTCCCGTCTACCAAAACGTGCTAATTCAATTCCCCGATGCTATCTAGCTAATTCAATAGGGGACGCCGGAACTCCTTTATCTGTCTCTTTTGCAGATATTCGCTGACTGGTTGGGGCCTGCCCGCTATCCTTCTGGGGGCCAGTATCCTAATACAGTCGCACGATAAGGGCGGCAAACTGCTCGACACCGCCAGCCTCAAAGGGCAGAACTGTTGGTAAGTAATTAGATACGTATTATACGCCTGTGCGGACCATCTACCACGACCACGGCCTCACAATATGCCCGGATTCGAAGCGGACAAAGACCGGAGCTGATGGGAGATGTATAAACTGCTCGTCAAAATTAGCGTAACACTTTTTAGATGAATTTCTGTTTGAATTAGATACTTGCGGTTTGAAAATTCCGGTAACCGAAAACCCCACGTCGAAATTTGAATTCGCAAGATTTTCATGGTAACTTCAGAGTCCCACAATATGGACTAACGAGGACGCTGTCAGGTAAAAACCCTATTCTGGCACACACTACGACCTCTGTATGCTATGTGGGTAGTAGTTAGTCTCTAATTTATATCCTAGTATCACATGAAGTATCTCGAAGTTGACTAGACTCACTGAGGACATTCGATTGAACGCCAAAAGTAAAATTCCACTTCCCAATCTACCCCTTGCAAATTTGCTACGTTGAGGGGATGTAAGCAGATCTCTACACGTGGGGTGACTTAGAAAGAGTTCCTGAGTAAGCCTGCACCATTGTAGCAAATTTGCAAGAGGTAGTTTGAGGGTGAAATTTTACTTTTGTTGCTCAACCGACGGTCCTCAGTGAGTCCAGTAAACTTCGAGATACTTGATGTGATGCTAGGACATGAATTAGAGACCAAACGACTGCCCACGTAGCCTCTAACAGTGGTGGAACCAGAGGGGGTGGCTGGAGGGGTAGGTGTAGCGATGGTCTGGAGGGATGTTTGAATGGTCTGCGGGTGAAAATTGGTTGTGACACCCCAGATCAATTGATTTTAGCAGCATTTGGATCAATGAAACCGCCAACCAGTGGTCAGAGTATGTTAAACCCAGCATAACTGCAGAGGGATGAATGACGGGAGCTGGAAATAGGTTGAAAGGGTGGGGCAGCGACCAAATGCTCAGAAATTGTTGGGGAGGTCGTAACGTATGCCAGGGTAGGGTTTTTACCCGACAGCGCCCTACTTAGTCCATCTTGTAGGACTCTGAAGTTGCCGTCAAAATCTTGCGAATTCAAATTTCGTCATGGGGTTAGTTTTTGGGGTGTGGACGGCGAACCGTTTAAGTAACAGTGTAGCGACTTCGGGTCATTAAAAACAACCCTATAGGCTACCGGAATTTTTAAACCGCAAGTCTCTATCTCAAACAGAACGAAAATGGCGCTCATAAAAAAAGTGTTAACGCTAATTTTGACGAGCAGTTTACTTCGAGACAGTCCGAAGTGGGTGGGGGTGTACCGTTTTTTCATGAATAGTTCTCAGATGTGTAACGGATACTCTGTAATCTTGAGGTCAATTTGAAACGGAGTAGGAGACTCAACATATTTACTACGTGCATTATTGTATCGAACCAATTTTAAAGGAAGGCTACTCTTTATCAATTTTCCGAAATATTTGACGAATTATTTACGATACAAGAATTATATACATTGCAATCTTTAGATTATAGCGCACCAGATGTGCTAAGTTAATTCTCAGTGTAAAAAAAGCGAACCCTCCAATTCCCTCGGGCCTTTTATTAAAAATAGCCGACGACGTTTAAATATTTACAGTAGTCGGATTAAATGTTTTTCGCGGACGGCACGGGGGGCCCTTCCTAACGAGGGAGAACTAGGATAATTACAACCCGGCCTGGCTTATTTACGTTAAACATTCAACGCGTTCAGCGGCGAAGCATCTCGCCCCGTCTGTCTCCCTTATTAAATTCTGCTCGCCCTTTTTCCGCGAGGCGCTGCAATTCTGCGGGAAACAGGACATCGTAATGGCGCGGTGTTGCCTTGAAAAGGCTTGCAGTAGACGGCAACTCGCCTCGGCTTGGACGTAAGCGTAATAAAAATAGGTTATGTGCTACGTACACGAAGTAGCCTCTGATAATAGCGGGTTAGATACAACTAAAAGTTTATAATTAAATTTTAAATTCAGGTTAAATTAAAGTTCAACGTTTATAAAGTGGAATTATTTAATTTGCAATCAACAATGCAATAAAACCATAAACATTTTTAGGGAAGCTCTTGAATTAATTAGCTCGATTAGGTTGAATTAATCAATTATATCAATTTAATTAATTAATTCAATCTTTTCTTTAAGGAATACTTGTACAGTATTCCTTTGGTCTGAGTCCTTTGGTCGAACCAAGAGCCTATTTAGCTGAACATTTCCACACTCTATGACGTAACATTCTATATCCAAACTTAATTTATAAGAATTAATCAGGTATATTAATTCAATGAATTCAATCATTTCTTTAGCGTTTTTTCTTGTTTTTAAGAGCAGTATTACTCTTGAATTAATTAACTCAATTCATGTGAATTAATCAATCATATACATTTAATTAATTCAGTCATTCCTTCAGTATTTTTTTTCTTGTTTTTAAGAGCAATGCAACTCTAGAATTAACTCAATTTTTGTGAATTAATCAATCATATTAATTTAATTAAGTCAATCATTTTTTTAGTATTTTTTCTTGTTTTTAAGAGCAATTCGACTCTTTAATTAATAAACTCAATTTTTGTGAATGAATCAATCATATTAATTTAATTGATTCAATCATTTCTTCAGTATTTTTTTCTTGATTTTAAGAGAAAGCTAACTCTGGAATTAATTAACTAATTTTTTGTGAATTAATCAATCATATTAATTTAATTAAATCAATCATGTCTTTTAACATTTTTTTCTTAACTTTATTTTCTTTACATTAACTCTATCAATTTAATTAATTCACTTATTTCTTCAAGGAATACTTAAACAGTTCCTAGGGTTTATCAGGAGCCCATTTTGCTGTAGAAATTCGCATTATGTGACGTAACGTCCGACATCTCCTGATGAAGCAACGCCTAAGCTCTTAATTTTAAGGTAGTTTGAAACGAAGCTGGGCTAGTAGATCGGGGCAGTTTCAAAGCTGCGGCCTCCCATCGCCGCTACGTGATCTCCGTGAAATATTCAGAAGTGGGATATGTCACGCGGTGGGGATTTCCTAGTGTTTGTGGTGCGCGTTTACCGTTTACGAAAATACGATAAACATGGGCATTATAGAGGGTTTTGGTTGGATTCGAAAGAGTATCTGTTTTTAACGTGTCGTGAAAAATGTGGCGGCCGCCGCTGCACGTTTTATGGCCATTACCACCCAGCTGAATGTGCAGTAACGGGAAACCCGGCGCAACGGCAGCGCAACGTAATTACGGCATAAATCTCTAATTCCGCGTGCGGCGAAAGATCCTTTCAGCCGAAGTCGGAATGCATGCCGCATTTAATGACAATCCAATTAATGAATGATAACTCTTCCGCTTCGCCGTAATATCCGCGGTTCCGAGGCCCTTTGCTTCCGCTTTAATTAATACGGAAAGCAAACAAAAATAAGTATTTCTGGTGCCGTCTTCAGAAGCAGTAAAACGTATACATAAGTACATGGTAAAGCTTTATGTATAATTAAAACGATACCTACATCTACCATATAGATGCCTCTAATCTGTATGGGTGAGGGATGAGTCAGCATACACACAATGTGTGGTTTCATTAGTTGAATAAGTTTAAACTGTAAAGTATTGTTGATTACAAAATGCATATCACACTGGCAAACGTGTTGAAGACACACGCGAAGGTTTTTTAGAAACATTTTTAGTCATATAATTTTTATTTTCATATTTATTTAAATCTAAACTTCGGCTATATTCTAAATCCGAAGTTCTATAGTAAGTTGAATTTACCTTCTGAGAGTTTTTATAATGATAGGCTGACGGAGCTGGCGGCTCTCTTAAGGCTAAATTTAAATAAAGTTGCCGCTTCTCCTCTAAAGTTTTCTCTAATTAACTTTAAATAGTAACTTTTAGCCGTTATATCATTACAAAGTTTAAAAAAATTTACATTTTAAGTGCAGTAAAAGTTTTATTTAGTTTGTAAAGTATACCAGGTACAGTTTTGCCATTAATATGATCCTCTCTCAGTAAAATAGTTTGTAAGTTAGGTTTAATTTAATTTTTCTTTTTAACAGAATTTTTAATTTCTGTGTAATTATTTTTCTCGATATTAATAACGATGCAGAATTCTAAAAATGTTTGTTAAGTAAATGGTTTTAAAGTATATAAAAACCATACAATTGTTCACAGAAAGTGATCATTGCGTGTTGAATATCTGAAGTAAACTTTTTTTGCGGTGATACTACAGTTATTATAATAAAAAAATAAATAGATGCCATTTGATATAAATTAGAATTTTTCATGTTGCGAATCGTAGATAGCGGTGCACTCGTATCTACGTATAGTTAGTGACTACCTGCATCGTAATCCTTTTTAGCGTGTACACCCTGTATATAGAACGTGTCCTCAACCACCGTTCGACGAGCGTACAGATTAGAGAGGCGGCCATGAGGAAACAATCAATTTTTATTTCATTATCTCGAAAGGAAATGTGGGCTACGTGCACGTTTTAGATAAGGCACGCTGAATGAATTTATGAGATGAAACTAATTTGATTTTTTTTCGCGCCCCGAAAAACAGGGCGGTTTAATAAAAAAAAAGGCCGACCGACCAGTAAGACCCTACCGTTTAGATGCCTCGAATCTGTATGGAGGAGTTATGACCAGCGTAAACAGGTTTAATCACGATCGGTTATTAATAAATTCCTTATCAACGTTCGTTTTGTTGTGATCGAAGTATTATTTATGTCTTAGAGTTTTTTGTTAGAGTTATAACATGATTATATAATTGTCAGCAATAAGCGCTAAATGCGCATATATTTTTTTAAAGGTTCCTGGACAAGAATGCTTTCGTGTACGGACTGCTGGTGCCCAGCTGTATCCTGATAACCATCACATTTTATTATCTCGTCCGATCCGCCGTCCTTGCTCGCTACATCATCAGCATGCAGGCTGATATCCGGACGAGAGAGAAGATGCGTCGCAAGAGGACGCTCCAGATTCTCCTCTTCACAAAGGTGAGTCTTGAGTTCTAAAATGTCTTCCCTGTGAGTGTAATTCCAGCAATTAACATTTATAATCAATGGACTACTGCAATCAATCAATAAACTGCACGTTGCATATATCAACATAGCGAAATTGAATTCGCAGATAGAGCCGAGAAATACAATTCCTGATAGTTTCTCATTCGCGACAGCATCTGTTGCGCCTTTTTTATCTTTTATATAGGAGCGGAGCCCGAAGGAAATTGGTTCAACACCGAAGTAATTAGCACACTGAGCCTGAATTTTAGAAATTTACTTTTGTATGGTTCTTTTCAAGTTCTACCCTTAGGTTTCTCGAAAATTATCCACTTTGTCTCACCTGAACCACCCTGTCGCCGGTAATAAATCCCCCTCTCCCCTTTCAGCGCCGGCTTTATTCATGCCCGTCCGGAAGCAACAAGTTCGTTTAATTTAGATCCGCTTTTAAAAAACATTTAAAACAGCCCCCGCTTCGTTTTCGCCTTATACCGCGTCGTAATCCAACGGAGTTTTTTACGCCCTTTCGGCTTTTCAGCCGCTAGCGTTATCCACTACTGGACATGTTCGGGGAGCTTTCGAGGCTTTTTTAATTTTAGTTCGTAAGAGGATCAAAGGGAAATTGGAAAACGTGAATTTTTCTGGTTCCCGCAGCGTTATGATCGGGAGGAAAATATAAACTAATGATTTTTACTGATGGATACAAATTTGATTAGCATTTTTGTGTCAATATTTTATTACTTAATTAAATAATGTCTTTGAAATAATAATTACACAGGCCCAAAAAAAAGTGTCTGGTTCTGGGATGGAGACTTTTTCTTATATATTTTGTGCCGCTGAATCCGAATTCATCATAAAAAATAGGGGTTCCGCAGCTAATTTTGAAGATAACCTCAAAAAACCGCCGAAAACGACGTGTTTCGGTTGTAAAAGCTTGAGAAGACCAAAAAAAATGCCCACAAAAAAAAGTGTCTGGTTCTGGGATGGAGACTAACTTTTTTCTTATGTATTTTATACCGCTGAATCCGAATTCATCATAAAAAATAGGGGTTCCGCAGCTAATTTTGAAGACAACCCCAAAAAACTGTGGAAAACGACGTGTTTCGGTTGTAAAAGCTTGAGAAGACCAAAAAAATGCCCACAAAAAAAAGTGTCTGGTTCTGGGATGGAGACTAACTTTTTCTTATGTATTTTATGCCGCTGAATCCGAATTCATCATAAAAAATAGGAGTTCCGCAGCTAATTTTGAAGATAACCTCAAAAAACAGTCGAAAACGACGTGTTTCGGTTGTAAAAGCTTCAAAGACCAAAAAAAATGCCCACAAAAAAAAGTATCTGGTTCTGGTATTACTAACTTTTTCTTATGTATTTTGTGCCGCTGAACCCCCGGAATATTCCCAGATTTCCGCTCTCAGAGATACAACAATCTTCAGATTTGTCTTCAGCTTGCTGTTGTTTCAAGTTATTTTCGTAGTTTGAATTCCAAAAAGTCAAATGCAAGTATGTTCATGTGATTACTAAAGAGTTTCCACTTAGTCTTTATTTTAGACTGATTCAATCCACGTTATTCAAGATTTTACCGTTAAAAACGCAATTTTTACATATTCTTGAGGATGATCTTTGAAATTCACTTGTTAAACCAAATTTTTCATTACACATTCGGGCTTAAGAAATTAAGATACATAGGAATGCGGTATTTTTTATGTGACGCGAATCATATTCCCATTTCTTTCAAGCTTTTATTACAAAAAACGTCGTTTTCAGCAGTTTTTTGAGGTTATCTCCAAAAATCCGTTGGTCAAACCTCTTTTTTCATAGCATAGGATCAGCAGGCCAAAATACGTAGAAGCAAAGTGTTTTTAATGTGAAGCAAATATTTGTTTTGTTCTTCTCAAGCTTTTACCACCGAAACACGTCGTTTTCGACAGTTTTTTGAGGTTATCTTCAAAATTAGCTGCGGAACCTCTATTTTTATGACGAATTCGGATTCAGCGGCACAAAATACATAAGCACAAGTTAGTCTCCGTCCCAGAACCAGACACTTTTTTTTTGTGGTCTTTTTTTTGGTTTCTCAAACTTTTACAACCGAAATACGTCGTTTTCGACAGTTTTTTGAGGTTATCTTCAAAATTAGCTGCGGACACTTTTTTTTGTGGGCCTGTGTTATAATGGCTCAAGAAATGATATTGCATTCAAGCAGGTAATTAGGTATAATAGGAGAGAACTGGCTCAACTCAAGGTCACCAGTTTTGAACCCATATGGAATCCTACTTCACGCAATATTTCTGTGAAGGAGGATTATATTCCTGTGCTTACTAAGAATAACTGTGATATTTTACAATCTTCCGATTGTGGCATTTTTTTCAATTACACGGAGATACATTTCCAATAACGCAAGGGCCTTAAGCTCCCAACGGATTACTCCGCAGCTGAATGGAACTCACCGTGGCGGATCGAAGCTTGCCATGTATGGCTTCCCGTACCCTCTACCCGATAATATTAGAATCGCAACGAGGATAGTTATTAAAAATTGATTCCGATTTTTTCATCTCGTACCTTGATAGAATGGGATTCAATCTTAATATAAATTAAATCTAGGTATATGGCATAGAAGTTCAAATCGTCTTTGTCGAAATAATCGTACCAAAGAAGGACCAAGTTGGTTTCAACTATATGAAGGAGCTTTTTCTGCTGCTATTCGTTTCTAGATCATTTTGCTGTTAATGTAAAACGACTATGTTTTTATACAAAATATTTTAAAGAAAAGAGTAAATAACTTTAGTAGGTTCTACTCCATTGTTCTTTTTTGGGCGGCCTAGCTTAATTAAATTCGTCAGTGGTGAGAGTAAATATATTTATTTTTTACAAATGGACGGCTAAGCAGCAAACAAGAGTTGAGTTAATTGAAATAATCGACTGTAAGGACCAACAGAAAAACTCTCAAAACGCAATGATAGACAGTAAATAAACTGTTTTGAATCTCCGATCTAGTCTCGAATCGATCCCTAATTAAGAAAGGGATTAAATGGAAAATAAAAGTAACAGCAGACCAATTAAATTATATATATATATAGGATTCGACTATAAATAGGAGATCAATTGAATTCCTATAGGATCGCTTTACAATAAGAAAATAACAAATCAACCAAATAATTTTTCATTTTAGCATGTTGACCTTAAAAGTTATTAACGTCGCGTCGGAAAAACTATGGATAATTTTAAAAAACACCCGTGGTATTTCCCCCGAAAACATCCCCTTTACCTGCCTGACCTGATTTTATAAAAATGTATGTAGACCTGGGTGTTTGACGACGCGGTTGATCGATCCCCTTGTTCCAGCTGACCGTCGTGCTGAGCCTTGTCCTCGCCCTGGGCGCCGCCACCAAACTCGCCAGATCCGAACCGCTGTGGATCTCCTACCACGTCGCCCAGGGGCTGCAGGGCATCCTGGTCGCGATGCTGGTCACGTGCAACTGTCAGGTGCTCAAGCTCTACACGAAGAGCATCAAATCGCGCGCTGCCAGGCACGTGCCCAGCTACGTGGGTCGGGGCGCCGCAACGGCCGGGCTCAGCAAGTCCACCAGCCTCCAGCTGCTGACGTGGGACCCCGTCCCCGACCCCGTCTAATTCGGGGAGGGTGCTCGGTGTGGGTTCGAATTTTATGTGGTATCGGAACCAGAGACAGGTCACGCAAGCGGTGTTTGTAATGTATGTCCTTAAAGATAGTCTGAGTTCCCGTCAGTAGGGTGCTTAAGAGGGTTCTGTGACGCACAAGGTCATGCCCAAGGTCACGCATAAATTGGTATATACAGTAAGCGGCACCCTAATGCGTACATAGGTGGATATTAAATACATATTAAATGATACATTTTTATGTCATAGTTAGTCGAATTTACTTGGGCCGCGGGGGGGCTTGGTTGTATAAGAGGGGGTGTTAGCGAAAATCTAAAGAGCAACGTTGCCAGAACTAACTGTAACTCTTAACTCTGCATAATAAGTCTTTATAAAAACCATATATTTACAAAATGCATTGATGTACTATCAATTGCGTATCGTATAATAAAGTTTACTGTTATCTTTTTTCAACCCAACTACTGTGAAATAATTTTAAACAGTTAATATTACTTTAAACAGCTGTGAAACAATTTTAAAATATCTAATAGGAATATTAAGTTGATATGACAACAGCGAACGCACGCAGCGAACGAAGGCAGAACGAACGGTCCAACGGTTCACTCTAAGCTCCACCCACTAATGCACTGCGCTCATACCGTCTGTCAGTTAATTATTTGGACTTTTTCGTCAATGTGATAAATATCCATTTTTATTTTTATGAATGTATGTAGTGCTTCTACAATACGCTCGTAATAACGCACTTTTCTAATCAGGCACTTAACTCAAACAGACCTACCGACAAACCGGATGCTCTCAATTGGTTCTCACCTCATGTTTACTCTACTTACAAAGAAGTTAAATTATCAATTGCCCTTCATTCGGCTATGTACGCATTAGGCTGCCGCTTACTGTATATTAGCATACATTTAAAAGAGAGAGGAAAAAAGGCAGAAAGTTACACTCGGTTTTAGGATGGACCTCTAATTTTATTTTCTTTAAAGTAAGCATAAAAAATATATTTTCCGTGTAATTTGATCGAGCTCTCAGGATTTGGAAGAGAAGTATTTAGCAGTTGTAATGCGTAAGTAAATTAATATCTGAAAGAGCCTTTCAGAAGTGGGAGCGGGAGATATAGAACGAGACAATTTTTTTCTCTTATATTTTTCGTTATTATCAACTCATCAAGTAAAGTAGCTTAAAATCGAGTCCCTTATATACAACATTAAAATATATGGAGGCAAATAAGAAGAACGAGCAAAAATAAAAAAGGTACAGTTTTTAATTAATTTGATTTGGTATGATTTAATAGATTTTTTTTTTGGATATCAATCGCACAAAAAACTTTTCTATAAATAAAAGAAGGGACATGTCTGTTTCGTATATAAACGAAATACATGGTCATATATGTTAAAGTAGATTCTTATGTTGCGCAAGTATCGTTTTTCAACTTTGGGCATAAATTGTGCCGGCTCCACATTTTTTATAGGAATTGCCGCTGCGAAAGAAATAAATCACCGAGATATAGTAAAAATAAATTCGGAAAGTGTCGCAGTAAATCAAATTTAAATAAAATAGACTAAGGCAGAGGCGCTATTCACACTCGAACACGATTCACGTGAATATCTAAAAGAGGAAAGTTGCAAACTTCTTTTATATTTTTTATTAAAGGCTTTGTAGATTCGTAGTAAAGATCGTTGTCGACAAATCACAACTGTTTGGTAAAAATGGGATTAATAAAATGCATGTGAACGAAATTTGAAATACTTTCCACTCTGTATCCGTGAAATGGAGAATTTAATGTAGGCCTGTGACCTGTCAACTCATATCATAGCACCGTTGCCCTCCACGTAAAATTCGAAACCACCCTACCGTCCGAATTTCAGGAAAATGACTATATATTATAGTATATCAGACACGTCCCTCATATCATTGTATAAATAAATGTGTGTAGCCTGAAATGCCAGTTGTAGGATCAATACAATAAAGCACTATTTTTGAAGGTCGTTCGTTTTCCTAGCCCCAGAAAGCCAACCGAATGTTTTATAGCATAATGTTGTTGTTATAAATAATTAATAATTAACTCTGTAAATAAAATTCACAGATCTTGCATCTTACACAAGTATCGTAGGCGTATTGAAAATACCAGACACAACTGGTAGAAATTTCTAAAGTAAGTTTAATAAAAATAAAACACAGTTTTGTTGTTACGATTTTTGGCGGTTTGACCCTGAAGGTCTTGTCGTTTGTAGATACCAAAAAGTCCCGAGGCAAAGAAGAGGACTGTTCGTAATAGATTCCTTGCGGTATTGTCAATACCGCGACCGCCTCTACCAGCCAGTCTAGCTCTTAAGAAGTCAGATATTCAATGCCTTGTTGACCTGATACAATTTCTTGTCAATTGTTTAATATAATGCTTACATAACATAACGCATAAATTAATTTTCAGACACGTTTTCATGCAGAATCCGAAAACAAGTCAATGTTTAATTTTATTTGTTAGGAATTGCAGAAGTGGACCCGAACGGTGCCTCTAGTTGTTGAAAAGCTGTCTGTAAAATATAAGTGTGTATCTCGCTAAAAAGACAATATTAATTTTAAAATTGTAAACAATACTCCAACTACTTTAACAAAACTTTAACGGATCTTATCAAAATTCAGCAAAGTATTAATAATAATAATACTAATTAGGCTTGGATTGTAATAATCCATCCACTCAGCAACCTTGAATTCGAACGTGAGCCAGATGATTTCAAAATTGTTTACAAATACTCGTATGTCTTAACGTGATGAATAGCTTCCTTTTCATTTTCTAAAACATTGCATTTTCGTTTCTTTAATGGCAACAGTGTTTCCTCCATAGTTTCTCAAATGCAGGTTGCGTCAGACTAAAACTATTTTTGTTACGGACTTTATACATTTCATAGTCCATTATATTTATACAGGGTGTGATACCAAAACCTTTCATTTGATGTATCTAGGAAACTAAATCTTCCAGTTTAGAGATTACTTATTCTTAATTAATCACCCTGTGTATATGTTAGTGTAAATTAATAAAATAAATCTGCTCATCCTATTACAACGATCAGTAAATACCAAATGTTTATTTTACATTCAACGTCAGTTCATAGAATACACAGGCAAATTTTCACTAAACAGATCTATTCAACGTGCTCGAATTACAACTATTATGTGTAACTCAATACTCAATAAACCATGTAACCCAAACATAAACATAGACTGCTTATTATAACAACACACCTAGATCGTCTCCATGAGGATATGACCATGTCGAGGTCGCTCGCAGTTTGCATGTCGATCAGCGTTAATATTTTAAGAGACAGCTCACATATATACGCCCAGAAGTATTTTCAATACTAAAAATCAATATATATTCAACTGGCTCGTATTAATTGCGAATTCAGTGAGTGTAACTACCACGTACGTTTTTATCAGAAAATTGCCGACGGCTTACATCAAATATTTACGCAAAGGTTAATGGTCCGTCCCTTACCACTAATGAATTTTTAATTACCGAACAATGGTCTCGACTCAGTCCTGCCACGCTAATAACGGTAATGGGTTAAAAGGGTCCGAAAGATTAATTGAAGGCGTGCATTATTCCATCAGTAATTTTTTAAATAGGACAGTGCTCGGGGGTACTTTCTACCCTTGAACCACAATTTAAAACTATGTTTAAACAATATTTAAAACGACAGTTAAACTTTGCCTTTTTTATTAAATATACTTTATTAGCATGATATACTTCGCGTGATTTTCCATCTCTTTCGCACCCAGCATTATGATAAAACAAAACAAAAGACTGCGGCAGACATTTAAAATGATACGGTCACGAGTTGGCATCGAACCTCGGATGTAGTCGGCTTCCATCGTTGTTAAAGGTTAAATAAAGCCGCGTTCTCTTCCGATGTTCGAGAGATGAATACGGTGATGTCGTAAAAGAAATTCTTCAAAGCCTTTTTTTTGTAATTGGTTGGGGGAACTCCTCTCTTTGCCTTTTTTCCGGGCATGGAGTAATATAATAAGGATATTAGATTCCAGATTCTAAATTAACTGCATCATCCCGGGCGATTTTTCTCCCGTATTTCAGTGGCCCTTTGTGGTCGACTGTACATCCCTAGAATGAATCAGATAATCTGTCAGGAACATATAGTTAAAAGCGGACGGTTGCTCATAGCATTTAATAGGTTCAAAATCTATCTAAACTAAACTCCAGACCTTTTATTCATATTTTTAAGCTTTTGACCAATTAAGGCAAGTATACAGAAGAAGCTGTGAGTTACACTGGGCAAATTATCAATATCAGCTTTAACATATATTTATCATAAAGATTTATCTCTATACACAGCTTCAAACAGTTTAACATTTTGCGCCACTCATTTCTAAAAAAATCCGCCTCTGGAATAGCAATCCAGACTGTACACAAAATGAATGAGGGTACCCGGATACCCTGATTTTCATCCCAATCGTCGGTTGGCCTTCTCGTATCACGTACACCCTTTATGAAATTTACGGAAATCCACTTTGGGTCCCTTTTCATCTACCCCCTCGGAGCCTAGCCCGCTTTTAGCGAACGATCGAGACGAAGTGGCGTGAGACCTTTCGATTTTTTCCTATATTGATTAAGTGCGCCTTGCCATTATTTAAATTATATGCATCCATCACCGAGGAATACGCGCAATTCAATATAAATTAAACAATTCAATTAAAATTATGGTGCTACGCACGTAACTACTTACCTTGTAGCCGCATCCTTCGGTTCCAAGGTCATTCATGGTTCAGAACCCCCATACACCTTCTACTTAGCGTCTACGATTGTATTTGCTCCTCCGGTATAGATACAAGTTAGGAAGCGACCTATGCAGATATAGTATTTTCAGACTCTGTCGTCTGCTGAATACCTGACCCCAGAATTATTTGGAAAACTGCTGTTGCCTGATATTTCCCCAATTTTAATTATCGTCTTTTTCGTATCTATAATAAAGTAAGTATCGCGCGCCTACGGATGACACGTGTCGGTGCCGCGCTTTTTTTATACCGTTTTAAATCGATGGGAAGACTATACGTCTGTACGCCGTAAAACCGGATCAGAACCGACGCGATGCTCCCCGTAGTTATGATTAAAACGAATGCGAGACTCTGGCCGAGATAATTAAGGCCACCCTCGAGCTAGCGACGTGAAGAGACGGAGGTGCCTTTGGGGCCTCGTTTGCGTGAAGACCCACGCCGAACAAGAGCGTAACGAGGCAAGTTAAATAGGGGCAGGTGGGCGCCTCAGACACACAATGTAGAGGTATGCTCCGAAACTTATGTAAATATCTTCCGGCTGGTCGGACGCAGGAAGTTTGTTACGAAAATGGATGACTTTTACAGTTCGGCCGAAAAAGTCGCCTCATATCCGCGTGAATAACGAGATTATTCTCAACAGCATGCTTGATTAGTTAACTTTCTGAGGGTTGCCACGTCGCTAATGTCTATCAATATTATTTTCGAGGTCATCTCATTCCAGAACGTCCACAGTTATACTACTGATTTAATATCCTTACTATTTTAAATTGCTAACGTACTTATTTATAATTTTACACTCGCTTGAGTGAAGTAATGTCAAAGAAGGAGCTGATTAAATAACTTCAGTATGCAATACAATAACTAGATATCAAAGTACGCGTTCTAGTGGCATATTAAATGAGTTTATTTGCATGAAAACGGTTGTCCAAAACATGAGATGAAGAGCTGAAACTTTCTGAGTATTAAAAATTATAATATTACGTCCTCCACTCCGTAGATTTTATTTGTTACCCGCCTGTCTGTTACTTTTAATTTATATGGGCTCCGAAGTGGGAGTTTTAATTAATAAAGTCGAGTTGGAGTTTTTTATATTGCTTTATATAAGCAGTTTTTTAGATTTCCGTGTGGAACGTAGCCAGGGGGACGACCGGCGATATGAAAAAGTTTAATTCCGACATATTACGTAAGAAAATTTACATTTAAATACACCGTAGGAGATGCGGTATCAAAAGTTTGGAAGGGCTGTCGCATAAGATATTCCATTTATATGAAACTTTCGGTCCTCTCATGAAAATCGATTGAAAATATAGTTATACACTTCGTTCGCGTGATCGTACAGCATTTTATCGCATATTATAAGGCCCTCCCAAAGAATAAAAACGAAATCGTTTTATCTCTCACGCAAGCAAACTGAATGACATTGAAATTAAATAGAAAATTTTATTTAAAGACATACCCACCTTGAAAAAAACAAAATTAACAACCGCCTCTTCACTAGGAATGTATTCACTTCCCTCTTGCTACCAATGCGTCAATAAGAATTAAAATGATTTAATACCATCTTAGTAATAGGAAAATACCACTTCTGTGGTCCAGAACACTCGATGCTTCTCTACTGATAAAACCGCTGTGTTGCAATGACTACTTCCCCAATTTTTTTTAATTGAATGGCGTACTATTTTATACAGTTACTTCGTTTTACTATTTCCATTTGATAGCGTGAAAACCTGAGACACCAGCCCTGACTTGTCCTGGTTGAGATAACATCCGCACCATCACGCCCGAGCTGAATCTAGAACGTCGCTAATGTCTTCGCCATCTTACCCTACTCCATTCGACTTAATGAAATAAGTGACGACCATAATGAACTTCGCGTAAATTGCGCCTATTAGAAGCTCCCGTGTACTCCGCAACGTTACGTGAAAGGGTTTTAACCAGAGAGCGCGAGGAACGCGGAGTGCTGTAGCGCCAGACATTTAAGATATATCCATGTAAGTTTGTTGCCTGATGGAATGTAAAGCTGGCGTTTTTAGAGACCAGTGGCGTACTTAGTTAGTTGAACTGTTTGGCAAATTATATCTGGCCTTCAAAGAAAATGAAATCAAAGACCGCCACGGTGATGAAAACGTAGCTTTCGAACTCAGTGTTGTAAGGATCCAATACTAGAAAATCTTTATTTTTCAACCTGTTTGTATATCCAGTTAGTTTACAGGACGCTTTCGGTTTATAGAACGTTAGCAATCCGGACAGCTTTGAGACGACGCTGGCTTTTAGATCGAAAGGCCAACCTCAATTATTATTAGGTTTTCTCGGTGCTTCTCCCAAGCCACTTCTTAGCCTTTTACGAGTAAACTTAATCTGTATTTTCATTAATTTTTACGGCTTCAATTACGGCTCCTAGAGCTGCCTCCTTATATTTAATATGTGCTTATTGTACCCTCTGTACGCATTGCAGAGTTGTCTGGGAGCAGTTTATTAGGCAATTTAATTTTTTTGAGGTTATAACGCGTTCTAAATTATATTTAATGACTTATATAGACAGTAACCGCACTTTTTATCAAGAGAAACTCTTTTTAGTAACACGATATATTAATTACTGCAGTAAGTTATTCATTCAAAGGCCATTGATCGAGGCCAACACGTATTTTCGATTTGTGGGTCCCATTTTTATCCCCAGATTAGCCGTTATAAATCTTCTCTTCGTCTTATAATGCAAGAGACTTTACAAAACTTTCGAAACCGAATAATCCATTAGTGTTTCTTAAACGCGAAACATAGAAACTTCGAAATGACTTTAAAAGACCTCTTTTAAGTTTGCATCTCGATATTAAGAAAATTAATTCAGGGGTTCCATTCGCCTCGCAGTTTATGAAAAAAGGGGATATAAAAAAGTGCCATATTTTATTCTGACATTCTAAACGAGTTCGCTGTGTGACAACAGTAGTTAAACTGTTCCGATTCTGGTCGCCAATGCGGAGTTTGGGTCACGTCGACGGTTATTGTACAGAATCGCTTGTAATTAACATGGCGGAGCTATATCGGTAACTTTGAAGTGAACCAGAACCGGCGCAGCTTTACTAACAAAAAATGACTTCCGAAGGTCTATGTGTATTATATTCTATATAAATAAACTTTCCCAACGCTTTATTATACTTATTAGGGTCAACAGAGCAGGTGCGTAGGCAGACAAAAGGCCCTTCTCCCGAGGCAAAAACTAGCTCTAGCCCGCACGCCGCGCAAAAACTTCATGATGTCGACCGAAGTCAATTTTGATAAAGCCGAAGCAACGACAAACTACTTCAAACTTGTTTTTATTAACGGGAATTCGACGAGCGATGTTTCGCCGCTATGTTACGGATAATGTGGGTGGAAAACCGCATTCCCAACTTTCGACAACAAAGCCGCGAAGCGCCAAGCCAAACATCCGGGAGTTTAGCGTATTAGGAAGTATTGCAGTTAGTTTATAACTTTGCTCGGGCCGAACGCCATGTCAAATCAAGTGTAACAAAAAGCTTCGGGAGGTGCTAGTGTCGAATTCATTTTAAAATTTGACAATACAAATTTATAAGTTTAACAAAAAATCCAATACGGGTTTTATGCAATTGTATTGTGATTCACGGTACAAGAATTTGAAAATTGAAGCCTTGCAAGCCTCCTCTCCTATTCCACATACTCCAACACAATGCCCATCCATTACAACCTATCTAGAGTGAGTCAAGTGTATAGATATGTATTTAGCGTTTAGGAAGGGGGTTGAATGTTTCAGTTCTAGCAATCCAATTTCTATTATTTCCTCTAAAGTTTCTCGAATATTATCTAACACAGAAGCCTTGTAAGGTTTGCGTCGAAGATGTTCACGATATTTATCTCCCAATTGAAGTTTACCCAATTTAATTGGCAGCCCAGTCGCTAATAAAAAAACCCAATAAAATTCGTGTGTTTTTAACCCTGACCTTTGACGCGACCTCCTTCAACCCCAACGAGCGAATTGAAAAACAAATTTGATTACCTCTTGTCGATTTAATGGCGCTCAACCTCCCGGCATTCGGCATCCACTGTATATTGGAAGAGCAATAACCTCGAGATACGATCCAGTAAAAATAAAAGGCCAACGAGAGATGCGTCATTAAGATGGTTTAATTCGAGTTATTCCGAATCGGCGAGCGTCCTGATTAGAAAGGGAGAGTTGTTTCGGCGTGGGTCGATCTCCCAAAGTTAAGCCGTCTTTGATGCCACGCAAAAATAGACTATGACTAAATTTATTTCCGCATATATATCATATTTGTGGCGTCCAATGTGGGGCAAAATAGCTTCCCTTGGGAGATTTTTTTCTTGAAACGCTTCGATTTTCGAATTATTTTGGCGCACTTATTATCCTGTACATTTGTAAACGTGCTTTCGGTTTTCTGAGAACGGTCAAACGAAGCTGAACATGTACATCGGAAACGTATCGGGAAGCGGCGAGATTTATAGTTAGAAGCGAGGAGTTCTCCTTTCATCGGGCAAGCAACAAGTTACCCGTTGAATAAATCTCACACCGACGGCTGCAAAGCTGACGCAAATGAACCCCTAGTAGCGGGGTGGGACCGGGTCCGTTTACGCGACACTGAAGAGGGATGTGTTGTCTGGGAAATTTATGGGCCGGCCAGAGGTGGTAAAAAAGTCGTCGCCTCGAAATAGAGGCGAAAATTGGACGACAATTGAAACGTATTATTTACATGTGGTCATTTAACATCATTCAACGCATTTGTAATAATAATAAAAGTGAGCTAATCATAATTATATGATAAATAAGACATATAAGATGGACCATAAAATGCGATAAAA
This sequence comes from Aromia moschata, assembly GCA_029963805.1. Classification (NCBI taxonomy): domain Eukaryota; kingdom Metazoa; phylum Arthropoda; class Insecta; order Coleoptera; family Cerambycidae; genus Aromia; species Aromia moschata. Next base: position 404,033 of record JAPWTK010000015.1, on the reverse strand, counting down.
CAATAAGTATGGTTAGTATGATTTTTGGTTTTAAAAATGCCCCAGATATGTTTCGAAGTGTGATTGACATAAACCACCTCAAAAACGAACAGCAGATATGTCATATTTATTTATCATTGATACAGGTAATACGACAAACTAAAACAGATAATTTCGATACCCCATTTCACATCTCCGTGAAGTTCAGGGATTACTCCAACTTATATTTCTGTAACAAATTAGAAATACCACTTTTAAACTGATGTATAGAAAAAAATAGAATAATTCCATGTGTATATACGAATATATGAACATTTTAGTATATCATTTGGTCATTGAAATGCACCAACAATGTTTGAAAGGACTATGAAACGTACCGCAAATGAAAAATAAAAATGTATCATCCCGAGTGCGTTATCCTAAGAAAGAGCGGTAGAGCAAATGTAATTCGCGACTGTGATGTTCCTCTCTCTCCCTCTCTTGGTTATTTATGCGGTAACTTTACTTATCGCGCAAAACTCCGACGAGAGATCCCATCAATAACACCCACCTCCTCGATTCCATCGAGCCACTCCGTCTTCGGCCTCTAGACGTCGATGTATACTTCGCAAGACAAAATAGAATAGTGCTCCGCATTAAGGCCCCACTGTATTTCGTTTCCGCGGCTCTTAGCGTGCTTAATGATGACGAATGGGGGGCGGGGGGTGTTGTTTTGTCCGCCGCTGTACGGGCCCGAAAAGGTGTCTGTAATTCCGCCTCGACTCGTTCGTTGGTAATGATGCCGTTATGCGATGTAATCCCGGGGACGTTACTTCGCCTGGGCCAGGTTCAGAACTAATTGACCGTTGAGGGAGATAATCTCCCTGGTTGGAGGGAGTGTTGTCCTCAGCGGCGTTAACTTGACTGGAAGTTCCACGTTTCCGCGTTGTGAGGCAAGATAAAATGAAAACATCCTTGTCCAATAAAGAATTATAATTCGTGTCAACTCATTTGCATTGTTTTACAAGTAGAATATATAACATATTAATGTGTTCGTTTTTCGTTTCCAACCAACAAAAAAAAACCTTTTTATTCTACAATGCCTGCATTGGGCTGTTATGGCAACGGTTCAGAAAGACAAATAATTTTATAGTCCCGATACAATATCGGCCGTAAAAAAAACAAAAATGGGCAGGTATCTACCCACGTTTGTTCTTGACCTGTAGGAACGTCGAAGGGAAAATAATGAATAAAATCCGGGCTAGACCGGCACGGGCACAGTGACATCATTTTGTCCGGCTTGGGAGTTCAGAACTGATCCTATGCTACGGATAAACCGACACTTTTGTCGCAATACGGTCCCACTGCATCGGTCAAGGTATCTCGTGCTTGTTCTGCCAGCGGGATTTGGGATTTAAGTCTGCAGGATTTAAGGACGGGAAGGTTTTTTTTTATACGATTTGAAACCATCCAGCGAAATCCGTTTGATAGAACCGTTTCCATGCAACGTGAGGAGCTTATGTAGTCGGTTCAAACAATATGGTATCAAGAAATTAACAAACAAACGTTTCAGAATGTTTGGCATTCCTGATTACGAGTTGTAGCGCAAGCTTTACATGAAGTTAGGACATTTCCCTGTTTGGCAACGGGAAACCGATAGCAAATATTTAAGTCGAATACAGTTCGTTTCAGGAGCAAGTTTGTGAATTGCATCCACTTCTGAATAGTGAGCGCAGACAATTTTACGCACAACAGACAATGCGATATATCCATAAATAAATTTGCTTAGTGTATTACTGCATTCACTAGATCTGGTTCTCGCATATAATGAACCTGGGCATAAATTTTGTTAAAATAAAAATACCTCCGGATCTTTTCCAGTCCCTTTTAGCTAGAACCCTCTCACGTTTTCTACTCATACTACTAAAATTTCTCGCCTTGGATATCACATGTGGCCTTGAATTACACAGGCCGACAAGATTTTAACCCAGAAACCAGAATATATTTTTGCAAAGGTTTTTGATGCGCTGAATCCGAATCCGAGGTCCAAATCTCTCAATTGGCTCTGGATTTGGACCTCGGGTTCGGATTCAGCGCATCAAAAACTCGCTGCTAGACCGCTCTCACGCTTTCTACTCACACTACTAACATCTCGCGTTGGAAATCACATGTGGACTTGAATTACCAGGCACTCTGTGCTCGCCGTATCTCTAGATTTTTCCAAGGTCGCCTTGAGCTAGAACCCTCTCACGTTTTCTGCTCACACTACTAAAATTTTGCGCCTTGGAAATCGCATATGACCTTGAATTACCAGCCACTTTGTGCTCACCATACCTTCGGATTTTTTCCAAGGTCACCTGGAGCTAGAACTCTCTCACGTTTTCTGCTTATGCTACTAAAATTTCGCGCCTTGGAAATCACATGTAGCCTTGAATTACCAGACTCTCTGTGGTCGGATTTTTCCAAGGTCGCCTTGAGCTAGAACCCTCTCAAGTCTTCTACTTGCGCTACTAAAATTTCACGTCGCCGAAAACCGTAACACAAACGCTCGTCGAAGAGAATTAACTGGAGTGGCAAAATAAAAATAAAATGCAGGCACTAGACATGGAAATTCGGCTACGTCGACGTCGATTCGTCAAGTACCGCAGACGTGCGATTTTTCTGGCGGCACCTGCTCCGAATACTCAAAGCCGGATTTAAATTATTCACCCGCATATGTGCGATTTTTAACCGTCAGCCGTCGTATCGCAAATATGGGGCTGCGAAATTCGAAAACGGACGATTTATTTGAAACGTCGCTTGCTGTGGCGTGCCGGGACGCGTCCCATCTGTAATGCGACTAGTGGCATGAAGGGCTCATCGGTCTAATTGCCTCAGGGAACGTTCAAAACGTGAGACAAAACGAAATTCGAAATGACACGGAAGCGTTTTGACGCGCCTCGGACTGCCGCTTCTAGAATAAAACTGAAATCTGGGGCGCGGTCCGATCCATTTCCAATCGATTGTTATAAACTGCAAATATTTTTTTCGTCTCATATACTCCGATACCAGTGGCGACCGGTGTTAAGGTTTACAGATTGCTCAAACTCCGAAAAGAACATTGAAAAACGCGAATCTTATCTTTAAAATTCAACCGCCATTGCGGTTTGAGTTAAACCAGCTCGAATTGCTGTTAGCGCTGTTTAAAAACGCGGCACATATTTCAACCAGTCGTCGTTCCGTCGCGGTGTTGATAGTATCGCTCGCGAGTGGATTTTTTAAAACAAATCGAATTATCCTCATTGATTAAAATGCAGCTTGGTAATACAAAAATATACTCCATGCACGCAAATGAGGTTTTTGGAATAATTTAATACAAAAAGTCCACAACAATTGTGACAAATTAACCACAGAACTATATTGAAACAATTCGAGTTCGGAATACAGATATAATTAACAACAAGCTCGACTGAAAAAAAAAACTGTAAATGCTATTCGACGTTCAATAAACGCGATAGATTTTGACGTTACTTCAATAATGAATGATCTGTTAGTAATTTATTAGCAATAATTATCCAGTGAGTGGAGAAAAGTAATTTATTAGGCCGAAGTACCTAATTACAATTTCCACTAAATTCCATTAAATAATTAACAAATTGCTCTGCGTCGCTCGAAGAGCGGCCAATGAAATACTAATTCTAAAGTGTAGGTATTACATATACGAGGTGAGTAGATTAAGTAATGAGACTGGCAACGTAGCGCCCGATCTAGCAACGCTGCGGAGACGGGACTTGGAAGGGCGGTAGGTTAACATGTAATGCAACTTCAGTACAAGTCTGAACTTGTTAGAATAATTTGTTTGTTCTTTGTGACTGTTTTCCTAAACTAGTGTTTTCTAGTGCGTTTTAAAAATGAGTGACATTAATTTTGAGCAACGGTGTGCTATCAGGTTTTGCTTCAGACTTGGACACAGCGCAACGGATACTCTTGCAAAACTTCAACGCGCCTACGGAGACAGTGTTTTTTTCAGGAGCCCAGGTTTTTCGGTGGTTTAAGGCATTCTCAGAAGGAAGAGAGTCGATTGAAGATGAACCACGCAGCGGAAGGCCTTCGTCTTCAAGAACCGATGAAAATGTCGACAGAATACGGGATCTTGTGCGTTCAGATTGTCGGTTGACGACAAGAATGATCGGGGAAGAGTTAAATTTGAATCACATCACTGTTCATCAGATTTTGACTAACGAATTGGGGATGAGAAAAATCTACGCAAAGGAACATCAGGAGAGAAAGGTGTCTTGACTTTTGGAATCGATTGAAAACGATCCCTATTTTATGGAACGTGTCATTACTGGCGATGAGACTTGGGTATTTGAATACGACCCGGAAACCAAGCGTCAAAGCATGGAATGTGGAATGACACTCAAAAAAACACATGGAAGACCCAAAAAGAGCAAGAATGAGCAAGTCGAAGATCAAATGCATGCTGATTTGCTTTTTTGATAGCCATTGAATTGTCCACAAAGTAGTCGTGCCTCCAGGCCAAACAGTAAATCAACACTTTTACAGAGAGTTTCTTGAAAAACTGCGAAAAAGTGTCATGCGTGTGAGACCAAACATCAAGAACAGCTGGGTGTTACATCACGACAATGCACCTTGTCACACAGCCATTTCAGTAAACGAGTTTTTAGCAAGTAGACACATTCATGTAGCTCCTCAGCCTCCTTATTCTCCTGACTTGAGTCCTTGCGACTTTTTTCCCTTCCCGAGATTAAAAAAATCACCTCAATGGACGTCATTTTGGGACCATAGAAAACATTCAAACGGCTGTAAGCGACCAGTTGAAGGCTATTCCAGTATATGAGTTCCAGCACTGCTATGAGGAATGAAAGAACCGTCTCCAGTACTGTGTGGCTTCCCAAGGAAGTTATTTTGAAGGAGACAATACTGAATTGTAATTATTTTCGAATAGATAATATTAAAAAAAAATCAGTCTCATTACTTAATTTACACACCTCGTATATAGGGTCAGGTGGACATTTATTCAGGGGCAAACGTAAACATATTCGTTAAAAGCTACTGAAGGTATGTATATATGTATATCTTAGAGAGAAAAAGTACCTGTCTATCCTTCTTAAAATTATAATTAAATAGAATTGTCCAACAATTTTAATTTTTTTACTTTCATTTTTCTTTTCTTCAGTTTGTTTTAGTCTGTTCAGTACCTGATGTGTGTAAGTTATAGTATTATAAAATTATATTATTATATAGTGTATTATAGTCGGTTTAGTTTTTAGCGTGAAGAATTCTTTGAGATTTTTTGAATTAACATTTTGCATAAGTTTTGTTAACTTTAAAATACGATTGGGGATTTTTATGCGTTTTTAACACGGGTGACGAAAAATGTGGTAACTATAATACATATTTGCAATGTTGGAAAAAAAACAACAACAAAAAAACTACGTCTTATATTTTTACAGAGCCCTTTTGTGGTTCTATTTGTGTCTAGTATTTGAAGATATAAGTATCGAGGCATCCAAAAAAAAAAAAAAAGTATCAAATTTGCCCAAATAAACAAAGTTATTTCTATCTTAAATTTATAATCTTTTTTAATTGTCAAAGCTGTCACCTCATATGACAGCCATTATTTATTTTACAATTGTGACAGTCGCATAACCGAAAAGCTTGGACATTTCTATCTCTCTCCTTCATAGCCAGAGTTGATGCCGTTTTTTTTTTGGATGTCTGTTTTTTTGTTTCGCACAATTAAGTAAATATTTACGTCTCCTTTTTCGTCCAACTGTGAGTGACGAAACCCTTTTTTTACAATGTTTTGAAATTATCACACGTACGCTAATCGATAATTCCAGCCCGAATCAAATCAAACAATTAACGAATCGCCCCAAATTAAACAAGCGAGGAGCGTTTAATTATTAAAACAATTAACAGGGTCGAATTGCTTTCGGTGTTACGAAAGACAAAAACCGCCGACACCGCAGCACTCTTGACCTAAAAAAACGCCCGCGTAAAAAGAAAATATAAGAAAACAAAACGAACGCGTCGTGCAGACGCATCGAATTGAACCGGCGACAGAAATGCACCGGACGAGTTAGTTTTTTCTAAAATGCATTAGAGGCTGCATCGTTCGGTTGTCGCAACAGTTACAACGATGCGGTTCGAGGCAGGCTTGACGGTGTTCGTGCTCTACGCGGCCCATTGCAGCTGTAGAATAATAGGGTACAGCTCTGGCGATGGCGCTGGCCGTGAGGAGACGTGGAACGGCGACGGGAAGAGGTAAGTGGATTTTTTTAAATACGGGGTGCGTTGGGAGGGAAACTGAATGCACTAGAAGGCCGTTAATTTTAAGAAAAATTATTTGTTGCGCCAAATTTAAATTACTCTAATGAGGAAAGACAAAAATGTTTCCTCCCTTAGTGAATCAACTAAGGGAGGAACGTATTACTTAAAAATAAACTGTAAATGAATTTTTGGCGTTTCCGAAAAACGAGTATTTCTTGAACCTCGTATATTTTTGGACTCCCTCTGTATACCATAATATAATTTCTTAATTTTATTGCCTACTGTTTTTGCCTTAAAAAAACACAACTTTTATTATCAATGTTTTTCACTAAGAAATTTGTTAAACAGTTCGCTTTTTTTATAAATAATTGTTTCCATATTAATTTTACAAAGCATATATTGTAATAATTGTTAGCATTCTACGTGATTATATTTAGGTTTTAATTAGCTCTTTCATCATAGTAATATTATATTATTTTAAAATAAACATACATATGCATATACTGCTTTATTAAAAGTATTATTGAAATATTTGATTTCGTTAAAATTAGTTTAAAAAAAATAACTACGAGTCGATAATATGAGTTAATTGATAACTAAATAAATATGAATAGTATACATGAATTAATATTTCATAATAAATATTTCAGAATAAAATATTTCATCAAGGCTGAACAGACAGACAGCTTGTTATTGTTTTAACATTTAAATATTTTGCTGTCGAAATCAAATTAGTACATAAAACAAAATACAACACGAGCTATCCAAAACAATGTGTTGTTTAATATTTCAATTCCAATAAAACCGGGCTGCTTTCATTATTCTCAATTAACTACACCGTCACATTTTTTGTAGTCCAATTTTTTTCATTCGATATGAAATATGATTCATATAAAAGCAATAACTGGTTTGCAATTAGAAACTACATAGTATTAAACGTTACAATGTTTAGAAATTGCAGGTTATTCGAAAATTTTGCTACCGTTTTTGAGGAATTCTCAGACGTTTGCCAATATTTTCTTTTTTCTTAAAGTAATTTTCGTAAAGTCCTTAAACAATTGCTAATATTACATAGTTAGTCTTCTCGATAACAGGTCAGAATTTTCATACGTCATCAGTCATCAATGTCATCATTCATCATTACCCTTTCAGCTACATATGTATATATTAAAGTTATATATACATACAAAATATATATCAGTTTATTAAAAGGGCGCCACAACACACAGGCAACTCCAGCAGCATGTGATGGAGGTTGTCGCAATTTGATTTGATTGCAGGAGTCCTGTGACAACTCGAGCTGTTGTACAACCTCCGTTATGGCAACAAAATATGGCTAACATGCGAATGTTAGTAATTACTTGTGGATAGTGACGCGTTTCGTTTCTGTCAACTATATATTATTTTATATATGATATTGGACTCTTAATTAAAAAATAATGAAAAACGTATCACTTATTTTTCTATTTTTTATATTCTAAATTATATTTAACTGCCAACACCTCGTGCTACGTAGAATGCAAACACCCCATTCGATATACCCACGTTGCCGTTTATTTCAGGGGGGAGAGGGTGAATTACGATAGCCACCCGCCGAAAGTCGATGGAGATATCACAGCGGGTGACCCTAGCGCGGTCGCGGGGCAATTCAAACCCGGCCCTGTCGCTAAACAGAGGAGATGCAGTCCCAGGTAAATTATGTCGCCATTTGAAAAATAAATGTGACGGTTAATTGCGTGGAAATCTACCCTCCTAGAAATCGTAACGGGGTTGATCCAGAGACGCACATCTTCCTTGGGGTTCGAATTTAGTGTTGCAGAAAAAATTATGTATACAGGGTGGCTCAAAATTAATGGTAGACACCAAAACGTCATTGGAATTCAACCAAAGTTACTCATCATTATAAAAATGCGGTGCAAATGCCTCGTTTTACTTATAATATCATTTTTTTTGTCTCATTTTGACTTCGTAATGATCAATTTTTAGCGGCCTAGTGGGGTTAGCAAACTTCCTCAACCCCGAAGTCCTACTCCGCAGCAACGTACCGCTGGCCGTATCTAGAAGGGACCTCCAAGCCCAGGTCACCAAGAAATTGTGCGCCAACTGTCTAGCCCGACCCACTTGCAAAGTTCACAAGAAGTGCGACGTTTGTGAGAAATGGTGCACTGCCGCAGAAATGGCGCCGCTAAAAGTCCCCAACACCAACGAAGTCGCCAAGTCAATCGGACTAAAAACAGACAAAGCGGTAGTTGGATCAGCTCGGCAACAACCCGCGCCAGAAACGGCTACACCAGGAGACGCCACACTAGGAGACAGTCCGAAGCTGACACCCGAGGAGTCAGCCCAAGAAGAAACGCGGGACGACCCCAAGGTGGCGATCGCGAACAGGTTCGGAGAGTCCGACGACACCAACTCCATGAAGCGCATCTACACCGTGGCGGCGCTGAAGTCGGGACTAACGAAGGAGGTCATCTGCAAGATGCTGGGCATCCAAGACACGTCGGATATTGACACGGTGGTGGTCTGGGTGAGCACCAAGTCGAACAAGCCGCCGAAGTTCGCCCCGAAGTATCAGAAGACGGTAACCCCGGAAGCGGAGAGGCTGACGCGGTGGCTGAACGACGAACTGAACAGGGCCTTGAAAGCGAAGAAGGATCGCCACCAAGGAGACTATCTGACCAACAGCGAAATCATGGACGTCATCAATTCCATGTCTAAAGACGTGAGTATCAATTTATATTAATCTTGGAATGAGTTAGAGAAAAATCGTTTGCAGACGAAGAAACACCACATCCAAACAGGACGACCGAGGAGCAGCTCCTCCGAAGAGTTCCTTCCACCTTACACCGTAGAATCCAACAACTTGGCGGGAAGTATCCCTCGCGTTGTGAATCCCGGTGTCATCGAGGATGCTCCGGACATAAGACTATTGGGTGCAGAGGAGGAGAACAACGTGGAGACTCGAATTGGCCAAACAGATGGAATATCTACCGACAAGGTAAGCGAATCTTTGCCGATAATCGAGGGTTGTGTTTTCACATTGAGTTTTCCAGCATGAAGGAGGAAGTGGCGTGGAAAAATCGGGTATCGTAGACAGCAGCCACGCAGCTACAGAAAAGGGCGACAAAGAAGGCGAAACTTTGACACGAACCGAGGAATCGGTGGTCGTTTCACCTTTTACATCAGATTCTGATGAGGATGAAGACACTGGAAAGCCTGAAAAAGGTCTAAACACCCAAGGAGATTCAGTAAACGATGAAGAACCGAACGCCGCCGAAGTGAGTGTAGTAAATGTTCGCGTGGTATTCCACGGGGCTCTAATCTGGGTGTCCAAAACTAATCTGGGTGTTATTCAATTTTCAGGTTCAAAACGCACCAGACGCACAGCCCGTCGAGACGCTGGGAACATCTAAACTGGTGATAAAAAAACAAACACAAAAAAACAAAGGCGCCCGTGAAAGGGCACGTGACACACGGCGGTCAGCACTATTACAGGAGTAACACGAAGGACGGGGGCGGCTTGTTGGGAGTATCCGGAACAGCGGAGAACGATGATAGTGTAAGTAGTTGGTTACCTACTTTGAACACCAGAATTAGATAAGGAATGTTGCTTTAATATTCTCTTCTACAGATTCCACAGGCGTCGGGTGTTACCCTCCAGTCGAGAGGGAAAGGAGGCTTCCACGGTGAGTGTCGCTGGTGCAGGTGATGAATCCAGACCGCCGAGTGGCGACCAAATAGTGGGAGGTGGTCCGGAAGGTTCCAGAACTGATCCGGTGGAAGGTGAAGCTATGGATGACGTACAGACGTCTGGTGACGCGTCTCAGGGCCAAGAAATGTCGTCGAAATCCCCCACGGAGAAGTTGCTGGAGAAGATCAAGCAGAAGATCGCCTCGAAGAAGCCGGCGGTACCGACTGTGCCGAAAAAATCGAAGGTGAAAGAGGAAATCATCGGCGCGCCGAGTGTTCCGATGACAGGAAAGCCTGAAGAGGGAACAGCGTCTAGTAACGTTGCAGGTAAGAGGCTTCTTGATTTTTTATGATGTCATTTCTTTATTTACTGATTATAACGGTGTTATTGCTTTGTAGAGGCAGGTAAGAACGCGGAATCTTTAAATTTTATAGGAGCCTATGGAATTGTGTGACGAAAATTGCCGTGGAGATAAAAAAAATTGCGCCCCCGGGTGGGCTCGAACCACCAACCTTTCGGTTAACAGCCGAACGCGCTAGCCAATTGCGCCACGGAGGCGATGTGAGGGTCTTGTAAATACCGCGTTTTAAGCAAAATACACGAGGCGTTAAAAAAGAGTTGGCCGAGCAAAAGAAAATTATCAAAGTTGGCCGATCGAAAATATACGCATTTCTTTTGTTGATAGTAACCTTATTGAATCGTCAAGGCTGTGCCATTACGTGATGGATAGTTTTATCGGGTATATAAAAACCAGAATTAAAAAAACTATCAAAACGAAACCATATTTTCGGATAAATATAAGACTCTGTTAAAGAAAATTACGGCTGCCCAAATTTTTATACACTTTGGCTCTTATTTTAACCATCGAAAATATAAATTTAAAAAAAAAAACAAATACAAACAGACGAAAGTGTCTAAATTCACAGCAAAATATTATATTGTTAAAGGATTTTAAATTTTAAAACCTCAAACAGTATAAAATAAAACTTAAAATAGCTTTAAAGTATTGTCAAAAAAAAATGATATACTAGTTTAAAAAATCTGAAAGCGTAACGAATACCATATTTTTCCATGTTTTGTACTTATTTACTCATATTTTTCAAATCCAAAAATCAGAGAAGGCACGAAATAAATAAATAATTACAAAAAAAATTAACATTGCCTCTTAGTCATAAATTCTAATGTAACACCTCCACTGCATGCTCCTACTAATTTCCGAGCGTTTCAGATAGAGGATCCGACGGGCTCAGATCGGTAGACGCGGCCGGCCATAGCGACCAAGGACTTGGAACCCCCCAACTGTCGGATCAGTTGGTCCCCAAACCTGTCGCCGTCGACGACTTCGATGCAGCGGAGGCGGCTTTAAGAGACGTCGAAAAGTTGGTGAGCCAAATACAGAAAGCCACGAAGATCGGGCACGATAAGGGACTGTTAGCGGAGCAGCAGGAAAATCTCGGACAGAGGTCTCCGAACATTGCGGCCAAAGCTGGTGGAGTAAAGCAGCAGATTAGTGGTCCAGGAGACTCTGCTGGAGCAGGAACAGTTGACTCGGGAGCTCCTGAGGGAACAGGGGCAGGTGATAGAGGTGGAGCAACAGCTGCAGATGGAGAGGCAGGAGGAAGTGTTGGAGAACCGCTAGAAACACTTGGACAGAGATCTCCAAACATTGCGGCTAAAGGTGGTGGAGTAAAGCAGCAGATTAGTGGTCCAGGAGACTCTGCTGGAGCAGGAACAGTTGACTCGGGAGCTCCTGAGGGAACAGGGGCAGGTGATGGAGGTGCAGTAACAACTGCAGATGGAGAGGCAGGAGGAAGCGTTGGAGAACCACTAGAAACACTTGGACAGAGATCTCCAAACATTGCGGCCAAAGGTGGTGGAGTAAAGCAGCAGATTAGTGGTCCAGGAGACTCTGCTGGAGCAGGAACAGTTGACTCGGGAGCTCCTGAGGGAACAGGGGCAGGTGATGTAGGTGGAGCAACAACTGCAGATGGAGAGGCAGGAGGAAGTGTTGGAGAACCGTTAGAAACACTTGAACAGAGATCTCCAAACATTGCGGCCAAAGGTGGTGGAGTACAGCAACAAATTGGTGGGCCAGGAGACTCCGCTGGAGCAGGAACAGTTGACTCGGGAGCTCCTGAGGGAACAGGGGCAGGTGATGGAGGTGCAGCAACAACTGCAGATGGAGAGGCAGGAGGAAGCGTTGGAGAACCGTTAGAAACACTTGGACAGAGATCTCCAAACATTGCGGCCAAAGGTGGTGGAGTAAAGCAGCAGATTAGTGGTCCAGGAGACTCTGCTGGAGCAGGAACAGTTGACTCGGGAGCTCCTGAGGGAACAGGGGCAGGTGATGGAGGTGCAGCAACAACTGCAGATGGAGAGGCAGGAGGAAGCGTTGGAGAACCGTTAGAAACACTTGGACAGAGATCTCCAAACATTGCGGCCAAAGGTAGCGGAGTAAAGCAGCAGATTAGCGGTCCAGGAGATTTTTCTACAGCAGGAACGGTTGACTCGGGAGTAGCCGAAGAAGCAGGAGCTGGAAATGAAGGTGCAACAGGAGGAGCAGGAGGTACAGCAACTACTGCAGACGGGGAAGGAGGAGAAAATGTTGGACAATCACTAGACACGCTTGGTCAGAGATCTCCAAACATCGCAGCTAAGGGTAGTGGAGTGAAACAGCAGATCAGTGGTCCAGGAGATTTTACTACAGCAGGAGCAGTTGACTCTGGAGTTGCTGGAGAAGGAGGGGCAGGTGATGGAGGTGCAGCAACAACTGCAGATGGAGAGACAGGAGAGAGTGTTGGACAACCACAAGAGGAAATTAGCGAGGTCGTCGGTAGCCAGCCTTTGGAAGAAATTGACATAGGCGAAGACATTGGCAGGCCGGTAATAAAAATTCCCGGTTTCCAGGGTTATCGGGAAAGGACAAATCTGGGCAATCTACCGAAAGCAACAAAAGGAAAATCTGGAAAATTCGACACACCAGCTCAAGGAAATTCGATGGGAACTGGAAACGGCGACGCTAGTGAAGGAGAAAGGCTTGGAGTGGCATCCCAACCACCATCAGCAACTACAGATGTCGATTTGAAAACTCGATTTTCCGAGGACACAGCCCACGGCTTTGGACACCACACGTGGTCGAACTCGCTGGGACAGATCGTGCCTTCCGAAAAAGAAACCGGAATAGTCCCGATACCGCCCAAGAACATGTTCTTCATAGGAAACGGGATAAAGCTGCCCCTCCAAATGGTGCAAAAAGATGACGGAGCGGTGCACTTGGCGGTAGACATGGACAAACTGTGTGCCTGCCAAAACACAACCTGCCCCAAAAACCACACTATAGAAGAAACGGTCGGGACCATTTTGGAAAAGGAGGCCGAGTTGAAGGACCAACTGTCGGAAACGGGAACGGAATCCTCCAACGACGATGGATCTGCGGGGCATCGAATCGAAAGAGAGATTGTTGACGACCAATTGGCGAAAATAAGAGTCCCAGTGGATGGCCCGTTAGAAAACGACGACTTCGACAAGAGATTTCGCCAGTTGGAATCCGAAATTAAGAGCAGCCAAGGAACAGCATTTGGTGGACACTCTACGAATGGAGTTGTCAAGAAAAACCACAGCGGTGAGACTGTAGAAGCAGCCAAAGAAGATGGTGCCAAGAATGATTTACCTAAATTGGACTCCACCGAAAATAGTAACATCTCCCCCTACTCCTTCAAGAAGATGATGGACCGGAAGATCGCGGAGATCAAGGCGAAAATATCGAACATGGAGAAGAAGAGCGAGGTGTGGACCAAGCAGCTGTTCTTCCCGCAGAAGGGACTGACCACGTTGCTGAGCAACATCGAGAAGGAGTTCGCCAAGCCGACGACGGCGTCCAATCCGCAGGACGACGTGGAGCTGATAGAACCGCGAGGAAACCTGTTCAGGATCGACAGCGTGGGAAGCGGTAATTCGAGGATGAAAAGTGGAGAAACGTACGACGATGTGATACCGATAAAGAGCGTGTACAAATTTCAAAAACTTGAAGAGGATTTAGAGGACAAGTTGGAGAAATTCGACGAGTTCGTCGGGCAGTACTCGAAGGATAACGAAAGGGCAATCGACGAAAGTGCGAAGTCGTTCCAGAAGCACGAAGGCAACGCCCTCAAGAAGGAGGTGGGTATCATGAATAATGTTATAAAATGGTTGAAGCACATGACTGTAGACAATTATAAGAAGTAGAAGTTGATTCGTTCGTGTAAATACAGTTTTGTACTTTTATATAGGTGTAATTTATTAATTTAATGTAAATGCATTTTTTTTATGGAAAATAAACGGTACTTTTTCTACGTAAGTGTTTTTTCATAGGGCGTTTATCATATCTATGACACAATACTTGGATAAAATTATCTTAACTAGATGATAACAAAAAAAATATAATAAACCTACCACAAGACTACTCTTACTCCTTCAAAGTTAGCTGAATAATTCTAATTCTACTCACACGTCAATAAAAATGTCAGTCGAATCTATTTTCTAATGCCTACTAGGTATTTAAACTACTAGGAGATATATTTAAATACAGTTAGTTGGCAACACTGCGTCCAGTCAATCACAGAAGTTATTTTTAAGAAAGGAAATGTTTGGGGAGGATACAAAAGTGACTTCAAAAGGTTTTATGCATGACTCGTGTTTTGATTCCTGAGATTTCTACTGAAATATGGGTAAAAGAAGCGGTTATCAATTTTATCAACAAAATAAAAGAATATTACTAAATACATTTTATAGATGTGTTCTAGGGAAATGATCTAGGGTCTTTAATGTAGGGATTTCTACGTAGCCAACCAACTTTTTTACTTTAGTGTTTTGTCTCTTCTCTCTCCTAACGTTATCTATGCCTCTAACCTAAAAGCTTGTTTACGTGAAAGTAGTTAAGTGGTACCTAGTTAATTTTGATTCTTAAATTAATGGAGAAAAAATATTTGTTGTATATCTTAAACGTATTTATATTGAAAATGTGATAATTAAAATTCCACAAGCTGTAATAACAACACAGTTCTAACAAACGATGTTGCTGTTTAAATTCTTAGGACAGGTATCTTAGAAAGATATCTATGTAGGTTATATTAAATTTATAGAAGCGGTTAGTCTGTGCAGAGCCTGTTTTTTAGTTTGTGCAGAAGACAAAGCGGTGTATCCAGTGAATATATGGTATATATAAGTATGCCTGTACAATTTGAGGACGTTTTATTGTGAAGAGACTGAAATAAATTAAAATGGAGTCAGAGACGCTAGACCTGAGTCGGATTTGTCGAACGTGTAAAAGCAAATCATCCCAGATGCAGTCGCTTTTCGATGAATACGAAGTGTCGAACGAAAGCCTTCATATTGACAGTATGCTGATGGCCTGTTCTTCGATCCAGGTATTATTATGTCCACACGAAGAATATTATCAAATGGGGGCTCATGTTTCCTTGTCTCAGGTAACGCGTGACGATGGATTGCCTTCCCAGATCTGTCAAGTGTGCGTTGACCAGTTAAAAAACGCTTTTGCGTTCAAAAGTCAATGTGAAAGGGTAGACGTGAGTTTGAGGGAGTACGTGAAAAACGTGAAGGTCAACGACATCAAGGAGGAAGAGGAACATTCGGATCTTGAAGGTAAGTTAAGACAGTTTATAAAATTATCGTGGTACATTTTTTTTTTGGCAACAATCTCATTTTAAAGACAAATTGAAGCATATTAGAAGAATGATCTGTGTGTTACATTGAATCTACTAGAAGCATTTCAGTTTAATGCTATCATTTTGTACAATTTCAAACCTCGGGGCGTTCCAGAGCCCCCGAGCCCCCGCGATGCCTTCCCCCGACGACGACACCGCCTCCAAGGACTCGAGCACGCGGGAAGGCACCCCCATCCTGGTCACGCCCAAAATTGAAACTGACGACGTTCCGTTCGCAGCCACCGATTTGGCTAGCAAACGGAAGCTGGTGACGTGCAAGGTGTGCGGCAAGGAGTTCACCACGCGTAAGGGCCTGCGCTACCACAAGCGCCTCCACACCGGCGACATGTTCAAGTGCAAGCACTGCAGCAGGCAGTACACGAGGCTGAACCACCTGCAACGCCACGAGGAGTCGCACAGGAAGCGGAAGGTCCACGTGTGTAAGATCTGCGGGAAGACGCTCAAGAGGATGGAGCACCTGAGGCGCCACCTGGTGACTCATTTAGCGGTGAAGCCGTTTGCTTGTAACACCTGCAACAGGAGCTTCAGCCGCGTGGAGCATCTGCAGCATCACGCGCCTAGGTGTAAAGGTAAGTGCGTAAATCGTGAAATTGTTTTGACAATGTGAATGATATTTTTCCCTGGTTATTTGATTTTATCTGTGCCATTAACTGAAAAACTGAATTTAGACGCTGCGGTATGTTAGCTCTGATAAAATAAATACCAGAATTTATATAAATGTGGTCGGTGATAATTTTTTTAGCCTCTTCTTTAAAAATGTTACTTCTTTTGTTAAAATTTTTCCTATCTACGTGTTTTGCTCATTGTTTTTGTGTAATTTTTTATCAGACCAAGATAAAAAGGAACCTTGCTTTTCTCATAGAAAAAGTAGTTCAAATGACCCGACAGACTTGGCACCATATATTTCGGAGAATTAGTTTTGCATAATTTTTTCACTCTCTCGAGGTTGTTTTCTGCTGTCTCTCGAAACTGAACGCTTTTGATAAAGATTCTGCTTTACAAATCAGACGAAATTCCGAGTATTTCTTGTGAATTCCCTCCTAAACTGCGCCCCCTCCAGGTCACATCGTCTTCCACTGCGACATCTGCAATCAGCCGTTCAAACACGAGGACACCATGTCGCTGCACAAGCAGACGCACGACGGCCAGGAGAAGAACCAGTTGACCATCGAAAACTTGGATAACATCGACGAATATTATTATCAAATGGAGCAGGACGACACGTACACCTTTTCGGATTATTCAGACGTCGATGATGGTGTAGACTCGCCATTCCCGGATTCCTCGGATATGGGCAGCTGCTTGGAACCCCAAGTGGAGGTCGCCGAACACACAGACACGGAACAGAGAAAAGAGGTTAGTGTTAAGGTCACATCGGATCACGTTCATAATGATATGCGCCTTCAGAGCAAATTTTCGTAAAGGCCTTACAAAGTTTTAAATAACAGCTCTCCAAGCCAAAAATAGATGGTGCTAAAGCCAAGAATTTTTTGGTAATTCGTCAATGCCATTACAATTTTGTTATTTATTTACTTTCTCAGTAAATTTACTCACTCAAAAAAGGCATATTATTATTTAACTGCAGAAACAACTAACAATAAAAAAATACAAATAAATCATTCAGCTATATTTTAAGAAATATATAAACAGTAATAAAATCTATTTATTTTGTTATAGTTATTTATTTGTTAGGTAGCCAGTGATGATAGTCAAGCTTTGGAGAAAGTCGACAGAGAAGTTGAAGTGAAAGTCGAGAGCAACGTTAGTGATAATAATAATAAAAACGAGGGTACTTCTTCTAACGCTAATCAAGGTTAGTAGCGTCATGAATTTCAAAGCGTCAAATATTAAATATTGCAACAAAAATGATATTTTATTGTTTGCTAATTAATTTTGTTTACTAACCTCGACGATGACAATTCCAGTCACGAGTGACGCCTCTGGCAGCCACGGTACCATGTCCCACTATCTTCCCGGGAGGTTTGCGTTGCTGCAGAGGAAGCACGACAGAATCGGACGTGGCCACAACTCTTCCCAGGTAGACGTGACCGCCACAAGCAAAGGTCGTTACTTCCCTTCAAGGGAGGATCCAGTGAAGCAGGAGGAGTGCGTGGAGTTCCCCTGTCCCGCCTGTAGAGCGATATTCCCCGCCGTGGGCCAGCTCGCCACTCACGCCAGGGAGAAGCACGAGGAGCTCACGGTGTACAAACGCAGGGTAAGTACTGGGTCTAGAAGTTTCACCGATATCAAAACGGTTAACACTGTAAGTATTTCCACAAAAACTTGTTTAACAATTTTGTACCCGTTTTTTATCTTTGTAATAGTTTTGCCAGTCTCGAAGTTGTTTTTTTATAGCGATGCCTACTGGACGATTGAACTACCGCGGTAGGCACGTCCGTTTTTAAGGTGTAAATGAATATAAAGCAGTGGAAACTGATGTTACTACATAAAATAAAGAATTATATAATTGAAATACAGTCTGTAAGTGTAAAATATGACCTGCCAAATTTATTGCGCTCTCTTGCGGATCTGAAAACGAACATTCCATGTTTCGTAGGTTATGGGAGACAACAGATACAAGTGCACGGTATGCTACAAGGGATTCCCCACGGAGATGTACCTCAACGTCCACATGTACTACCACAACGGGTGCACGATGTGTGAAGAGACGTTCCCCAACAAGGCGCTTCTCACGGAACATGTCAAATTTCATAAGAAGAGCATCAAGAAGGCTCTGTGCACCGAATGCGGACGCGGGTTTGTCCGAAACGATTATCTTGTGCAGCACATGCGGCGCCATCGTGGGGAGAAGCCCTTCAAGTGCCAGTATTGCGGAAAAGGTGGGCGATATCTGGGTTCTTAATAATAAAAAAAGTCATTTTAATCTTAATAATGGCTGCAATGCTTTTTGAGCTTCCAAAACAAAAGATATTTAGCCTCAAAATGGTTTTATAACCTCAAACAAATGTGTGTTAAATAAAACCTGAAGGTATGTTATTTGTAAAGGGTTTCCTAGGAAGACAGACCTGACTGTCCACGAGAGGTACCACACGAGGGAGACGACCCACCTGTGCTCAGTCTGTGGAAAAGCCTTCCAGAGGTAACATTATTTTTTATATTCATGTATTTATTGGCTTCCCAAGGGGTATCTGTATGACATTTTTCTAAATGGGGTGCATACTTGCAGTTATAGTTGTACAGTCTTTTCACGAATAGTTATTTTATTTTTGATGCTAGGCGGTATAACTTGACCACGCACATGAGGCTCCACACCGGTGAGAAGCCGTTCAAGTGTGCCTCTTGCGAAGCAGCTTTCGCCCAAACGAGGACCTGAGGCGTCACATGAGGAGGCACACGGGCGAGAGGCTGCACTGCGGCCTGTGCACGAAGAGCTTCCTGACAAAGCGCTACCTGTTGATGCACAAGAATGTGGTTCACGGTTGGTTTTATTTTTTTTTTCAAGCATTTTTTTGTCACTAAACTTAAAAGACAACGTTTGACAGTAAAGATGCAATTTTTTTTGTAGGAGTGCCAATCGAGAGCAGTCCAAGGCCCGTTGTAGAGCCTGTCAATTTATAAGAAAGACTTTATCGGTATTAAATTTTGGAAACGTTGGAAAATATAATTTTCTCGCTGGTTAATTGGCACTGCCTTCATCTATAAAATTTTCCAAAGTGTAAACGAGAATCCCATACCTATTTTAATGGTACACATAAAATTCAAGGTCCCAAAATATTTAAAAGAGTGTTAAAAACTATGTGCCTTTTTATATAAGTTGAATTTTTTTATTTATCGTAGACAGTATAAGAAACTAGTTACTACGGAATTAAATATTTTGTTCTATATTTTCACTTCTATTTATTATTATTATTGATCCATTTGCAAGTATTTATTTTTTGGTTATATGGTTATATAAATATGAAAACCATCATAATAAAGTATTTTCTGTTTTTATTTTTTTAGTCGAGAATTTTTTTTTAAGGAATAATAATAAAAAAATGTGTTTTCTTGCGTATTACTTGAATTATGCTCTATTAAAACCGGTATTTTCAAGAAGCAAAAGTATTTACGAGTTTACGTTCAAAATAGCCCGTTTTATCCCATCAGTTGCTCTTTTCGCCCACTAATCGATCCAGGCGAACACCAGGTGGCGCTATACAACTGTTTCTTTGTTTCTATATAACTCCCACTTCTCTTCTTGGAGTATTCTGTGCGATAGAACTGGATACAACCGATAGATGGCTCAAGCGACAAGCTTATGAAAATTTTATTATGCACTTGTGTTGGCGACACTGTTTTTCTGTCAAATTTCAAAAGGAACGGAACTCGAGTTGATTTATTTATTTACGTGTATCGAGGAAAAGTTTAAGAAATAAATAGTTTCGTGTGAAAGAAACCACAATGGAATTAGAGACGTTAAACTTGAGCCGGATTTGTCGCACATGTAAGGGTATTTCGCCCCAAATGCGGTCGATTTTCGAGGGGCCTGAAATCCAGGACCACAGCCCCCCTATTGATGAGATGCTGATGGCCTGCGCTTCTGTCCAGGTAAGTATTTATATTTATCGCGCGCACAACGGAAACCTAATGTGTTTATTTATTCCAGATGACATGTGGGGGATGGTTTGCCGTCCCAAATATGTCAAGTATGCGTCGAACAATTGAAAAACGCCTTCGTTTTCAAACGCCAGTGCGAAAAAGTCGACGCCAGCCTAAGGGAGTACGTAAAAACAGTAGAAGTCCACGAGATCAAGGAAGAGTTGCACGGCTCAGATTTTACAGGTGAGTGAAGCAACACCTCGATCACTTTTAGAGCAGGAATAGAGTGAGACATATACAAATGAATTATTTCGTGACTCTGCTAGATATTTTTTTGTTAGGTTAGCTTAGATTAGGTTTAGGTTAGGGCGTACTCACATTCGAATATCGTACGTTTACGTGCCCAGAGTGCCATGAGACGGACGACGACCCGCTGACGGTCCCCAAGGTCGAGACGGACCTCGACCAGACTGTCCTCGCCTGCCGGCAGTGCTCCAAGACGTTTGCCACCCTCAAGGGCCTGCGCTGCCACGTGGGCGTGCACGCAGGCATCACGTATAAATGCAAGCGGTGCGACAAGGCGTACACGAGACTGAACCACCTGCAGAGCCACGAGAAGTCGCACATCACCCGGAAAGTGCACGTGTGCCGGATATGCAGCAAGACGCTGACGAGGATCGACCACCTGCGGCGCCACCTGGTCACGCACCTGAAGGAGAAGCCGTACGCATGCAAGACGTGCAACAGGAGCTTCAACCGCGTGGAGCACTGGCAGAACCACGTGGCCAGGTGCAAAGGTAGGCGGCGGGTTCCTCGAAAAATGCTTTTTTTCAAAAGGGTTCTTGTAGGCGACATCGTTCACCAGTGCGACTTCTGCAGCAAGGCGTTCAAGCGGGAGGACAGTCTCGAGTTGCACAAGAGTTTGCATCACAGTGAGCAGCCGAGATTTCCGACCATCGACAACCTGGACAACATCGAGGAGCACTATTACGAGGTTGAACAGACCGACAACGTCGCGTTTTCGGATCATTCCGACGTGGACGACTGTTTCGAGCCCCAGGTGGAGGTCAGGGAAGGCGTTCACGAAGGGAATATCACAGAGGTCAGTGAGCATTTTGACGTAACAACCTGATATTTAATCGTAAAAGTTATGTAATCATTAATAGTTTGCGAATTTATTGCTTTGTCCAATTTTGAGTTAGATGTGTTGAAAGTTCTTCATAGGTTAAGTTAGGTTATTGTAGTTCTGATGAATTTTAGTGCGAAAGAATGAAAAGAAACCCGAGCTTTTCATAGTTGTAATTTGTTACGAACGATTTGTTGTGCTTTGTGAGGATGAGAGTCAAAATTTTTGGTAATTCTGACTCGAAGTGTGTCGATTTTACCAGGCGGTCGGAGTCAGCAACGAGGACAACGAAGGTAACGTGAGCGAGACCTCACGTGCAATAGAGATGAGTAAGAAGTCCGACGAAAAAGTAGGAACTGAGAAAATGTACAAAATTTTGAAGGTTAAGGTGGAAAAAGACGCAACTGTAGAAGAAGAGGACGAAAACGAGAACGATCCTGCCAACAATGTCGCCAATGAAGGTAGAAAATTCATCTACATAATTTTTACGGACATTTTTTCTAACATTTCATTTCAGCTGCGGAAGACGAGGACGCTTCGGGTAACAGCACCGATCCCGAGTACCTCCCCGGCTCTAAGAGGCCCGCGCCTCCTCCAATAGGGAAGCGTAGGAACCCCAAAGGGGCACGTAGGTCGTCGAAGCGCCACGTCAAGGATGAGAAGGAGCAGAACTACCCTGCCCCGCCTGCAAGGAGGTATTCCCCACGATGACGCAGCTCGACAGGCACGCCACGCAGAAGCACGAGGGGCTCAAGATGCACAAATGTACCGTAAGTAACCGTGTAATGTTTTATATCTGTGGAGTAGTGTCGAAATGGCAGTCAAATTTGAAGATTTGAATGTTATTAGTAGTGTAAAAAAAGGTTCATTTTTCGGATACTTTGTAAATTCTATAGGATTCAGGTCTGGACTTCGTGCGGGCCGTTTGACGAGTACTTAGGAGCTTTTTTCTTGCGCTATGTGAGACTGAATCTCCACTTTATAAGAAAATTTGAATAAGAATTTTGAAAGAGAAAAGTACAATATTTGAATCTCGAGGTCAAAATTTTGTAAAAAAAAACTTTAATCTTCTTTAATCTCTTTAAAACGATTGATAACTTTTTTTTCATCATCATCCCTTTTGTAAATGTTTTGTAAATTCTATAGGATTTAGGTGAGGACTGCCTGCGGGCCAATCGATTTTGGACCATTTTTCTTGCACGTGGCACAGCTATAGTCATTTATAATCCTCAACTCCCCCCTTTTAAGTAAAGCTGTACGAAATCCGCCATTTTTTAATCTTCAAGTCGAAATTTAATTCCAAAACTTCTCGCCAAGCTCCTCGAAATTTCTATTTCACCTAATGTCGTGTCTCAAGGTGTGCGACAAGGACTTCAACAGGGTGACCAACCTGAAGAGGCACCTGACCTCGCACTCGGAGGTCAAGCCGTTCAGTTGCGACGTCTGCTCCAAGACCTTCTACAGGCGCGACCACCTGAACCAGCACCAGGAGTCGCACGACAGACTCAACGAGTTCGGCTTCGACGTGCGCCAGAAGCAGACGAACCCCTCCGACCAGCCTGGCAAGCAAAGCGTCGCCGAAAAGGTACGTGGAGGACTGACCCTTTTTAAGTAAATCTGTAAAAGACTTGTAATTTTTTAACTTTCAAATCGATTTTTTTTCCAAAACTCAAAATTTTCAAGTTCACCTTTCTTTTTTTTCTTCAAGTCAAGCATTTTTCATCACGCCTTTTATAAATGTTTTGCAATTTCTCTAGGATATAGGTCAGGACTCCCTGCGGGCCAATTGTGAACCTACTTAGGCTCTTTTTTCTTGCACATGGCACAGCCATAGTCATACATATTCTAGAATTTCCCCTTTTTAAGTAAATCTGTACAAGGCTTGCCATTTTTTAATCTTCAAGTTATTTTTTAAAATCTGTAGGATTTAGGTCAGGACTTCCTGCGGACCAATTGCCGAGTACTTAGGACCTTGCATATGGTACAGCTATAGTCATATGTAATCCACAATTTCCCCCTTTTTAAGTAAATCGGAACAAGACTCGCAATTTTTTAATCTTTCCATTCAGTTCATTTTTATTCCAAAACTTCCAAGTTTTTGACAGTT
Organism: Aromia moschata; assembly: GCA_029963805.1. Classification (NCBI taxonomy): domain Eukaryota; kingdom Metazoa; phylum Arthropoda; class Insecta; order Coleoptera; family Cerambycidae; genus Aromia; species Aromia moschata. Next base: position 380,613 of record JAPWTK010000015.1, on the reverse strand, counting down.
TTTTTCATCAAGCCATCCCTTTTATAAACGTTTTACAAATTCTGTAGGATTCAGGTCAGGACTGTCTGCGGTCCTATCGACGAGTATTATTATAGAGATTCATCCAAATTTAGGCGTTCCACAAGGAGTGCCAGAGCCCTTAATGGTAATGGCATTGATTTTAACAAATTTTTAACTCGTAACACATTTTTACGAGTATTTCGATGGGTGACATTTCTGGTGTGTCCGCGGCAGGTGGCTGGCGAGAAGAGGTTCGAGTGCCCGCTGTGCCTCAGGGCGTTCGCCACGGAGCGGTACAGGGACGTCCACGTGAGCGGGCATGACGGCCAGAAGGATTACAGGTGCAAGGTGTGCGAGAAGACGTACCTGAACAAGTCGACGCTCAACGAGCACATGAAGTTCCACAGCGGCGATTCCAGGCAGCATCTGTGCCCCGAGTGCGGCCAGGGCTTCGTCAGGAACAGCTACCTGGTGATCCACATGCGGAGGCACCGCGGCGAGAAACCGTTCAAATGCAAGTACTGCGGCAAAGGTGAGCGAACGCTCAGAGTGCGTGTGATGACTGATAAAAGCATGTCGAATTTTTTGTCATAGTCGGGTTTGTTCGGAATTATTCTTTAAAATTAGTGGTAGGGTGCAGGTTTTTCTTTTTTTGTATGGTCGTAAACAAAGTAAAAGCCAAAATAGTCGAATTTAAAAAAAAAAAGGGGGAGGAGCCGGCTTTTTTCACACGTTTATGAATTTTTTTTATATCCTAATTATAAAAAATTTTTTTTTAACGCTTGAGGAATTTTTTGAAAGAATTTTCCTGTGGCTTTTAACGAACAGTTACAAATCTTGATAGGTTTTGTGGAAAATACTCTTGAAAATATATAAACCGTTCCAACACTTGTTTTTTTTCTTGTTCTCCGTTCTTTTGCGATATTTGTTTCTAGTGCCAAACATAAGGTTTTTTTTAAGGCTTTCCGAGGACGAACGATCTAGCAATCCACGAGAGATGTCACACAGGTGAAAAAAACCACTTGTGTACGATTTGCGGGAAAGGTTTCGCAAGGTAATTTTTTTTTTGTTTTTTGGGTTGCGTCCAAGAATGAAGCTTTTTTGCAAAAAAAATGAAATACATTGTCATATCTGTGCTTTATTTTTATTTCTATGCCTATGGTAGTTGTTTTTTTTTTTTTAATTGAAATGGTGAGAAATTTCGGTCGCTCTGTGCGCAGGACGTACAGCTTGACGGTGCACATGAGGACGCACACGGGGGAAAAGCCCTACCAGTGCACGTACTGCGAGGCGGCCTTCGCGCAGGGCAACGACTTGAAGATCCACATGCGGAGGCACACCGGCGAACGACTGCAGTGCGAGCTGTGCACGGAGAGCTTCCTCAGGGGGCACCTGCTCATCCAGCACAAGAGGACGGTCCACGGTGAGCCACCTGGAAGTGTCAAACTTCATAGTTCATAGTAATTTTTTTCCCTTTAGGACTGGACATCGTCAGCAACGTGAGGCGCGTGGAGCTCGTCCAGAAGCAGGAGGAGCCAGACGACCCGCCGCTGATGGAGGCGGAGAGTGTTTAAAGGTGCCAAGGCCTGCATTTCTCGTAGAAATGCTGGTGGAGACCTGGCTTCGCTTGGCGAAGGAATCGTCGGACGTCCGTGGATGTTGGACAGGTGGGTGTTTTCTTTTTCTGTGTGGAGGTGTGTTTTTCTTTGGTAGGAATCTTCTTTGAATTTTGTTATGGCGATGCCTACTGAACGAATGAACTACTGTGGTAGGCGCAGGTTTTTTTATCGGTATTGCCTTCAGATAAAAATGTATTCAGCGGCTTCTTGCTGTTATTATTATATTACTATTGTAGTCAGGAAGTACGGTTTGACAGTGCATAAGGAGAGGTGGGTATTTTCTTTTTTCTGTGCACCTACCAGAAGTTATCACTTTTTTATACATCTTACTGACAAAGGAATAAATTTATTTTCCCTGTTTTATGTTACGTGTAGTATGTTATTTGTAAAAGCGGCACATGCATTTGATAAAATGTGAGTCTGAGTGCAGATTTTTTTGTTTTTTTTAGCAGAGGGTTTGTAGACGTTGGATTTTATAAAAAATCGCCTCGAAAAATACCATCTTGTGTTGTTTTTTTAAGTTTTAAGAACCACACTAATCTTGGTGCATAAAAATTAAATGTTTTTTTTTCTTTCTAGGAATGAACATTGAAACAACGTAAGCCGTGTAGAGCCCGTCAACGAGTATGAGAAGTTTTATGAGCCAATTCCAGTCATCGTACTTTCGTCCAGGACATCTTTGTCGATGGAATTTTGGTATCAATGCTCTACGTTTGGTCCCTGCATCCAAATGAGACCTCCGATTGTTTATCACCTTTATTTTGTTCCCTCATCATGTGTTGTTAAGATCTTATGTTAATTACATTTCATTAAACTGTTATTAAAGATTATTTCACATAATTATGTGTTTTATTTCTACCTTCGCATAACTCAGTATTCAGATTGGTATGAAATAATTTTAAAGAAAATCCCCGAAGCGCCAATGCAAAATTTTGATATAAATACTGGAATATCTGATGCAAAATTTTGTTAAAAATGACGGAGGCGCCGATGTTAGAATTTTGTCAAAAATGACGGAGGCGCCGGTGAGAAATTTTGTTAAAAATGACGGAGGCGCCAGTGCGGTGAGGAATTTTATCAAAAATGACGGAGGCGCCGATGTTAAATTTTGTCAAAAATGACGGAGGCGCCGGTGCGAAATTTTGTTAAAAATGACGGAGGCGCCAGTGCGGTGAGGAATTTTATCAAAAATGACGGAGGCGCCGATGTTAAATTTTGTCAAAAATGACGGAGGCGCCGGTGCGAAATTTTGTTAAAAATGACGGAGGCGTCAGTGCGGTGAGAAATTTTATCAAAAATGACGGAGGCGCCGGTGAAGAATTTTGTCAAAAATGACGGAGGCGCCGGTGCGAAATTTTGTTAAAAATGACGGAGGTGCCGGTGCGGTGAGGAATTTTATCAAAAATGACGGAGGCGCCGATGTTAAATTTTGTCAAAAATGACGGAGGCGCCGGTGCGAAATTTTGTTAAAAATGACGGAGGCGCCGGTGCAAAATTTTGTCAAAACCGGCTCCTCCGTCATTTTTAACAAAATTTCGCACCGGCGCCTCCGTCATTTTTGACAAAATTCCTCAACGCACCGGCGCCTCCGTCATTTTTAACAAAATTTCGCACCGGCGCCTCCGTCATTTTTGACAAAATTCTCAACCGGCGCCTCCGTCGTTTTTGATAAAATTCCTCAACGCACCGGCGCCTCCGTCATTTTTAACAAAATTTCGCACCGGCGCCTCCGTCATTTTTAACAAAATTCCTCACCGGCTCCTCCGTCATTTTTAACAAAATTTCGCATCGGCGCCTTCGTCATTTTTGACGAGTGCTTCGACTATTAATTAACGAGACGTCACGATGCGATGCGAAAATAAAAACACTAAATATGTGACATAATTTTTAATAAGTTTAATAAAATATAATTAACATAAGATCTGCTTAAATAAGATTCTTAACACATGATGGGGGAATAAAACAAAGTTGATTTCCAGTGATATTTTCTTACGGATTTATGGAGGACCATCGAAGTGATTGAAGTGAAACAAATATAAGGATGGTCCGTTTAAAACCATAGGAATAATTTCACACGGATCTCATTTGGAGCCAAACGTGGAGCCTCGATCCCAGAATTTCATATGCAAAGATGTCCTGGACGAAAGTCTCGTGCTCGTTGACGGACTCTGCACAGCTTACGTTGTTCGTTCCTACAAAAAAAAAAAACATTTAATTTTCATGCACCAAGATGAGAGTGTGGTTCTTAAAGCTTACAAAAACAAAACAAGCTGGTATTTTTCGCGGTGATTTTTATAAATAATCCAACGTCCACAAACCGTCCTGCTTAAAAAACAAAAAAATCTGCACTCAAGACTCACATTTTATCAGATGCATGCCCCGCTTTTACAAATAACGTACTACACGTAACATAAAACGGGGAAAATAAATTTATATCTTTTCTACTGAGGTAAAAAAGTGATAGCTTGGTAGGCGCGCAGAAAAAAAGATAATTCCCACCTGTCCTCATGCACTGTCAAACCATACTTCCCGACCACAATAATAATATAACAATAACAGCAAGAAGCTGCTGAATACACTTTTATCTGAAGACAAAACCAATAAAAAAAACCTGCGCCTACCACAGTACTTCATTCGTTCAGTCAAAAAAATTAAAAGAAGATTCCCAACAAATTCGACACACACGTGACAAAAAACAGGGAAAATATTTATTTCTTCACGGTTGAGGAAAAAAAGTAAACACCCACCTGTCCAATATCCGAGGATGTTTGAAGATTCCCTCACCAGGTGTAGCTGGGACACGGCCAGCTTTTCTAGAAGAAATGTAGGTCTTGGTACCTTTAAACGTTCTCCGCTTCCGTCGTAAGTGAACGGCCGGACTTCTCCTGCTTCTGGACGTGCTCCAAGCACCTTACGTTGCTGACTATGTCCAGTCCTAAGGGGAAAAAAATGACTATCGACATAACGTGGCCTTTCAAAGGATAATCAGGCAAGTTGTTATGGCAAATCGAAAGTTTGACACTTAAAAATGGCATACCGTGGACCGTCCTCTTGTGCTGGATGAGCAGATGCTCCTTGATGAAGCCCTCCGTGCACAGCTCGCACTACAGTCGTTCACCGATGTGCCTCCTCATGTGAATCTTCAAGACGTTGCCCTGGGCGAAGGCTGCCTCGCAGTACGTACTGGTAGGGTTTTTCCCCCGTGTGGGTCCTCATGTGCACCGTCAAACTGTCCTTCCTGAACACGATAACAATAAAAATATAGATAATTACAACAATAATAAGAAAAATCTAATGAATACGACTTTATATGTAGGCAAAACCAATAAAAAAATTTAAGAATTTTGTCCCTCAAACTCATGTCTACCTTCTCGCACTGATTTTTGAAAGCAAAAGCATTTTTTAACTGATCAACGCATACCTTACAGATCTGGGAAGGTAAGCCATCGCCACACGTTACCTGAGACAAGGAAACATGAGCCCATATTTGATATTTGTGGCGTGGACATAAAATACCTGGACTGAGGAGCAGGCCATTAGCATACTGTCAATACGAAGGCTTTCATTCGACACTTCGTATTCCTTGAAAACCGACTGCATCTGGGATTTGCTTTTACAAGTTCGACAAATCTGACTCAGGTCTAGCGCCTCTAACTCCATTTTAACTTATTTCAATCTCTTCAAAATAAAACGTCCTCAAATTACAGAGGCATACTATTCGCTAGATACATCACTTTATCTTATTAAAAAACAGGGGACTAACTGCTTCTAAAAACTTACCCATAAAATGGAAAAATTACATCCCAAAAAAGATATTTCTAGGTTAGCAGTCCTAATAATTTAAAAAGCAGCAACACCATTTGTTGGAAACGTATTGTTATTGCAGCTTGTAGAATTCGAAATATCACAGTTTCAATATAAATTCGATAAGATACACAACAAATATTTTTTTCTCCATTAATTGAAGAATCAAAACTAATTAAATTCATTAATCTCAGTTCACCCAAACAACTTTTGACGTTAGAAGAGGCACATTCCATTCTAATAGCGCGTTCCATACTCACCCGGTTATAAGAAACTCAGTATCACTTTCTCTATGGTGTCGCGTATTAGCATTTTCGAAAAATTGATTCTTAGATGTATGTCCACTTGTCCACCTGTCGAGCAGTGGAATGTTTCAATTCGCGATCGTTAATGGAACGCTCCTTTTCTAACCTAAAAACTTGTTTACGCGCCGTGAAAAGAGTTAATTTTGATTCTTCGGTTAGTAGAAAAATATTTGGTGTGAATCTTTATATCGAAAATGTGGTGTTTTGCATTCCACAAGCTGCAACAACAAAACTGCTAAAACAGAAGACAAACTGGTGTTTTCATTGACTATTAACTAGTGTATGTATAATTTGAAGACATTTTGCTCTGAAGGAACTGGTGGAATAAATTAAAATGGAACTAGAGACGCTAGACCTAAGTCAGATTTGTCGAACTTGTAAAAGCCAATCCTCCCAGATGCAGTCGGTTTTCAAGGAATACGAAGTGTTGAACGAAAGCCTTCGTATCGACAATATGCTGATGGCCTGTTCTTCGGTCCAGGTATTATAATGTCCAAAAAAAAATAAATCAAATGGGGGCTCATGTTTCCTTGTCACAGGTAACATACGACGATGGTTTACCTTCCCAGATCTGTCAAGTATGCGTTGACCAGCTGAAAAACGCTTTTGTGTTCAAAAATCAATGCGAGAGAGTAGACGTGAGTTTGAGGGAGTACGTGAAAAACATAAAGGTCAAGGAGATCAAGGTGGAAGCGGAAAACTCAGATGTTGAGGGTAAGTTAAGAGTCAATTTATAAAATCATCATCGTATATTTTTTTTTTGGCAACAATCTCATCAAAAATTAATTAGCAAAAAGTTATAGAATAATCTGTGTGTAGAGCCCTGAATTGAATCTACTAGAAGCATTTCAGTCTAATGCTATAATTAAAACTTAAATAAGAAACTACCAAGCATCCAGATTCGCCTTATAGATAGTGTTGCATAATTTGATGCCCCGGGGCATTCCAGCCCCCGATGTCTTCCCCGACGATGAAACCGTGTCGAAACACTCGAGCACGCGGGGAAGGCACCCCCATCCTGGTCACTCCCAAGATTGAGGCCGATGATGCTCCACTGGCAGTCACCGATATGGCAAGCAAGCCGAAGCCGGTGAAGTGCAAGGTGTGCGGCAAGGAGTTCACCACACATAAGGGCCTGCACTTCCACAAGCGCCTCCACACCGGCGACATGTACAAGTGCAAGCACTGCGATAGACAATACACGAGACTAAACGACCTGCAACGCCACGAGGACTCGCACAAGAAGCGAAAGGTGCACGTGTGCAGGATCTGTGGCAGGACGGTGAAAAATATAGAACACCTGAGGCGCCACCTGGTGACTCACCTGGCGGTGAAGCCGTTCCCGTGTAACACCTGCAACAGGGGCTTCAGCCGCATGGAGCATTTGCAGCGACACACGCCTAGATGTGACGGTGAGTGCGTAAATCGTAAAATTGTTTTGAACGTGTGGATAATATTTACAGTTGGTTATTTGATTTTTTTCCGTCACGTTACCTGAAAAACTGAATTTAGACGCTGCGACACGTTGGCTCTGGTAAAACATGTACTAGGATTTGTATAAATGTAGTTAATGACAACTTTATTTAGCTTCTTGTTTCAAAACGTTTCTTCTTTTGTTAAAAGTTTTCTTATCTGTGTGTTTTACTCATTGCTTTTATGTAATTTTTTATCAGACCGAGATAAAAAGGGATCTTGCTTTTTCTTATAGGAAAAGTAGTTCAAATGACCCGACAGACTAGATACTTCATACATTCCGGAAAATTAATTTGGAATAATTTTGTTCATTCTGCTGAACTTGTTTTTTGCTGCTTCTCGAAACTGAACACCTTCGATAAAGATTCTGCCTCGAAAATTGATCAAATAGGACTAACTGAATTCTAAGTACTTCTTGTGAGTTCTGTACTAAACTGCGTCCTCCTCAGGTCAGTTCGTATTCCACTGCGACATCTGCAACCTGATCTTCAAACACGAGGAGTCGATGTCAGTGCACAGGAAGATGCACGATGGTCAGGAGAAGAGCAAGTTGACCGTTGAAAACTTGGATAACATCGACGAATACTATTACCAGACGGAGCAGGACGATACGTTGGCTTTTTCGAATCATTCAGACGTTGATGATGGTATAGACTCACCTTTTCCGGATTCCTCAGATATGGATAGCTATTTGGAACCCCTCGTGGAGGTGACGGAATGTACAAATCAGGGGCACAAAGTGGTTTGTTTCAGTTCACGTTTACGCACATTTTTGTGGTTTTGCAATTTATTGGTATACTAGTACATTAAATAATTTGAAAATTCAATATGGGTTACTATTTTTTTTCATTAATTTTGTTTAGAAATCAAGTACAGTCTTGGCTTTACTTTTAACTTTATATAACTTAACTGTTTGTGAGGGGAATTATAGCAGATTACCAAAACTCCTCGCAGGTCGACGTGACCGCCACGAACAAGGGCCGCTATTTCCCCCCCAGGGAGGACCCTGTGAAGCAGGAAGAGTGCAAAGAGTTCCCCTGTCCCGCCTGTAGAGTGATATTCCCCACAGTGCGCCAGCTCGCAACACACGCCAGGGAGAAGCACGAGGAGTTCTCTGTGTACAAACGCAGGGTAAGTTGGGTCTAGAATTTTAACTGATTTGAAAACAAGGACAGCATAAGTATTTCCAGAAAAATTCAAAAGCGTTTAACAACTCTGAACGCATTTTTTACCTTTGTAATACTTTTTGCCAGTCTCAAAGTTGTTTTTCATAGCGATGCCTACTGAACGATTGAACTACCGTGGTAGGCATGTCCATTTTTGAAGCGTAAATAAATACGAAACAATAGAAACTGATGCTACTACATAGAATAAAGAATAATATAATTGAGGTACAGTCTGTAAGTGTTGCATTCAACGGCAAATTGGAAAATATGACCTACCAAATTTAGGACGACAATGCGTTAGGTGTCTATATTTTTATTAAAATGTAAATAATAAAAAAAATGACACACTTGGTTGGATCCATGTTTTCTTTTTTGGTTTCTTCAAACAAATATCCTCGTTGCGTCAATTTACTGATTTGAAAACGACCATTCCACGTCTCGTAGGTGATGGGAAACAATAGGTACAAGTGCTCGGTGTGCTACAAGGGCTTCCCCACCGACATGTACCTCCACGTCCACATGTACTACCACAACGGGTGCACGATGTGTGAAGAGACGTTCCCCAACAAGGCGCTTCTCACAGAACACATCAAGTTCCACAAGAAGAACCTCAAGAAGTTCCTGTGCACCGAATGCGGACGTGGATTCGTCCGAAACGACTATCTCGTGCAACACATGCAGCGACATCGGGGCGAGAAGCCCTTCAAGTGCCAGTATTGCGGAAAAGGTGGGCGATTTCTCGGTGCTTAATAATAAAAAAAGTAATTTTAATCTTAATAATGGGTACGGTGGTCTTTTGAGCACCATAAACAAAGGAAATTTAACCTCAATAATACGGTTTTGAAATCTCAAATAAGTGTGTATCGAATAAATCCTAAAGGTGTGATATGCTTATAGGGTTTACTAGAAAGACAGATCTGGCGGTCCACGAGAGGTACCACACGAGGGAGGCGACCCACCTGTGCTCAGTCTGTGGGAAAGGTTTCCAGAGGTAACGTTATATTTTCGTTTTCGTTTCGTTTGCTCACCAAAAATTATGTGTGTAGCGTTTTTGGTGGGAATCTTTCAACTTTTTTATGGCGATGCCTACTGAACGAATGAACTACTGTAGTAAGCACAGGTCTTTTTATCGTTTTTACCTTCAGCTAATAGTGTATTCAGCAGCTTCTTGTTGTTATTGTTATTTTATAGTATGATTGTGTTCAGGAAGTACGGTTTGACAGTGCACATGAGGACCCATACAGGGGAAAAGCCTTACCAGTGTAAGTACTGCGAGGCGGCCTTCGCCCAGGGTAACGACTTGAAGATTCACATGAGGAGGCACACCGGCGAACGACTGCAGTGCGAGCTGTGCACGGAGAGCTTCATCAAGGGGAATTTGCTCATCCACCACAAGAGGACGGTCCACGGTAAGCCATTGTTTTTTTCATTCCGCTGTAAAGATTGCTCTAACGCGTTGGTTTATCAAATAAATAGTCTCATAACCAGTATAAATGGTGTTATAAACTAGGTAACAAAAGAAAGAATCATTAAAAGATTAAAATATGTCTATTAAGACGAAGCTCTCAGCAATTTTAATCCGTAAAATACTTATTGCTGGAAAGGGGAAGGAGATTTATTAAAACAAGAACGTATACGTGTCATACTTTCGATTTTCCATAATATCTTATCTGACTATCGTTTGAAGCACCGCGTCATGTCGATAGTAATTTTTTCCCCATAGGATTGGACATCGTCAGCAACATAAGGCGTGTGGAGCTCGTTCAAAAGCAGGAGGAGCCCGACGATCCGCCTCCGATGGAGGTGGAGAACGTTTAAAGGCGCAAACGTTTCTCCTAGAAAAGCTGGCCGCGACCCGGCTCCAGCTGGCGAGGGAATCTTCGAACGTCCTTGGATGTTGGACAGGTGGGTGTTTTCTCTTTTTTTGCTCACTTATCTAAAATTATCACTTTTTTTTCTTAACCGCGAAGAAATAAATGGTAAATTTGGTGGGAATCTTTGAATTTTTTATGGTGATGCCTACTGAACGATTGAACTATTGTGGACATTGGATTTTATATAAAAATCACCTAAAAAAATACCAGTTATTTTTTTTTAATCTCTTGGTGCATAAAAATAATTTTTTTTTGTACTAGGAACGAACTTCGAGAACAACGTAAGCCGTGCAGAGCCCGTCAATGAATACGAGAAATTTTATGAGCCAATTACAGTCATCGTATTTTCGTCCAGGACATTTTTGCCTATGAAATTATGGGATCGATGTTCCACATTTGGCCCCTGCATCCCAATGGGACCCAGGCGAAATTATTCCTCTGGTCTTTAACTGGCCGATCCTTACATTTCTTTCACTTCAACCACTTGGATTGTCCTCCATAAATCCATAAAATGTATTGTTAAAAATCTTATTTAAGCATTAAAATAATCTTATGTTAATTACATTTTATTAAACTGTTATTAAAGACTATTTCACATACTTAGTGTTTTTATTTTCGCATCCGCATCGTGGTCTAGTTAAAGAATTGTAGAAATATGTACATAGTTGAAATGAAAGTGTAACGATAACAGAGCCGCCTATTGACTGTCGCGGGATCTACATCCGTGTAGAAATCTAGACACATTTTGTTACACGTTACGCCATCTAACGGATAATTGCAGAAGTATTCATTAGCTGTACAACTCGCTTAAATGTACCAAATATAATATTAAACAAATTTAATTACCTCGTTTTATTCACGGATCATTTGATTTAGTTAAGTAACTTGTAAATAGTTGGCATAATCTAAAAAATACACAAGAATTAAGTGGTGACCCTGTGAAAGAAACGTGGCTTGTCAACATGGCTTCCGTCTATTGATCAGAAGATTAAGTTGGTAAAAAACGAACCACTCAAAAAATAAAACGTCATTGAAGTTGGCCGAGCAAAAAAACTTAAGTATTTCTATTCTTAATCTTAAAGTTTATAACCACATTGAATTGTCAAGGAATTTTTATGGCAAAATTTACCCATTATGTGATACTGTCCATTATGTAATCACCATTACATATTTATTTTACAATTGTGACAGCCACTTGTCACACAAGTTTGATAGCAACAAAGTTTTGCTTCGAGCTCCGACATAACCTCTATCTCCATTTTTCTCATTCATAGCCAGATTTGTAACAGCACATAAGCATAACGAATGATTATAACAAAAACAAATAAGTGAGGTTACTTACCATTTGAAACTGAATCCTTGTAAAATCCTGGAACTTTAAGAAACGATTCAGAACCAATGGGGAATACAATTCACCCGTTCTTGGAACCCCGCACTAATGGTAAAATGGCTTTGTCAAAAAATGTGTGAAGTTCCGAATCTGAACGGTTCAGATTGTTGGAAGAAACAAACCTAACGTCAACAAATTGAAAATGCCTTCTCCCCGTCTACGAAAAATCACTGTGCACTTGCCTAACATATAAAATGCTTTATTATACTTATTTAAAAAAGAATTTGTTTATTATTATGTAAAATTATTTTTTAATTCGTCTTAAAATAAATCCACTTTTATTTAAATAAACAAACTGTTCAAAAAACTCATTCCAAAACAAAATTAAACACTGCATTTGCAAAACATGGACGCCTATGCTTTGTGTTGACAGCTCGATTATTCAAATTTTCTGCAGTTAAATTTTAATGTTAGTTTTTATTCCATCCTCTTATCTAATCACTGTGCTGTTACGTTTCGTCTGTTAAGACGTGCCCGATATAATTAATTCGTACCAGGTTGCTAATTAAGAAATATTCCGCACGAAAAATAACGCGCTTTGTACAAATATCAAATCTCGCGCCATTCCGCTGATTATCTCCGTGCATTGTGGGAAACGTCATTTCACCAGTGCTGTCGACTGAGTTGGCTTGGGTCGAGGCGAAAATATGATGGTGTGATTTCGAACTGAGACCTTCCGTTCCCACGAATCCAAAATGGAATTAGAGACACTGAACCTGAGCCAGATTTGTCGCACGTGCAAGAGCGCCTCGCCCCAGATGCGCTCGCTTTTCGACGGCTACGAAATTCAACACCAGAGTCCCCGTATTGACGAGATGCTAATGGCCTGCGCTTCTGTCCAGGTAAATATTCGCTATTCGCTACGCCTACTGCGGTTTCGGAAACTCCTCACGCGGCCCGTGCGTTTTTTTACTGTTTCAGGTGGCGTGTGGAGACGGCCTGCCGTCCCAGATCTGCCAAGTATGCGTCGACCAATTGAAGAACGCCTTTGTTTTCAAACGGCAGTGCGAGAAAGTGGACGCCAGCCTGAGGGAGTACGCGAAAAACGTGAAAGTCAACGAAATCAAGGAGGAGCTGCAGAACTCCGATTTCATGGGTAAGTCGTGCCTTCGGAATGCCACCTCGGTCGCTCTATTCTCCGTTAACTCCCATAGGATAGCAAAATACTGGGCTTCGTAGCTACCCGGCATTATTAAGAGTTTTAGACGTGGCGAATTTTTCAAGAAAATGTGGCGTAAGTAGGAGTGATTTTACGAGACAAAAAATTCTTGGGTTTGTCGTTACTAGCATCAGTATGTTATTATTTTTTACATCTACACAGGACAATGCACGTGTTACTGCTATTTCTATACTTTTAGCCATCGCTTGCAGAACCTGTTTCCTGAAAATCAGATAATACGTGAATTCACTACGTGAACTCACGAGTTAGTCACTCACGAGACATAAAATAATTTTGATATCGGGGTTCTAACGTCCATCCGCTCGCGTCCAGTTAACGTATCTTACAAATCTTACAAATAAGCAGTGCTTGGTAAAATTGAGGGGAAATTTGGCGACGAAGAGAGCACAACTAAAAAGAATACTTTTACGTTTTTGAACCAAAGATTATTTTTTTATACGTATCTACGTTTTTTATTGTGAAAAAAAAGCCTGTACGCTGCCCCGTTCCAGAGTCGCTCAACACGCTGAACAACCTGCTGAACGAGCAGAGCCAGTCGAAGGAGCCGGGGGGACAGGACGGCGGCGGCCCCCCTCGTCGCCCCCAAGATCGAGACGGACTACATCCAGTTCATGGACAACAACCAGATGCTGCTGACGTGCCGCGAGTGCGCCAAGATCTTCACCACGCTGGAGGGGCTGCGGTGCCACAAGCGCGTCCACACCGGCGGCATGTACAAGTGCAAGCAGTGCGACAAGGAGTACACGAGACTGAACCACCTGCAGCGCCACGAGCAGTCGCACAGCAGACGGAAGGTGCACGTGTGCCGGATATGCAGCAAGACGCTGACGAGGATGGAGCACCTGAAGCGCCACCTCGTCACGCACCTCACCGAGAAGCCGTTCTCGTGCAAGACGTGCAACAGGGGGTTCAACCGCGTGGAGCACCTGCACAACCACGTGCCCCGGTGTAAAGGTAAGCCAGACGTGGGGAATTTAGACGTCTCTGAAGTAAAACGTTTTAGTGACACCATTGGTGCCGCCGAAAGGGTTTGTTTGGAGGGTGTAGGCTTTTTGAACGCCGACAGAGGGTGAAAAGTAAGGGTTCTTGTGGTTGTTTGGTCTTCGGAATGAGGTGGACCAGTCGGAGCAAGTCATAGTTCATTCATAGTCAATGACAAGCATGATAAAAGTGGTTTTGACCAGTTTTTCTGAGTTTTCTGTGGCAACCCATTTTTTTTTTTTTTGGAAGACGATATGAAAAAGCGCGTCCATTGCAGGCGACACCGTCTACCCGTGCGACATCTGCAACAAGGCCTTCAAGCGTGAGGATAGCCTGGAGGTGCACAAGAAGATGCACGACAATCAGCAGCCGAAGCTGCCGACCATCGAGAACCTCGACAACATCGAGGACCACTACTATCAGATCGAGCAGGACGACAACATCACGTTCTCGGACCATTCCGACGTCGACGACTGCTTCGAGCCCCAGGTCGAGGTCACCGAGAGCATCGACGAGGAGAAGATCAAGGAGGTCAGTGTTTTTGCGCGTAATCCGGTCAGCTTCGGTCCTTTAAATAGTTCGTCATCTGAATTGAGTTATACATTGTGTTTTTTAGGTTAGGACACGGTTATAACTCCGATTTACTCGCGAATAGTTGTAGGGTTGTCTGATTTTGGATTAGGTAGTTAGTTGTTTGGAAAACGGCGGTTATACTGTTACGATTTGGTCAGGTGGCGGACATCAGCAACGTGGACGACGAGAGCAACGTGAGCGAGGCGTCCGGCGTGGTCGCCGTGGACGACAACGACAGCAGCATCGACAAGGGGACCAACGAGGGGGTGGAGAGCGAGGAGATGGACGACAAGCAGGAGGTGAAGGTGGAGAAGGAGGCGATCGCGGAGACGATGGAGGAGGAGGAGGAAGAGGAGGAGGACAACGATCATGATAACGAACTCGTCAGCGACATGATCAATGAAGGTAGGATTTTGACGAACGGAGGGTTTTTTTTCGACGTTTGACGGAACGTTTTTCTGTCGAATGTCGAGTAACTGTCGCGGGAGGCTCCGTAGATGCTCATTTTTTATTTTGACGCGCCTATGGTTGGTAAAAAAAAGTGTGTGTGTGATGAGAGAGTTGATTTTTGGAATTCCATAATAGATTTTTTGAGGTTTTCGGGGTCGCTGATCGCAAGTCTGATGTCAAAACGGAAATTTGACATTATGACGGCTGTCACCAAGCTGTCAAAATTCATGAAAAAGGTAAATAGCGTATATTTTCCGCATATCATGAGGTTTTCGTGGTTGCTGACCATGAATCCAACGTCAAAATTGAATTTAAACATTATGTTGGCTGTCAATAAGCTGTCAAAATTCCTAAAGAAGGTAATAAGTCGATAATCTTTGCGTGTCGTGTAGTTTTCGGAGTCGAGCTGATGTCAAAAAATTGAATCTAAACATAAGTCAGCTGTCAAAAAACTGTCAGAATTCCTAAAAAAGGTAATAAGGCCATAATTTTTGCATATCGTGTAGTTTTCGGAGTTGCTGACCACGAATTCGATGTCAAAATTGAGTTTAAACATTATGTGTTAGCTGTCAATAAGCTGTAAAAATTCCTAAAAAAAGGTAAAAAGTCGATAATCTTTGCGTTTCGTGTAGTTTTCGGAGTTGCTGATCACCAATCTGATGTCAAAATTGAATTTAAACATTATGTTAACTGTCAATAAGCTGTCAAAATTCCTAGAGAAGATAATAAGTCGAAAATCTTCGCGTATTATGTAGTTTTCGGAGTTGCTGATCACCAATCTTATGTTAAAATTGAATTTAAACATAATGACAGCTGTCAACGAGCTGTCAAAATTTCTAAAAAAGGTAATAAGTCGATAATTTTTGCGTGTCGTGTAGTGTTCGGAGTCGCTGATGAGAAATCTGATGTCAAAATTGAGTTTAAACATTATGTTAGCTGTCAATAAGCTGTCGAAATTAGTTTTCGGAGTTGCTGATCACGAATCCGACATCAAAAATTGAATTTTAACATAATGACAGCTGTCGACGAGCTGTCAGAATTCCTGATAGTCGAGGTCCGAGTCCGGACCCGCGCTCTCCGACTGCTCGTCACTCTCACTTTGCCTCTCAGTGGCTGACGACGCCGACGACTCGGCCGACAGCACCGACTCCGAGTACCTCCCCGTCGCCAAGAAGCCCGTCTCGCCGAAGGTGAAGCGCGGCAGGGGCAGGCCGCGCAAGAACCCCCACGCGCCCCCCAGGCCGCTCAAACCGCGCGTGCCCGGCAGGGGCAGGGGCCGCCCGCCCACCAAGCACCGCGTCAAGGAGGAGAAGGAGGAGGAGTACGGCGAGTTCCCGTGCCCCGCCTGCCAGGAGATGTTCGTCACGATGAGCCAGCTCGACAGGCACGCCAGGCAGGAGCACGAGGGCCTCAAGGTGCACAAGTGCGCGGTAGGTATACAGTCCAAGCTCATACGGTCTCAGATCGGGCGATCTGGGCGGCCACAACGGCTTTTCGCAATCATTTCAATTTCCCGAAACCATACAAGTGTACTTTTGTGACCTTGTGCTTTCCCTGCAGGTGTGCAACAAGGACTTCAACAGGGCGAACCACCTGAAGCGGCACATGACGTCACACTCCGACGCCAAGCCGTTCCGTTGCGGTGTGCACGAAGAGCTTCAACAGGCGCGACCACCTCAACCAGCACCAGAAGCTGCACGACAGGCAGAACGAGTTCGGCTGCGACATCTGCCAGAAGCCGTTCAACCGGGCCGACCACCTGGCCAAGCACAAGGCCTCCAAGCACGGCATCGGCGAGAAGGTGAGCGAATGGGGGGTGGGATTTTCCCTGTAATTGCCTCTACGGCGCGCCTAAGGATGCACGCGTCCGAGGCCGGTGCAGAAGACGGAATGGAAGATACAATGTAAAAAAATTTTTTTTCTCGTTTTTCGCGGCAGATAATGGGGGAGAAGAAGTTCGAGTGCCCGCTGTGCCACAAGGGCTTCACGACGGAGAAGTACCGCGACATCCACGTGAACGGGCACAACGGCCAGAAGGAGTACCAGTGCAAGGTGTGCGAGAAGACGTTCCTGTCCAAGTCGCACCTCACCGAGCACATGAAGTTCCACAACGAGCATTCCAAGAAGTACCTCTGCTCCGAGTGCGGGCAACGGTTCATCAGGAACGACTACCTGGTGATACACATGCGGAGGCACCGCGGCGAGAAGCCCTTCAAGTGCAAGTACTGCGGCAAAGGTGAGCGAAGAATCGAAAAAAAATTGAGGAAGTATTTCGGACGACATTGGCTAAACGTTCGATACTTTTTAGGTTTCCCCAGAACGACAGATCTGACGGTCCACGAGAGATACCACACGGGAGAGAAGACGCACTTGTGTACAATTTGCGGAAGGGGTTTCGGCAGGTACAGTCATTTTTTATTCGATTCGGTCACTTACGTGCGTCTATATATCGTAATATCACTTCGGGAATAAAATTCACGTACAAAATGTAATAAACAAGTCTTTGCCGCCTTCATACGACGTTCCTAACCTCAAAATTAGAAGAATGAGGTTAAGTACGCCGTATCTAACCTCAAATATGCGATTTTCGAGGTTATGTACGAGTTTTTTTCAGTTCAAAATCACATACGAATATTTTTAAGTCTTTGGCATATCCATATTGATAATCCTTGTAAAATCTTGAACCTGTTGAGGTTATGTACGACGTGCCTAACCTCAAAATAACAAGAATGAGGTTAACTACGCCATATCTAATACTCAAATATGCGATTTTCGACGTGATGTATGGGTTTTTTTAATTTCAAATTCTCATAAAAATGTTCTTAAGTCTTAGCTTTTACTTGTTGAGGTTAAGTACGAAGTGCCTAACCTCAAAATGAAAAGAATGAGGTAAGTAATCTCAAATATGTGATTTTCGATGTTATGTACGAGTTTTCTCATTTCAAAATCACATACAATTTTTTAAAGTCTCAAGTCTTGTAAAGCAAAAATTTGCACCTGTAAAAAATTCCCTGTAAAAACTTGCATCTGTAGTATGACCTAACCTCAATTTACAAAGATGAGGTAAAGTGTGTCGTATCTACCCTCAAACATGTAATTTTCGAGGTTATGTACGAGTTTTTTTCATTTCAAATTGACATAATTTTATTTAAGTCCCAAGCTTTTACCTGTTGAGGTTATTTATGACGTGGCTAACCTCAAAATTAAAGGTTAAGTATGCCTTATCTAACCTCAAATATGCGATTTTCGAGGTTATGTACGAGCTTTTTTTATTTCAAATTCACATGCAATTGTTTTAAGTCTCAAGCTTTTCCCTGTTGAGGTTATGTAAGGCGTTCCTAACCTCAAAATGAAAAGAATGAGGTTAAGTACACCGTATGTAACCTCAAATATCGCGGTTATGTACGAGTTGTTTGGTTAACGTCGGTCGCTTTGTGTACAGGGCGTACAATTTGACGGTGCACATGAGGACGCACACGGGGGAAAAGCCCTACCAGTGCACGTACTGCGAGGCGGCCTTCGCCCAGGGTAACGACTTGAAGGCGCACGTCAGGAGGCACACGGGCGAGAGGTTCCAGTGCGAGCTGTGCACGGAGAGCTTCCTGATGGGGTACCTGCTCACGCAGCACAAGAGGACGGTTCACGGTAGGTTACGTTGTAATTATCGACGTTCAGTTCATACCGTTTTATTTTTTCAACAAAAATTTGTTTATTGTAATGCCTTATTAGAAAAATTACACTCCATATTCATTAAAAAATCGTTGAACTTACACTATTCATGTGTATATCACTAAAAGGAAAATAATTTCCCTTCTTTTATTAAAAGAAAATCTTTTCAAAGAACATTATAGCTGTTAAGAAACGCCGGAAAAATAGTTGAGAGGTAATACAATATTTTGTTTACTTATAAATTTGAAAATATCAAGGAGAAAAAATTGTGCGCCCCCTTAGGCCGCCCCTGTGATGTCTCCCAATATTCCTACGTCTACAATAGCGATGATTCAAGAGCGATTCTTGCAAATAAATGCCCACAGTCGGAGTTCTAGATATTAACGAGGAGACTTTGAGCTCCGAAAGAAATTTTTCCTCACCGACAAACGTTTCTCTCCCTACAGGATTGAACGTCGTCAGCAACATCAGGCGCCTGCAGCCGGTCCACAAGCAGGAGAACCCCGACGACCCGCCCCCCATCACCATCCCGTTGCCCAAGCCCGTGGTGCCCGACAACGTCATGTTCAACGCGTTACACGCCAACGCGTTGCACGCCAACGCGCTGCACGCGCAACTGGCCGTCGCGCAGCTCCACCTGGCGAGGGAATAGTCTAACACGCCCCGGATGTCGAACGGGTAAGTACTCTTCGTTTGTCCTACGTACGTTTCAGGCTAGGGTCTTCGCGGATTGTAAGTTTCCGATCTTTCATCGTTCGTTTCGTCTCTGGAAGCGTCTAAAGGGTTACCAGCAAAGCTGTCGGCATTCCCCGTACAACATATTTCATTTAGCCCTGGCTGACATTGATTTATCGAGGTATACGTATGTTAGACTCTCCGCTGTGCTAGTTGTAAACGTTTTAATTTAATATTACATTGTCAGGCATGCGCAAGCCTAGAAGACATCCATATGGTCAAAGTGGATAAGTTTACAGAGCTGTTAAATTGGGACACCCTGTACATTTGTTTGGAATTTTTATAGTTCATAGATTTTCAGTTTTTCGTCGTCAATCAACTTTGATATTACTTAAAACCTTTTATAAAGTTTTTTTTTTTTTACTCATTTAAAGCATAATAAAAACAAAAATATTTTTCGGATTGCTCAACCAGTGACTAATATATTTTTTTTCTCTTGCAGATAACGTTATACTTGCCTTTGTACATAACACACACTACCTAATGTAATGAAATCACGGAGCGTTTTATATAATAAAACTGAATGTAATAATATATTCCTAGGCGTATACATATATACATACTGGGTAGCGTAGATTGCATGTTTCGTATTATTTTATCCCGAAGGCCTGTCGCGGTCTTTCAAGAGGTCTCACTTTAGTCTTTCATACGCATACTTTTTTCTTTTCGTAACGTGTTGTGTAATTTTTTCCGTTACGAGGCGATTTGCATTTTTTTTTTTAGTTCGTATTAAATCGTTTAGAGGCAATTTTTTGGTTAGGAAAAAATGCATAATACAGAGAATTTTTTTTATGGTTAGAGGAATTGGAAACTCTTGGCCAAGGGCAGTTGACATTCTTCGGCCTGTCTTCCAAAGCTATTTTTGAAAAAAAAATTGATAATCGTTTCAAATTCCTCAATGTACTGTTTCGAGTTTTTTTTTTCCAGCAGAAAATGGTTTGCCTATCTGGTAATGTAAAGTTTTTATATCACAACAGTTTTGGTGTTAGACGCCGAAATGAGTTACGAGTATCAAAATAGAATTAAAATTTTATAATAGACTTTTGTATAAACTCTTTTTTTTAATATAAATACAGATTTAAGTAAACCCTTTTTAAATGCCTAAATTGTATTATAGTACAGTTTGCGTAGGATATTAAAGAAATGTGAACGGACCATACAGGATTTCTTTTTTTCGGAATATTCGGTTATTTATTTTTTTTTTTTAATTCAGCAGTTGGAAATTTTCATTCACGCTCCATATAAATTTGTAGCATCATTATGGGCTTATGAATTTTTCTAGAGGGAAAAAAAATCCTGTGCGTCTCGTGTAATATATATATTATTTTGTTGTATAGTATTCTAATAATATATTTGTTTGAAACGACATAATTGAAAACTGTGGGTCTTTATTAGGACGGTATTTCTTTATAGGTATTTTTTTTATTTGTCCTACTTTAGGTAATTTTAAGGTAATCACTGTAAATAAAATATTTTGTTAGGTGGTTAACAGGTTAACAAATAAATATAGAAAATTTACTTTTATCTCGTGCGAGTTTTTGAATTGGAAAATGAGGCGCAAAAGGTAAGTGTTTATTCTTTTTTTTACTGAAGACTCTTTTTGATACTTGTGAGGAAAGGATAATCACATTCGGTTATTTTTTTTTTTAATTCGGCAGTGAAATTTACATTCACACTCCATATACATTTGTAGCATCATTATGAGCTTATGAATTTCTTACAATATTAAGAAATTCATAAGCTCATGATGATGCTACAAATTTATATGGAGCGTGAATGTAAGTTTCCAGAGAAAAAAAATCCTGTGTCAATCAACCGAGGAAGGGACAGAAAAAAATCCAAATCAGAAGTAGCAGTAAACTTTATTTTTCACAGATATGTGTTAAGATAACATCCTTACGATATTAAATTATAGACAAACGATGACTGTTGATGCTTCGTTAACGAATAGCAAGCCCTATCCTTCCAATCAAATTGCTTGTAGATGCATTGCGAATATAACGAATCAAAGGATTTTAAAGACAAATATTTCAGACAACGCAAAACGGGAATGTCATGGGGTTATTCCGTAATACTTTCAATGTATTTTGAGCAATGTGAGCTGTGTTTGATGAATACACGGCCAAATAAGTGCAGGATTTCATTCATAGGCAGTTTTGTAAACAATTTTTGCAGATTATTTGAAAAATCTGTGGGTGAAATCCAAAAATATTGGTCGCAAAAGTTGAGTAAGCATTTTGCAGTCCAAAAGTACGTATACGTTCTTTGTATCATGTTTTAAATGGATGACCAGTTTGACCTATGTATTTTACTAAACTTTAATGTAAACGAGCGACATCTGTAGAAAACAACATTTTTCAAGAGGTTTTTACACGTGTCTGTCCTTATTCATCAAACACATGACTTAACTAAAACAACGATATTGTATTTATTACTTGAAAAAGTTGTACGGAAACGAAAAAAAAAAAAAATAGACCGGATAAAAAATCCTGATAACTGTGGTATTTATAGAAGAATTATAATAAAAATTATTTATAATGAGAACAAGTCAAAAAACCAATAGGATTTTTTTATCGACCTCTACTAATAACGTGAAATATCTTCAGCTGAAGCTAGCTGCTAACTTCCCAAAAGCTGCTCAAGCTAGTACACTGCAGCTGCTCCGTTACTGGTTCGCAGCTGATAAAAGCAGCCAATGAGAATTTTATTTTTTCCCTTGGTTAGAAAAAAAAAATATGGATCTTCACTCGCTGCCTTTCGATATCTTGAAAAGGTTGATAAAACTAACATCATTTATAACACAAGATCATTTTTAAGACGTTTATTTTGAACCTGTTTCAACATTTTATCAGTCTTTCCAACGCATTGCCGGACTACAAAAACGCAAACATTCGAAACACTTTAAGTAAATCATGTTAAGTCTCGAATACGAAGGTGTGGCATTTAAATATATGCTTTTTAGCTTCGTAACAGTGGAACGGCCAACTCAACGTACAGTAATAAAGCTTACCTAAGCTGCCTTTTTTTTTTTTTTACGGGAAACAATTATTACGTTTCATTACAATGTACGAAATAGTTATAAATTTACTCTTAAAATCCCCATCTCTAATGTGAGTTTAAATGGTATATAGTGAAAATTTCAGGTAATAGCAAAGTCGACGCGTGGATTCGGGTATTCCAGTGACGTCATCGGCGAACTGAAAATTCGAGAATGACAATTTAACAGACTTGTAATAGTCTTATTTAGATGAGATCCAGTGTGCAAGGGTTTTTGGGGCCGCTGATCACGAATCGGGGTTTTTTTTTTTTTTTTGTGGGGGGGGGTATTTAGGGGGGGGGGGGTTTTC
The DNA here is from genome assembly GCA_029963805.1 of Aromia moschata. Taxonomy (NCBI): domain Eukaryota; kingdom Metazoa; phylum Arthropoda; class Insecta; order Coleoptera; family Cerambycidae; genus Aromia; species Aromia moschata. Next base: position 358,047 of record JAPWTK010000015.1, on the reverse strand, counting down.
GAAGGAAACCATATTGAAAAGACCTTTTCATATTGAAAGACAACCCTGCCAAAAAAATTTGCTCATTTCCGCTAATTGCATCTTCTAGTGCCATATATTTCCTGCAAAATGAGCTTTTGATTCCCCTTCTACGATTTTTTTTTACTGGAGTTATGGCCTATTGAAGATAAAAGAATTTGAATATTTGAGTTGCTGAAAACGGTACGCAAGGCCTTCTGAAGTCGCCGATCGTGAATCCGGCGTCACATTTTCAAAATCCAAGATGGCGAAAGTCGAAACTGCTCTCGCCATATCGAACCCGCCATCTTGAAAAATCTTGAAAATACCGAATCCAACGCCAACCTCCAAAGAGATTACAACATAGCGTAGCTTCTCGAACTATCGATAAATCTTTTATAAACTTTATGACTACCATCACTGTTTATCTTCATCTTCAAATAACTATTATCTATCGTTTCTCCCTAGCTAAGAGTTAGACCGGCGTGCCGAAGTCGGGATCGCCCACCCCGTCCGCTCCGACCGAGTTCGCGTTGTACACGTACCTCGCCAGCAGCTTCTCCTTCCTCTGCGCGATGTCCCCCGCGTCCGCGTACTCCTCGTTGGGGCACAGCCTCAGCGCCTTGCCCACCCTCAGGTTCTGGCCGTGCAGCGAGAAGTACTTCCTACTCCCCGTCGGCTTGCTCACCCCGACGCCGCTTAGGTCGGCGCTAGGCGCGAAATTCTTTATGAAAATGTTAGACAGTAAACTGTGGATGTTCTCCTCGAACTGGGGACTAGTCTCCTGCGCATAGAACGCGTTCGATTTATACAAGGCCAGTTTACCGTCGGCCTCCGAGTCGGACTTCCCCTGCACCTCCCTAGGGCTCAGATCGGGGCGTGCGGACGGCGCGGGCTCCTCCCCCAGCTCGGAGGCCGTGGTGGAGACGTCCGAGTAACCGTCGCGCTTGCTGAATATGCTCTGCAGCGTCTTCACGCCGAAGTACTTCTTCTTGTGCTTCCGCTGCTTCTTGTACCCGCGTAAGTTCGGTTTGCGCAGCGGGGAACTGTCGCAGCTCTCGGTGCCCGAGTTCAGCAGGCTCTGGTCGCTCTTCGGGTTGGAGGACGAGTCGTAGGACTTCTCCACCTCGATCACGTTGCCGTCATAGTCAAAGTCCGCCTTCTTCGCGTCGGTTTCCACCTGGATGTTCTTCGGGGACTGCGAGTCGTTGGAGGCGACGTCGGTGGAGAGGATCTCCGAGTCGAGGTACACGTCGGTGCTGGTCTGCATGGGGGACGACAGGTTCTCCGAGTTCAGCGAGTTCGTCGAGGTGTTGAAGTTGTCCTCGATGTTCGAGAACACGTCCACCTTCTTGAAGTTCTCCAGCTTGATGATGTTGTTAGTGGCGTTGTCGACCAGCACCAGGTCGTTGGTGTCGATGTGGTAGAAGTTGTTCGCCACGTTCTTTATGGTGGTGTCGGGCGACGCGTTGTTATTCGAGCTGTGGATCAGGATATTGCTCAGCTTCCCTTCTTTCGCGGTTTTGTACTCCTCCACGTTGCCGTTCAGGTTGTACGCGTAGTTGTCGCTTTTATTTTGCGCCTCCGAAACTGGAGTCGCTTTTATTTCGGGCGTGCTGTTCCTCGACAATCTGAAAAGGTCAGTTGACTATCTGAGCGCGTGGAGGTAGTTCGTTCGCTCTACCGTGCCCTGGATTCATGCAACATCGTGTAAGAGGCGGACTAGATGCAACGAAAGAGGATGAAGAAGAAAAAGAAGAAGACGATTCCATTTCTACTTCTTCCCTTTCCACTTCGTGGCACAGAGACCTACTGCAACGCCGAGAAGAAGCGGAGGGTGCGAGAAATCTCAATTCGTGCTTTTAAAGTCATCTGAAATGGTTCCATTCGTATTTGTCTTTTATTTGGTATTTGTTTTGTGCATCCGATGCCTCCGAAACAGTCGTCTCTTTTATATCAGGACTTTTAGGCATGCAACAGCGACAAATCTTGTAAGAGGCGGTCTACATGCAAAAAAACATAACTCAGAACAGGGAGAAGAAGAAAAAGAAGAAGACGAATCCATTTCTACTTCTTCCCTTTCCACTTGGTGGCACAGAGGCCTACTGCAACGCCGAGAAGAAGCAGAGGGTGCGAGAAATCTCAATTTGTGCTTTTAAAGTCATCTGAAATGGTTGTATTTGTATTTAATTTTTATTTAGGAATTTTCTGAAATCAAACATGGCGGAAAACTTCAAAAGAGAGCTCTTGAAATTAAGATCCATTGTAGTAGACACAAACAAATTGTTACAATTGGTCAATTAAAGTGCAAATAAATTAAAGATTCTTCGGCATTTTATAGAAGCTGATTGCTGCAAAGAGTGAGGGTATGGGGTACAAAAATCAAATAAATAAAATAAAACAAATTTATTACTCAATGGTCACAAAAAAAAAATAAAAACAAGCATTCAGAGATACTGTGTAAAGATATACGGATATACTTAAATAACAATAGTTTAAAATTTCTTAGAAAACAATAAAAAAAAAAAACAAAGTGGAATCTTCTACTGCATCACATTCGTAAAACAAACCGACATGCTCCGATAATACTTGGGACTTAAAAAATAATCAGGCTTCTTTGGCAACCGACGTTCCGAACGCTCCTTAACCCTACACTCACCTGCTCGCCGACGTGGAGTCTGGTGTCCGGGGGGCCGTCGGGGTGTTGATGATCTCCTCCGGGCCCCTCGAGTTGTTCAGGTTGTTCGTGGTCGCAGACGTCTTCGTCGAAGAATCTGGCACAATACAAATCCCCCTTTGATAAATACGCCAGACAAAAGTTATGAATATTTTTTGATAAAATTCTTACTGTAAGTAGCCGCCGAAAAGAGCTACAATTTGGTTTCGGAAGTCCCTACGACTTTCGTAGGCTGAGTAATTAGATAGTAAAAAAAAGGGAAATTTTCGAAAGTTTTTATTTTTTTTGCAAAAAAGTTGTGGACCGATTTTAATTTTCAAAAAACTGATTTTCTTCGTATTTTTAAGCGCTATAACGTGCTATTTTTTGTTTTTCTGAAATAATTTTTTTTGGTAATTAAAAAGTGAAAAAAAAAAAGGTTTTTCACACGTTTATGAATTTTTTTGGTAATGTTCCTACAAACCGATTTGATCCAAAACTAGTGCACTCAAATTGCACTATTTTTTACCTAATTATCAAAATTTTTTTAACGCTGAGGAATTTTTGAAAGAATTTTCTATCTTTCCCAGGCTAAAACGTATATTGTAGACTTGCCGCTTTAATATTTTTCACATAAATATAACCTAACCTCAATTTATAAATGTCATTTATTTTTTTTTTTAAATCAGCGTTAGCAACACGCCACTGCCTTCGGCGACAATTTAACGTTACAATTTTGAAGGTTATCCCTTGTAGGGGAGCACCTAACACGACAAAGCCGCTTTGAAATAAGGGCGCGACGTTGCCACATCTCTAAATAAGTACTGCAACTAAGGAACTATTTCTATTTGGTTATATTTCGTTTTAATAGAGCCAAGAACACATTGTTATTTCCCTTTGGACGCTTCTTTATGTCTACAGGTCATGTTCACTTCGAATTTTCAACTGGAAATCTAGCAGTCTGTCTTCATTAAGCAATAAGATCGCGAGCGCTTCGTCACGCGTCATAAACAAACAAAAGAAGAGATGTTGGGCCCACTCAAGGCCTGGCATGATCTGATATTAGGGTCATGCATTTTTTTTACTCCCAAGACAAAAGAAACGCGGGTTTCTCCTTTTTTCGTTTAACGATAACCTCACTTTCTCACCTGAAATGGAACCCGTCCTCCTCTAGGGAATTATCGCTGTCGTCCGCGGCTATGTATTGCACTTGGAGGGTACAGTCGCCCGTCTGCTGCTGCAGTATTCCAACCGCCTCTCTGTGACAGGCGTTTCTGAGATCTATCTCGTTCACGAACAAGATGGCGTCGCCTATGTATAGCTGCTCGGACATGGCGGCAGGGCCGTTGGCTTCCAGCTCCGATATGAGGATGGGAACGCCATGCTCTCTGCCCCCCTACAACCACAAAACTCCTTATAAACATACAGGCACCTCGGTAAAATTTTGAGGTTATAACTCACCGTTATGCTGATGCCCAGGCCCTGGTCCGGTTTCCTCTTGACCACGACTGTCCTGATGTCGCCGAACTGCTCCGTGCCTTCCCCCACGGGCTCCGGTTCGGGCTTGGGACACTTGTCCGGATTATTCAACGCGCTGTTCCGTCTGCAAGCTCGAACGACCGTCTTGTGCCTCTGGAGCAGGATCTCGGACTCCAGCTGCCGCCACAGCTTGTCGCGGATGTCGCCTCTCATCTCCCTTCCTGAAAATCGAGAGCGCCCTGCATTCCAAGCGAAAGACCGTCTCAGAAATTCGTTACCTAAGAGCTGCAGCTGCTGTATCCTGCCGGCCAGCTCCTTGTCCAGGTACTTGGCGGCCAACTTGGCGCCGTACACTTCGCTGGTGAGGCCCAGCACTTCGTTTCTCAACGCGGCGTTCTCCGTCTGCAGCTGGGCGGCCTCCTCCTTATATTTCGCGGGTTCCATGGTCGAGGGGCTGAATTTCAGCTCGTCCGACTCCTTGCTTACTAAAATCGAACGTCGCAAAAGGTCGCTTATGAGAGCGCGGATCTAAAACGGGCCAGTGTCCCGTCCCTGAGGCACACCCGAATTAAGAAGATAATTTTTCGTAAAAATACTCCAAAGAGGAATTGCTAGACTTCAACTGACTCAGAGAAGGGACGGTCATTATTATTGTTAACTTACTGCTTCTGCGTATCGGGCTCTGCTTGATCTCATCGTCTAATTTCTTCTTGATGGCGTTGACGTCGGGTTTGAGGTGCTGGTCTTGCCTCTTGTTGCCCAAGCCGTCGGGTATCTTCGATAGCTGGGAGGAATGTAGCTGAAGGAGCAGGGTGTGAAGCTCGCCTTCCAGGAGTTCCTTCTTAGATTTGGCCTCTATCAGCTCTGCTCGCATGTGGATTAGCTCGGCCTGAGCAAAAAAAAAAAACGAAGGAACTAATAAAAGCGAATGTTTTGGCAGAAATTTCAACACATAAGTCATGGGTTTTGACTAGCGAGGCAAATTTTTAATGAACTGAGCTTAGAGTGAGCTTGGACGGAAAGCAAGCACGATTATATCGTCCAAGCTCAGTCCAAGAATTGTTATCAAAGGACCAGTCGTGGCGAATTTAATTTTCAGAGCGGTTTATGAGTAATTTGTCATGCTTCTAGCAGGACGACGCACCAATGCAGGTAACTATTGATAGTCGCCAAAGTCTACCTTCGCCAAAGTCTACCTTCTTGTTATTATCTCTTTGCCGTTGCAAGTGCAAGTATCAAGTGACTAATTTGAATCGAATTGGAATTGGAGGCAAATTCATTGGTCAAACAGATTTCTTAACCTTAGAGCTTCATAAATCTTAATATTAAGGCACAAACGACAGTATCTACTGGTTATTTATTTATGCATTTATTCTGCATCGTAAAGCAATTCGAAGCGTGAAGGGGTCAACGAGTCGTGGTGCCCCGAGATCGCATTTCAAGCCGCCAGAATTTAAAAGGTTAAAAGCGCAACGCTCGACCCGGCACTGGTTTCTGGATGTGTTCGCAAATTGCCGCGTAATCGGCGAACGCCTCGCGATGCACGCGTGGCCTTGAGAGTGGACCAGATACGCATCTTTCGAGTGTCCTTTTCGATCGCCCGGCGTCTGCTTAGTGTCGGACTTTATGGGAAAGCCTGCCGATTTTTTTTTCAAGCTTAGCAAAAGCGCCGCTGGTATGGGAAAGTCCGATTATGATTTCGCGAAGCGGTGCATTCAGAGACTGCCGCCATTAAATCTTATTTATGGGTATTTTTAAGTGTGGATTCCGCGAAAGCAGCGGTCAACAACAGAGCATCCGAGAAAACCACGTCAATTTTACAAAAAAAAATGCGTTTTTACTTTATTCCACAGTTGGTTCCTTCACCATCTGCAAAATTAGCACGACGAACGGAATTAAACAAGAATGCAAAACATATAGGGTGACTAAAAAAAAACTGATGAAGTCACTTCCTACGAAAGTGGAATGTGATAGCAGACAGTCATAATTCACTTTAATTAAATTTAATTTAATTAAAGAGCGTACCTCTTTAATATTATCTCGCACTAAAAATTTGACTTCAATAATATCTCTAAAGTTGGGAATATCTTTTTGACAACACCCGGTATAATAATCCCAACGCCTCTGTCTGATTCCTTGCAAAATTCCGCGTTTGCATTTCCTTTCTGCCTCAAAAAATAACTCGCAACGTCGGCAGCGAGGTGTTTAACCGGGACACCCTGTACAATCGACTGTCTAGAACGCCGCAGCGTCCAAAGCGAATGGATCGTGGAAAAACGCTCTATTTGTCCGACACAAACGCCCTTATCTACATAGTTTACTTCCACGTTACAATCTAAACAAGCGAAAGATATGCGCAGGTCATGTATTCTCTATTATTTCATGTCTCATCCCTTATCTACGGTAAACAGCCCTTTATAAAAATAGCGTTACAGACTCAAGTTTGTGGTTCGCTTCAATATACTGGGCGATGCCAAAATTGCAACACCAAACTGCAACCCTGGTTGAACTATAGCTACGAAACACTCGAAATTTTGTGAACATATAGTAAGACACACTAGTGGAAAAAATTAAGGGATACAAAAAAATCCAAATTTTTAGGTAATTCTAAATTATTTTCAGTTTTCTTTTTTTTTACATTTTTATCGCAGCGTTTAAATTTCTGAAGGAACTTTTAAATTTTGGAGCAAAAAACGTGATCCGAAATTTCTCAAAAATCCACGAATAAAACAAAAAAACGGCTGGCTGGATTGATCCGAATCTTTAGGGTTTTTGTGGGTATATTGAACTGTAAAAGGCACACTTAACATCAGTGGTTTCCTCGATATTTTTGATTCAGCGTTTGATTTTCTAAAAACCTCCAAAAGAAATTTTTTTTGTCGTTTTTTCAAATTCATGTAAAGAATGAAAACAATTTTTTTTCGAAAAACCAATGGATAATTCTTGTAGAGTTTATTCAAGTTCTCGAAACCCACCTTTAACTTTTTGTGCGATCATTGGTTGCTGAGATATCGATAATCAAACACAAAGTGATCCTTTTCCATTCAAAAACCGATATCCCGGCGAGAAATGATCGTATCAAAGTCTTTAAAAAAAGGAATTGAAGCTGAATAAACAAGTTATCTGGTACATATGGTGGTTAAGTCAAAAACATTTTTTTCAAGTTCGTAGACCACAAAAAAAGAACCAAAAAAGTTTCGAAAATTTTTTTGTCGGTGGTTTTCTTAGGATTACTCGAAAATCGCTGACGCTATTCAGATTCAGTTCAGATCCAAAAACTAGATGCTTGGAGCTACAATTTCCTTTTTTTTAAATTTTCTGTGCGACCGTTTTTCTCCAAGTTACGACCTGTTGAAGATCACCTAAAAATTTGGTGATCTTTTTTTGATCCCTTAATTTTTTCCACCAGTTTATGTTGTCACAAATGAACTCTTATCAGGAATGGAATTTAAAAATAAAGACGGCGTTTTCTGGTGATTCTTTAGAGGTGCCCAATCACGAAACCTTTAGCGTCAACCGCAATTGGTTGCACTATAGCCACGAAAAACTCGAAATTTTGTGAAATTTGTGGAATTTTGTGACAACATATCGTAAGACATATCTCACATGTTACGAATGGAATTTAAAAATACAGATGGCGTTTTTGGTGATTATTTGGAGGTGTGCAAGCCCGAGACCCTCAACGCCAACCGCCACTGGTTGCACTATAGCCACCGATGCTCGAAATTCGTCATCTTCGACTGTCTAGCGGCGCGCCGCTACTGCTCCCCCACCTCTCCCCGCCGGGACCTTCCCAGGCGGTCGTTCTCGAGGAGACCGCACGCCTCGACGGCCGGGCCGGCCACCGGCAGGCATAAAGGCGTCCGCCGACCGCCGCCGGCAGAATGTCACGGCCTACCGCAATCGAAGGTACCTATATCTCAACTATCCGGCTCGGGAGGACCAAGTTTTCGGCGTCGCGCGCGTTCTCTCGACGATGACGGGCGGCGGGTTCGCGTGGTGGGTGCTCCTGTGGGGCGGCGCGTCCGCGGCGGCGACCGGGGGCGGCGACGCCGCCGCCACGTTCCACGCCGGGCTGCAGCAGCAGGTAAATCGAGTTTGGATCGCGGCGCAGCGCGCCAAGGTGTCTTTTGGTGTTTGTCAGCGTCGAGGAGTGCGGATTAACGGTGGATGATGGAGGGTTCGCGTGGTATTTGGTTTGGATTGGAAAACTGAGTTCGTATTGAAAAAAAAAATGTACAGAAATTATTTTTTTATAAATGGGAACACCCTATTTTTCTAACGGGTTTGTATTCAATCTCAAAATAAGGGTAGCTTTCTTTAGGTGTCTAAATTCATTATTTTCAGTGACACTGGGGTATTTTTGACATTTTGTGAAGCATCTGATCGTTCTCTGGAGGTTCAAGCATTCAAAGTTAGCAAAACTGTATAATATTTGAAGCAAAGGAAAAACTTAGTTCGAAAATAAAATGAAAACTATTGAATTTGGACCCAGACAATCTAGAAAGTCATTCTTGAAAAAAAAAAGTAAAGAAAGTTACCATTAAAAAAATGTTTTTGTACATATGTATTTTGAAATTTAAATAAAGCAGCGGATATGACAATGCTGCTCCTAAATGAATACAGACAAAAATACACCGTTTTTTTTTTAATGCAAACACTTCATCAGGTCTTGGTTTTTTGTCGTGTTAACGAATTATTACTTCATAATTCGGTGTCATTATTTTCATTTCATTTGGTGTCAATATTTCAATGTGAATGCATTTTGTCGAAAAATTGATAAGTTGTTTTATCACAGCTTAAAACTTACTACGTGACTGTGACTATAAAAAAGGTAGAAGTGAGACTACGTAATATGCATTTGTTTTTGACGGGGTCTCACAAGAAAAAAAAAAAAAAAAACCAATTTTTTTTGGCCTGTTTTTCTTTTTTTTTTTTTTTTTAATAAACAGAAGCCAAATTTCGTTCAACAAATTTATTACCAAAATTATTTAGTAGTCTAATCAAAAACACAATGAAATATTAAAAGGCTTCTTGCCATTAAATTAATGAAAAATGTGACCCTAAATCCTCTACATATGTAACTAAACAGTACGTGTATATAGAATAGAATAGAATAGAATAGAATAGAAAATTTTATTAATTCTTTGCCAACAATTGCATTGGATAGAACATGTCAATAAAAGGTACATGGAAACTTGTAAATGCCTTATAGCTAAAACATATTAGGTATGATGTCACATATATTATATATCACATTATTTCTATACAAATAATTTGTTGAAAGTAAATAACTAAGATTACACACATGTATACATACATACACGTACATATATTATTTAACATATGTAAATTATTACGAAATGATTTATGCGTAGTCATATATTCATCTAAGGTGTAAAAAGCATTTGAACACAGGAACATTTTTAATTTAGATTTAAATTTTAATTTGCAGTATATTTCTCTTATATTCATAGGTAGTTTATTATAGAGATGTCTCAGCACAATTGGGAGTTTTTTGTATAACATAAGGTTAAATCTTCAATGTAAGTCTTCTATTCTTGTTTGTATGATGATTATCTGAATTTAATTTTAATATATTCTTTATATTATATGTACATGATATAAACCATGCGCCTTTTCATTCAAACCACCTAAATCAGTCAATATTTACTTAACTCCGATAATGGCGTCTTTCAATATGCTGTATCCTTAATAAACTCTTATAGTCTTTGTGAAAGACGTAAAATTTCATGTAATAATTATCGGAAGTAACGCCGCTTAACCCGTTTCGGCCGAAAACGCCACTCCCGGTACATCGCTCTTCAGTGCCTCATAACAAATACTATTTGCGATAGAAAAATTTGACAGGGACATATTTTTGAAGTTTAAGACGTGCCCTCTCCGACGGTGTCCATGAAATTGCTCCAAAAAATTATTAATTATGAAAAAAAAGCAGTTTAAAAAAAACACGATTTTTTGCACATTTTTTTTTTAAATCAAATTTTCAATGGGTTTCCGGTCTGCAATGGACCTGGAACCTCACTAACCGGTGGAATAAATGTTTGAACTTTAAGTATACGTGGTTTAAAGATCGATTTTTTGCCGTTAATTTTTGCAAAATTTAAAAAATTGCTTAAAAAATTCTGAAAAAATTCCAGTACATTCTTTGGACGATTTTAAGAACGTTTTATTCTCGACAAGTTATAGTAAAAATGCATTGTTTTCGATAAAAAAAAATTCTAAAGATCAAATTAGTATCGAAATTTTGAATTTTTTTTCTCGAAAACAATGCATTTTTACAATAAATTGTCAAGAATAAAAAGTTCTTAAAATTAATCAAAGAATGGCACTGGAATTTTCACTTTTTAAAGCAATTTTTTAAATTTTACAAAAAATTGACTATTTGCAAAATACAAAAAGTTGCTCAAAAAATTTTGAAAGTGCATGCATTGCAGTGCATTCTTTGGGTGATTTTAAGAACTTATTATTCTTGACAATTTTTTGTAAAAGTGCATCATTTTCCTATAAAAAATTCTTGAATTTTTACGCAAAAAATTTTGCAGTTCAGGCGCCATTTTGAACGCATAAGAGAAAAAAATCGATCTTTAAACCACGTTAAAGTTCAAACATTTATTCCACCGGTTAGTGAGGTTCCAGGTCCATTGCAGACTCCGGAAACCCCTTGAAATTTTGATTAAAAAAAATTGTGCAAAAAAAATCGTGTTTTTTTTTTTAAACTGCTTTTTTTCATAATTAATAATTTTTTGGAGGAATTTCATGGACACCATCGGAAAGGGCACGCCTTAAATTTCAAAAATATGTCCCTGTCAAATTTTTCTGTCGCAAATAGTATTAGTTATGAGGCGCTGAAGAGCGATGTACCGGAAGTGGCGTTTTCGGCCGAAACGGGTCAAATAAGACAGTATTAGGATAAAAATAATGAGCTGGCAGGCCTCAGAATATAACAGAGGAACAACACCCACCTCTAATTTACCTCATTTTTTTTCTAACACGTCGTTTTCCTATAATTTGCAGTAAATACAATTTTTACGTATCCCATCGTAACAACCTTTACTATTCTCCCATTTTAGAGTTTCCTCACCATCCTGACGTCCATCGAGGAACGCCTCAAGAACCTGGACAAGGTCTACTCGATGCAGCTGTCCCAAACGTTGTCCACCAAGCTGGATCTGTACAGCAGGCGGCTGGACTCGTTGGATACGAAAATAATAAGATTGGAGGCCTTGGTGATGCTCAATCTGGACAAGATATCCGAGAACATCAGCACGAAAAACTTCAAGGACGACATCAGCAAGACGAACACCATGAGGAAGCTGGACTCAGCGTACGAGGGCATCAGCCACCGCCTGAACTATATGGATAGGAAGTACGAAGCGAATTTCGCCAAAGCACAGGTAGCCTTTTGAAAAAAAGCTTTTAGAACCTTGGGTGCCTTTTAAAGCTCAAGGTTCCAGACCAGACACCGCATTGTCTGTAATAATATAACGTTGTATATTATAATGTCAATTTTTTATTAGACTTTTCACTGTTCTGCGTCTTCCAGACCAAAATGGATTTGGTCCTCATGCGCCTGGAAAAAATTGAAGAGAGCGTATCCACCAAAGACTCGGATGCAGAAGCCGAAATATCCGATGCAATTTTCGCTATTGACGACCTAAAAACGGCGTATAGCTCCATGGAAGGCAAACTGCAGAATTTCACGACATTAACGCTGAATGTAAGTTTGACTTATTTAACATCCATCAAAAACCACTCAGATATCACAGGGAGTCTGGTAATTTTATGTCGTAATAAAAAAAGGGATATTTTCACGCAAAATCTACTTAATTGCCGACAACTTGAACCCAACGCTTCTATTTCAGGCCACCAAAGGGAATTTCGACCTGTTGCACGAGATGTTCGTGGAGAACAGGAAGGCTATCAACAGGCTTCACGACAACATCATAGATAACCTGCAGTATATGGACAACAGGACCGTTCTGCACAGGAAGACTGTGCAAGAAAACAACGTTATGCTGAAGACGATGAGAATGGAACTAAAGGAAGACTTCAACGACTATGCTAATAAGGTCAGGGGGGTGTAATTTTCCCCATAAAACTAAAGAAAATAATACAACATTGGTTTCAGGTAGCCGACATGAACTCGTACATTTGGAAAAACAGCGACACAACCGGAGAAGACTTAAAGAACATAGCATCGGCGGTGAACGGCACGAGGATCGAGGTCCAGAACGGGGTCAGGTCGCTGATGCTGCAAATAGGAAAACTATCGAGCAAAAACACTTCCAACGTTTTAGGTAACGAGAGGGATTGACTATGATTTGCTTTGAAATATGTATTTTTTGCGTTTTGGTTCTACGAACTGGAGTGAACACAGGCCCACAAAAAAAGTGTCTGGTTCTGGGATGGAGACTAACATTTTCTTATGTATTTTGTGCCGCTGAATCCGAATTCGTCATAAAAAATAGGGGTTCCGCAGCTAATTTTGAAGACAACCTCAAAAAACTGTCGAAAACGACGTGTTTCGGTTGTAAAAGTTTGAGAAGACCAAAAAAAAACCCACAACGAAAAGAGTCTGGTTCTGGGATGGAGACTAACTTTTTCTTATGTATTTCATGCCCCTGAATCCGAATTCGTCATAAAAAATAGGGGTTCCGCAGCTAATTTTGAAGATAACCTCAAAAAACTGTCGAAAACCACGTGTTTCGGTTGTAAAAGCTTGAGAAGACCAAAAAAATGCCCACAAAGAAGTATATGGTTCTGGGATGGAGACTAACTTTTTCTTATGTATTTTGTGCCGCTGAATCCCAGAATTTTCCCAGATTTCCGATCTCAGAGATACAACAACCTTCAGATTTGTCTTCAGCTTGCTGTTGTTTCAAGTTATTTTCGTAGTCTGAATTCTGAAGTCAAATGCAAGTATGTTCATGTGATTTCTAAAGAGTTTCCACTTAGTCTTGATTTTAGACTGATTCGATCCACGTTATTCAAGATTTTACCGTTAAAAACGCAATTTTTACATATTCTTGAGGATGATCTTTGAAATTCACTTATTAAACCAAATTTTTCCTAACACACTCGGGTTTAAGAAATTAAAATACATAGGAATACGATATTTTATATGTGACGCGAATCATATTCCCATTTCTTTCAAGCTTTTATTACTAAAAACGTCGTTTTCAGCAGTTTTTCGAGCTTATCTCCCAAATCCGTTGGTCAAGCCTCTTTTTTCATAGCAAATTCGGATTCAGCAGGCCAAAATACGTGGAAACAAAGTGTTTTTGACGTGAAGCAAATTTTTTTTTTGTTCTTCAAGCTTTTACCACCGATACACGTCGTTTTCGACAGTTTTTTGAGGTTAGTTAGTCTTCATCCCAGAATCAGACACCTCTTTTTTTGTGGGCCTGTGTTATTAAAGGGATTTTAATAATCGTAGGGTCCAGCGGCGTTAACGAGATCAACAAGAAGCTGACGACGAATTTCGAGAAGATCCTGTCGAACCAGGACCTGTTCCTGGAGAGCTGTCATCGCGTTCAAATGGACGAATCCCAGATCGAATCGGAAATAAGCGATATGCTGGAGAAACTCATCGACATGCTCGAGAAAAAGTAAGGACAAGTCACGCTAGGCCTGAATTAACATACGCTATGAACAGAAATTAAGGGAATTTAAGTTTAAGACGTGTCCTTTCCGATGGTGTCCATGAAATTCCTCCAAAAAAATTATTAATTATGAAAAAAAGCAGTTTTTTTTTTAAAAACACGATTTTTTTGCATTTTTTTTTAAATCAAATTTTCAAGTGGTGTCCGGTCTGCAATGGACCTGTAACCTCACTAACCGGTGGAATAAATGTTTGAACTTATAGATCGAAGTTTATAAAAAATTTTCTCGAAAACAATGCATTTTTACAATAAATTGTCAAGAATAAAAAGTTCTTAAAATCACTCAATGAATACGCTAGTTTTTTCAACATTTTTTGGGCACTTTTTTTTAAATTTTGCAAAAATTGACTATTTGCAAAATCCAAAAAATTGCCCTAAAAATTTTGAAAAAAAATCTAGTGCATTCATTGACTGATTTTTTAAGAACTTTTTATTCTTGACATTTTTTTGTAAAAGTGAATCATTTCCAATAAAACATTCTTGAATTTTGACGCAAAAATTTTGCAGTTCAGGCGCCATTTTGAACGCATAAGGCAAAAACATCGATATTCAAACCACGTATACTTAAAGTTCAAACATTTATTCCACCGGTTAGTGAGGTTCCAGGTCCATTGCAGACAGGAAACCCTTCGCAAATTTGATTAAAAAAAAATGTGCAAAAAAACCGTGTTTTTTTAAACTGCTTTTTTTCATAATGAATCATTTTTGGGAGGAATTTAAAACTTAAACTAAAGGAAAGGGCACTCTTAAACTTCAAAAATGCGTCCCTGTCAAATGTTTCTGTCGCAAATAGTATTAGTTATGTTGAGGTGCTGAAGAGCGATGTACCGGGAGTGGCGTTTTCGGCCGAAACGGGTTAAAATGAAATTATCGAAAAAAAAGTCCGTGGACATTCAAAATACAAGCATAAATTTCAAAAAACCATGTCGATGGTTTTTTTTACGATTATTCAAAAACAGTTACAGCTCTGTGAAAATTTGATATATTTTTATTTCCCTTAATTTGTTCGCCTAGCGTATTTATTCGACCGTCTTGTTCAGGATGGCCTCAGAGACGAAGGACATCAAGAGCCTGGAGAAGACGTTGAAGAACCACGACGGTCGCGTGAACAGGAACCTGTACCAGGCCAACAACAACATAATCTCCCTGTTCGAGAAGTCCAACCTACACGACCAGGAGACCAAAACCCAAATGAGGAAGATCGATAACGTTTTGGAGGCCCTCTTCGCCTTCGTCCAGAGCGTCATGCCGTATACGGCGAATACCAAGGTAGGACAAAAACTATGCCATCGGACAGCGTTTGTATTTTTACTTTGTCATAAAAAAATATAGTAGGCCTCGGTGTTTGTGAATAAATCATGGCAATCTGTTCTATGCTGAAGAAACAAGTGCTTTAGAAGTGTCCATGGTTTTAAACGGGTCACACTGTATAGCATAGTAGCCGGCATCTAAGAGAAGATTGTTGATTTATCTTATCAGGCAGTTAAAGTCATTAAAGTATGAATTCTAGCTAAGACCGTTGTGCAGACGATAAGTTTTACAATCGTGAATGATTTCGCTGTAATAAAACTACATATTTGTTTTTTTTACTACTTGTTTTGTTTACCGCCTTTCAAAATTCATTAAAGAACGGGTGAATTAAGTATTTTGATCGACTCCAATTTTATTGTTTCACGTTAATCCTGATCTATAAACGATATGGCCAACACACTACAATAAATTTTTTTATCATTCCAGATTAACTAGACAATTATTTATATACTTTCTATTATGAATAACAAAAAATATATACAACTAGAAAATAAATAAAACAATTTGAAGAAATAAAACGAACTGAAATCAAACACAAACTGATATAACTGTGGCATTCAGTTTCTTTGAGCTAAAATTGTACTTAAAGCAATCAATGTCAACCAGATTAATTTTTCTGCCTGACAACTTGTTAGAACTATAACAGGTGCCTGGTCAATATAGACCTAAATAGCTACAAGATTTGCTACAACAATCAAAAATATGTTTAACTTTCGGTACATTACTTTTTTTTAGAAAATAATTTCCTACTGTACATGATTACTGTAAAAAAAAATTTGGAAAAAATTACACTTTCTTCTTGATTACTTAAAACACAAGTACTACAAAAATATTGCTTTTTTTTTTTAGGTAATATTAGACAAACTACAACAAATTGAACACCACACAAACACCTCAATAATGGTGCCAAATATTCAGAATGACCACCTGATACAATTGCAAAAAAATATCGAAACAATCTCCAAAACCCTCGAATCGGTAGAACTTAAATTGAACACAGGCATCAACGAGGAAAATATCGAACCGATTTTCAACAGGATCTCGCAAAAATACCTCGAAAATAGATGCACCGTTCACAACGAAACTACGTCTACCATTAAAACTGGCACCAGTGCTGCAGAAATCGACGAAGACACAAGGAAAGCCATAGCGGACATCTTCGGCTCAAATCCGGACATAGCAAGCGCTACAAAATCTCCGGAAGTGCCACGTACAAACAACAAATGTAAACAGAACTATCGTGACCTGATAGATGTCAGATTAGGGGGCGAGAATTGCGAAAACGACGAGGAAAGCACCGGCCGAAAGAAGAAGGAACGAAAGGGCAAGAAAAATAAACCGGATAAAATCGATATAAGAGGCGGTTTTAATCCAGACGACAATGTGGCATACGAGAACTACGAGGGAGGGTACAGAAGGCGTAACGGAGGATTTGGAAAGTGTGACAGAAGCAGATGCAATAACGGAAGCTGAAATTATTCCTATAAGTACTACTGATGAAAGTATATCATCGACAGCTATTGCTAAACCAAATAATATTACTAAAAATGGTGATACTTTAGTAGATACTTAAAAGTGTCATTTTTAGAACGTACTGGTCACTAAGATTTATTTTTGTACAATTTTTACTAACTAATAAATTTATTAATGAAGATTGTTGTTTTTAATGGCTTATAATAATAAAAAAAATCGTTCAGCATTGCATTAATGTTATGAAATCCACTTGGGGAAATACCACAGCCTGGGAAACCCCATCTAATGCATTCAGTGATTATTAATATTCATTAATTCCTGGTAGAATGATGGAAAGCATTTCAATCTGTTACCGTCATAAATTCTTATTGCATCTAGTTCTAATCTTACTAGAACTGACGTTAAAAAACCTTATTAACAGATAATTAATAATTACGAAGATAAACGGGAGGTTTTATCAATATTATTCGGTCCACGAAGAATGTCAATTGACCGTAAAGGAAAGGTCAACAAGCAATCATTCGATCTATCCAAGTAATGACTTAAGTCTGTTATCGCTCACCTCTATTTTGGCGCTATTTTGAAAGATGGTCTGAGCCTTGTGCGTGAGCTGGGCGAAGCAAGAGCTAAGGGTGCACAGTTTCTGTCGGACGCTGAAGACCACATCCGGTTCTTCAGGACTCGAGCTCCCCTGAAAATAAACAGACAGGTTTACATTTGAAAAAGTTAAGGGTTTTTTAAACACAATCATTAATGAGATTCATATAATTCACATTTAACATCAATATTCAAGGTTTACTGGCGGAAAACATTCGCGAGTTAATTAAGAATCAACAAAAACAGGGTCCTTGGAGTCCTGTGCACATTTTGAATCTGATAGTACGCCGATTTCAAGCAGAACTTCGGTGTTAAATGAAACTCAACTTACCGACTGCCAAATCTAGATCTACGAATGCCTTGTCGAACTCCTTCTCTAATATATCCAACCACCTAAACCCGATACTAGCCATTTTTAACTACCTGTCACCATTTGTCACTTTGTCAGGCGGTTGACGTTCTCAGCGACAGCGTCTTCGTTTTGTCAATTCGACCCTCGGGCCATCTATCCGCGAACGCGCGTATCAAAAAAATGTTTTGAGTGCTTTTGGACATACCAGTCAAAAGAACTACTTCTCTCGCCACGTTTAAACGGAGAATTAATTACGTTGGCAACACTGAAAATAATGTGCGCATGTTAGTTTGTGAGTGATACGTCAAAATTTTTGTTCCGTTTAATCGTTTATTAATCATTGAGAAAGTGTTTGGTATTTGTGACGCGAATTTCGTGTTTAAAAGCGGTAAAGGTGCAATAACAAGATGAATATCACTTCCGCAGGTACCACAAATTATTACCAGCATAATACTCTTCAGGAATCTTGATGATATATTCATAAATTTTGAATTCATTTCATTTTGCACATGCGTTTTGCAAGTCATCTATGTGACAACTCAAATTTTTGTTTTGTATTCTCGAAATACAGGGATCACGTCGACAAAATGCTCGATTCTTTTGATACTTGTTTGTATCGTAGAAAAAAATTCAGTTTTTATAACACGTAGCAGGAATTTTTAAGATTTTTTTGTTTACGACATAACCTCACATTATCCGGTTTGGAAACAATAAACTAAAACCCATTTCCAGCGGGAATTATTTCCCTTCTGGAGGAGCCCAGGCCGGAACTGAAGGTTTTCGCCCTGAAAAAGTTAGACTCCATCGTCGACGAGTTTTGGCCGGAGATTTCGGAGGCTATCGAGAAAATGTAAGCTTTTTTCTATTCACCATTTTCTCGATATATTATCGTCGTTATTTCAGTGAGATTCTCCACGAGGACAAGGTCTTTCAACAGCACCAACTGGCCGCCCTGGTGGCCAGCAAGGTTTACTATCACCTCGGGGGCTTTCGAAGACTCCCTGACTTACGCCCTCGGTGCCGGCGACCTTTTCGACGTAAACGCCCGCACCGAATACGTGGAGACAACCTTGGGTAAGCTCTATTCACAGTAAAAGTGCATTACCCTCCTACAAACAATCTACATAGTTGACGGCAATTTTTTTTAGCCAAATGCATCGACTATTACACGCAGCATCGCATTGCTCTGGCCGAGGGAGTGGCGGACGCGAAACCCATCGATTCACGGCTCGAGGCGATCGTCAACAGGATGTTCCAACGGTGCTTGGACGACGGACAGTACCGGCAGGCCATGGGCCTCGCCCTCGAGACGAGGAGGATGGACATATTCGAGTCGTCAATTACGCAATCTGGACGACATAATCAGTATGCTGACGTACGCTTTCCAAGTGAGTGTTGGGTTGTAAGTACAAAAGAAGGATATTTATGGCTTCTTGTAGGTCGCCATGAGTCTGATCCAGAACCGGGCCTTCCGAAACACGGTGCTCCGCTCCCTCGTGGGGCTGTACCGCGGCCTCACCACCCCCGACTACGTCAACATGTGCCAGTGCCTCATCTTCCTCGAGGACCCGTTGTCGGTGGCTGAGATACTGGACAAGCTGGTCGTGGGGCAAGAGGAGAGCCAGCTGATGGCGTACCAGATCGCCTTCGACCTGTACGAGTCTGCCACGCAGCAGTTCCTTGAGAGGGTGCTGAGTGCCTTGAGGGCCACCGCTCCCATACCTTCCTTGCTGGAGGAGAAGCTGAAACCCAAGGCGGTGGAAGGCGCGGCCCCCACCGACTCCGCAGAGGCCACGGCTGAGCCCAAGGCGGAGGGCAGCGGGGAGAAGACCCTGGAGAGCCTGGTGAGTTGCAAAAGTTTCTGCAGTACGCGTATTTTTGAATAGAATCACTTGATTTGAAGCAATAAGAGAAATTAAGGTCTATTTTTCGTCGTCTCTCGCTGCCAGGGTCAAGATATTTATAAACCAAGTCGAATACCAGTGTTGTTGCCAATAGAATCGGGGCGTTAGCGGCTGATGCGCATGCGAGGATCGTGACGTCACGTCTTTGGCGGGCTATTCAAATTTTAAACTGTTCAGATTGCTTTAAAGAACTAATACCGTGCGGAGGGGGCGTTTTCGTGCTGTAGAACACAAATAACCGTTGGGGGAAACACGTGAGGTGACCGTATTGTGTCGTTGCAGTCGGAGAAGGAGAGGGAGCACCAGGCACGCATCGAGAAGCTCCACACCATCCTGTCTGGCGAGGTGTCCATTGAGCTTCACTTGCAGTTCTTGATCAGGTCGAACCACGCCGACCTGCTGATCTTGAAGCAGACCAAGGAGACAGTTCGGGTCAGCATATGCCACACCGCCACCGTAATAGCGAACGCCTTCATGCATAGCGGGACGACCAGCGACCAGTTCCTGAGGTGAGTGCGTGGGATTTTGTGGTTTTAGATTATTTATTTGCTTTCGGAACAACGTAGAAGAGAATTAGAGGGAGACGAGGACTCGTCATTTTTTAAATACCCTTGAAAACAGTTGCTCTTTCCAAACGGTATTCTAGAGCAACGTCCAACTCAGCTCTTAATCCACAAAAAAACTCCAGAATTAGAGGAAGATATGGATTCTTTTGCAATTTCAACATTAGTCCAGCAAAAAACATTGTTTAAAAATTCTAGTACAAGCTCCTTCGTCACCTCTTTTTTTAAATATCCAAACTATCGTTATTTTCTTTGTGTTTTATTATAATTTTCTTCAAAATTCTGTTACTAAATAAATTCGACGAGAACTGCGGTTGTAAAAATGGGTGCGTCGTTTCTCAGGGACAACCTGGAGTGGCTTGCCAGGGCCACCAACTGGGCGAAACTGACGGCGACCGCCTCGCTGGGGGTCATCCACAGGGGTCACGAGCAGGAGGCTCTCACCCTGATGCAGAGCTACCTGCCCAAGGAGGTGGGACCCAGCTCCGGGTACTCGGAGGGGGGCGGCCTGTACGCCCTCGGTCTCATACACGCCAACCACGGCGCCAACATCATAGACTACCTGCTGGGCCAGCTCAAGGACGCCCAAAACGAGGTAAGCGATAAATACGGAGGGCATTTTCTCATCTTATTTAACGAGAAGAAAAAAGGAGTTTAAATTTTTTCTTGTTTGTTTAACCCTTTGCGGCATACATTTTTTATACACTCGGTCTCATAAAAATTGGTAAGCAGGGATTTTTGGGTCGCTCATTACGAATATGACTTCATAATTTAGAAATTCAAAATGGCGGATCCAAGATGGCGAACAAAAATGGATCCGCCATTTTGAATTTTCAAAATCTGAAGTCAGATTCGTAATCAGCGACCTCAAACACCATTGTATAATATTTTTTTATGAAATCCGGTGATGTTTGAAATTTTTGTTCGCCATCTTGGATCCGCCATTTTGAATTTCTAAATTCTGACGGCAGATTCGTAATCAGCGACCTCGAAAACCTCTGTATAATTTTTTTCCATACGATGATGCTAAAAAATTTCTCCAATAATGAATTTTTGTTAAAAAAAGGGTTGTTTTGTTTTTTATTTGTTGATTAATGTAAATAAATTAACAAACAAATTCGTACCTTTGTACATGAATTTTAATTAAAAACATCGGTTAAATCGAATTTAAACTACTTCAAAATCGCGAAAAACTGTTTTAAAAAAGGTGCCACCGTGCCCGCAAAGGGCTAAGCTGTTTTTTTTTTTTATTAAATCTTGGGTTTTATCAAATCGACAAGTATCGACTTTTTTTTTCGACAATATTCTGCCAGGTATGTTTTTTGCGATTGTGGTATTCTCCACGTTTTCAGATGGTGCGCCACGGTGGTTGCTTGGGCCTCGGCCTCTCTGCGATGGGCACCCACAGGCAGGACGTCTACGAGCAGTTGAAGTTCAACTTGTACCAGGATGATGCAAATACAGGGAGGCGGCCGGAATAGCCATGGGCATGGTCATGCTGGGCAGCAAGAACGCGCCGGCTATCGAGGACATGGTGGCGGTAAGTGATTTTTTTTGTTTTAATTTTTTCTTCAATAATTTGTTCATGTCTAAAATTGTGTGCGTTTTTTCCTAACAGTTCTGGTCGTCATTTACTGCCATCTATTGGCTGGGGTTCGTTTCATTCTATTAACAATTTCTTATTTTTTTTTATTGATTGTTACATTTTTGAAATCGGTTTAATTTCCACAATCCAAAAATATATAATATGTCTATGTTTGGAGCAGCCGTTTTCGAGTTATTTCACTTTTTGTCAAATCGCCCGGCACGGCTAACTAGATGGAATTATATATAGTGGAATAACTCAAAAACGGCTGCTCCAAACATAGACATATTATACATTTTCGGAATATGGTAATTAAGTCGATTTAAAAAATGTGACGATATATAGGGTGTCCCATTAAAAAAAAAACATAAGTTAATCTTTTTTTATTTTGCGATTGTCTTTTGTTTTTCTGGTTAACATATTAAAAATTTTCAGGAAAAATCATCCAGTTTTTGTAGGTATCGTTTTTCAAGAAATACAATTTTTAAAGGGGTGGCAAACTGTAAAGAAAGACCCTGTACTTTTTGTTTTCTACTCGAAAAGTAAGGGTTACAATTTAAAGAAAATATCGTTGAGGTCAAAATATGCAAAAGAAAAAATTAAAATCGGCCTGATTTATTTTTTTTTCCAAAAAAATCAGTCATTAAAATTATCAGTTTGATTATTCCAAGCGTTTGTTTGCCACTGTATGTGCAATAATCAATGAGGCCAGAGTCTGGCGGAAATTCGGGCCGTGGTATTCCCGAATCAGAGATATTCCATTATCTTATTTTATTATAAATATCTTACAATTACCAGTGGGTGTTCTTAAATGGTTAGCGATCCGAAACTCGTAATCACTTAACAAAGTGATTACGAGTATCAGTTTTAACAAAGCGCTGTTAAAACTGATGTAAAACAAGAAGCTGGTAAATACGAAAAGCTACAAGGATTTTTTAATGAAAGTAAACTAAGTTTCGGTAAAAAAACACAAACATTCGTAGTGGCTAAAGCGGAGAACGAGGAGTTTTGTTGGTATTGAACTTTGAAATCCCAAGTTAAAGTTAGGAGGACCAAAGATACTAAAGAAAACAAGATTATCGTCGAGAGATGTTTAAATCATTTGACGGTGCCAGTTTTGTTAAAGGAATTTCGGATAATACTCGTATTTCTTATAGTTGATTAAAAGTTTTTTTTTTTTATCTTTTTTGTTACGTACATCACGTTGCATTGTTGATTATAAAAAAAATCTTGTAATACATTCTTCCTACAGTTTAGTAGTATTCATATTTTATGGGTATCTTTGGCCGGTAATATTGTAGTTCCAAATGATAGCGCTATTTACTAACAGAGGGCGCACTATCTGATTGCAAACTATTCGTAAACGCGCTGGCTTGATTCGTGTTTCATATCCATCTCTCAAAGTTGGCCAAGCAAAAAAAAACGCATTTCTTTGTTCAATCTCGCACAATAAGTGAAGTTTCGAGATTGTCGGGTCATTTGAGCCACGCTCTTATACAGGATGTCCCATAATGTATGGCACAAGGTTAAACTTCAGGTTTTTCGCAGTCGCCCACGACAACTTGGAAATTGTCGCTAATGATGGAAAATCTCCTTCAGAAGATCATTACCGGTGACGAAATATGGGTTTACGGTTATGATCCCAAAATCTTTGGCAAAAAAAAATAATTCACAACTTCGCTAGCCTCCGCACAGTCCCGACATAGTCCCCTGCGACTTTTGGCTGTTCCCGAGGTTGAAAATTTCGCTCAAACACCCATGGGAGCGTGTTTTTTCAGTCGAATGGGGACTACTTTGAAGGGTTCCAGCGCGGAATTATGAACGCAGGTCGGATACTTTCGGGACAGACCTTGTATATAAAACTTGAGAAATACGAGGTGAACCAGTTGACAGAAGCGGACTTTCGGCACTGCTCTCAACAATGGAAAAGTCGTATGGAGCGGTGTAGAGATCGCCAAGGGGAGTACATTGAAGGCGAAAACGTTGTTACTGTAATTGGTAACGAATAAAAAGTGTTATGAATATGACAGCAGTTCGGTTATTGAATAGCCACACCTCCCGTTTTCAGCGCGTTTCGGTTAGGATATTTCGAAAATCCGATGCTACAGGGCAATTATGAATTCAGACTCGGATTCAACGGAAACCATCACGTGGGGTCTGACCTCCAGTACCTTCTACGGAATGAAACGGCACGTTGGTGGTCGTTCGCTGACCGAAATCGAAGGCAACTTTAACGAAACAGGTGATTATCGGATCAAGAACGAACAAGACACCCCGTACGCTCCCCCAGACGTAGCGGCCTTATTCTCCGTCTATCAAATGCAGGCCGTGCAACGAACTCTACTACCGTGCCAGTCGATAATAATTAAAACGTCATATACAGGCTTTATTGGGAATCATCGTTTCCCGGGACGTCGTACCAGGCGGGCGGACACGTGGAACGGCACGTGACTCGACCGGTTCCCTCTCCGCGGTGTATCGCGGCGAAGGGTCTATTAGGGTGGAATTGCGGCCGGCCGCTGAAAATCCAATCCATATCGGAAAGGCTGGTGGGGTTCGATGCACCCTCTTGCACCGGGCCGAGGGAGACGGCACAATTCGAATTTATTCGTCGACATAGTCTCCTTCAACAGTGATTCCGACGCTTCTCTGACATTTCTAGGTCTGTAAGCGGCACCCTAATGCGTACATAGCCGAATGAAGGGCAATTGATGATTTAACTTCTTTGTTGAGTATATGTAAACATGAGATGAGAACCAATCGCGATCCAATCGCTAGCGCAGGCGTATGAAAGGCATCCGGTTTGTCGGTAGGGCTGTTTGAGTTAAAATTTGAAATACCATTTTATATTTTATTCTGGTCTATGGCCTGATTAGAAAAGTGCGTCATTACGAGCGTATTGTAGAAACACTACATATGTACATTCATAAAAATAAAAATGGATATTTAGGTATCAATCACATTGACGAAAAAATTCAAATAACGAAATGGTACCTATTTAATTATGCGAGCGCTGGCACAGTTTGAATTTGACATGTGCAGATGCTACTAACATGAACATGGTGATTACATCAGATTTCGGCGAAAACAGAGTCGGACTCGGGTCATTATTATTACAAAACGATAGCTCACAGAAAATTAAAAGGTACTAAGGGGCTAACTATTACAAAATGGAGCCGTATTTAGGTGTGGTAATGTTAGTGGCCCCGAAACATGGCACTTAAAAGAACTTCGCTAAAATGCGAAGAAATTTGATTCACAAGTTATAAAGTTATAATGACAGTTATATTTGTAATGACCAGTTATAAAAGTGGGGCATACAGGACCCGTGTTGTTGCCATAGATCACAAGTCGGCGATAGCAGTACACTATTGCTTTCTTCGTCTCTTGTTAGACAATTGCGGTTTCCTTACAATTGATTAGAATTTGCTTCATCAATTTTACCTTTAACCCGACAAAATATTCGAGTCTTACATGCCAAATGTTTATATCTGCCAAACGGATATTTGGAACAGGTCTGCCTTTGAAGGAAGACTCGTTTCTCCAGGGTATACCTGTTCCAAATTCCTGCTCTCATAATACCTGTTTTGAGACAAGGAAGACTGTAATATCTCGTCAGATTAAAGGTTAAATTAATTAAGTAACTGCAAATCAGTTGTAACAAAACTGCAACTGTTTAACAAAAGACGAAAAAAGTTGCAAAAATATGCCCTGCAAAATATCATACGCTAGTTAAAAAGTAATGTTACTTTTTGTATTACAAAATTTATGAGTTCTAATGGGTAAGTCCTTTTAAGTTTCATTTTTCGTGACCACTGATATTACCACACCTAAATACCGTCGTGTAATAGTACGCTTCCTAGTACGTTTATTCGAATATTCACTAATGTATTCTGATGTATCGCTTTGCAATAAGAGTGACCTGACCCCGACTCTGACCTGAGCTACGATTCGCCGAAATTTTGTACGCCGAAGCCGACGCATTGGACCGTTGGTTCTGCCTTGTTTCGTATCAACATAATATTCCTATTAGATATTTTAAAATTGTTCACAGCAGTTGCGTTGAAAAAAGATAACAGTAAACTTTATTATACGATACGCAACGCAGTCTGAAAATTAAATTGGCTTATATTAATTGATCGTACATCAATGCATTTTGTAAATATAGGGTTTTTATGAAGACTTATTATGCAGAGTTAAGAGTTACAGTTAGTTCTGGCAACGTTGCTCTTTAGATTTCCGCTAAAACCCCCTCTTAGCTTTATGTACAACCAAGCCCCCCCGGCCCGAGTAAATTCGCCTAACTATGACATAAAAATGTATCATTTAATATGTATTTAATATCCACCTATGTACGCATTAGGCTGCCGCTTAATGTACAAGATAATGGTAAACGATTTTTGTTAATTCATCGGGGTAACTTTCCATTAATGTCCCAACAATTGTCATATAACGGTGCGATAACGCTGAAACGAGGTCAGTGGACGATCGATGAACCGTAGTGGAGGGGGACCAGCACGTCTCAAAGCTGGCGACTTTCCGTGTTCAACATATTTTCTTTAGCCGTAGTTTAGGTTGACTTATTGAGGTAGACGTACGTTAGACTCTCTGCTGTGTTAGTTGAAACGTTTTAATTTCTGACAGCCTTATTTTTATAAATCTCGTCTACAATTTTGCGAGCTTTTGGCAGACACCAATAACTAAAAAAACAAACATTTTAATGCAATAAAAAATAAAATTCGTCCATATCAGAGGGTTTAGGACCGAAATATTATTGATAACTTACTAAATAAATAACTAACCGTCGGAAATACCCGCGCCCACTCCATTTTTTACTACAGACAGAGTACATACTCCCAATCAAATAAAAATACCATTTAATCGACTTAACTTCTATTGGGACTTTAACTCGTTACCGAGAGACTGTCACAAAAAAAATCTATAAATAGCTTCTAGGTTCCGAAAGAAAATTCTCGTCCTTGACCGAAAGTCGTGGGTGGTAACCGTTACCTCCTCACACCCCTACGCGACCGATATATCTAATTCAACGACAACCGCGTTCATAAAGATTCAGATTCTTCTTAATCAGATCTTAATCTCTTCAGATGCCTCGAAATCGGAATCGGTAACACTCGAACAATGTATTCTAAAGTTCACGGATTGTCCGGGTCTTCCATAGTAAAAAAGGCGACACAAATCCGCCTGGCGTATATAGGGTGTTAGAATGTGACTGATTATACAATCAAACCAACATTCCTCTCTTCTAACAGTACCAGTAATACTTCGTTGATGGATATTCGAATCTAAATGCCTTTCACACTTTCGGCGTCTAAATACACTACACGAACTCACGAGTTAGTCACTCACGACACATAAAATTATTTTTAACTCGGAGTTCTACCGTTCATCCGCTCGCATCGAGCTAACGTAAAACACTACCAAATAGGCGCACTCGGCGCGGCCAAACTGCATTCAAGATCCGGACTACCCGTACGGGAGTGGGGTACTAGAGTTCCAGTGCGCGTTACTGGGCACGGTCAGCGGCGTACGTATGCACGGGCAAGAAATACACGCGTACATAATTTACAAGGCGCATAAAAAAAATCGGTTTATATTTTGATTGACATAGAGTTGCATAGGGCCGATTTTGCGTTTATACACTAATGGAAAAAATTAAAGGATCAAAAAAATTTCCGAATTTTTTAGTGATTTTTCAGAATGCTGTATCTCAGTGGTAGATAGAATTTGAATTCCAGCCGTCGATGTTCTGAAAAACCATCAATTACCCGTTTTTTTCCTGTTTTTTCAAATTCATGTCAAGGATAAAAAAAATTCTCAAAAATCGCAGCAGAACCTTGTAGGGGTTTTATTCGAATTTTCAGAACTGCCCTTAGATTTTCTGTGCTACCGTTGGTTGCTGATTGATTGAGATTTAAAAAAAAAAAACAAATTGAAGCTGAATAAACAAGCTATCCGGTCCATACCATGGCTAAGTTTGAAAAAATGTTTTCAAGCTCGTGGGCTTGAAAAAAAAGCAAAAAAAACTCGCAAAATTTTCTTCTCACACTACTTCCTAAAATTGCGCGAAACATATAGCTCTAAAAATTTGTTTGCCGAAATATCTCAAAACTAGGAACTTGAAGCTTCAAAATGCTTTTTTTTAGACCTCGATAAGACCATTTTTCACTGAGATACAGCATTCTGAACAATCACTAAAAATTCGGAAAATTTTTTTGGCCCGTTAATTTTTTCCATTAGTGTATATTTATCGTTCCCTTATTGACCAGCGTTGGTATGGTGATCCAGCGTACACTTTAAGGTCGTCGAATTCTTTTTAAGCGCTTCAGATTCAGACGCCGCGGAACTCCCATCGTGACATTCGACTTTCGGGGAAGTTAGTCAGTCTCGCGACCGGATTCGGGGCAAATTTAGTTGGAAACTGTTAACTATTCCGTCGATGGATGTGTCGTATATTGACTGCAGGAGTTGCGAACTTTCTTCTCTAGGCTAAAGGGCAAATTTCGACGCGGAACAATCCGATTAAACGGCACGCTCCGGATTCACGTCGAAATCACCGCCGAGACGGGGTTGCGAACTGCTTTTGTGCGATTATCAACTTGTTTATACAAATTTTATTACGATGAATGCGTCAGAGTACTCGGTATATCACGGAACCGAGGCGAAACGACGAGGGAACTTCTCTCACAGATAGACGCGAGCCAAATATGTGAGTGAGGGGTGAATCAATCGAGAGCCAGGTAATGCTCATTTAAAATTTGAAAAAAACATGCGCTGTTGCCACATCGACGTATGTGTTAGCTACACAGCCTTAGTTAAGTTGTAAAAGTTCTTTATGGGGACGAAAATCACGCTCATTTTTTTTTATCCTTGACATGATAATGAAAAAACAGGAAAGCGTACCACATGGAGGTTGCACGATCGGATTTATGCTTCTTACACACACGTCTGTAACAGTGTGTGTGTGTGTGCCACTTGAAATAAATTTCGAGTGAATGACGTCTCTATTCTTCATTAAAAATGAATTCTATGATTTATTTTACAATTGTAACAGTTTTTTTTAATAACTCATATCCAATGATGTTTCTAGTTTAACACTTTTAATAGTTTTTTTATTCGAAATAGTTTTTTTAGTTCATGCACGCAACCATCTTGGTTATCTTTATTGTACCGTCATTTGTTTTTGTTTTCAGTACGCCCAAGAGAGTCAGCACGAGAAGATTCTGAGAGGCCTAGCGGTGGGCATCTCGTTCACCATGTACGGCCGTCTAGAAGAGGCTGATCCCCTGATTCAGCAGTTGACCTCCGACAAAGACCCCATATTGCGCAGGTCCGGCATGTACACGCTGGGCATGGCCTACTGCGGGACAGGACACAACCAGGCCATCAGGAAGCTCCTCCACGTTGCAGTAAGTACAGTTTAGTCGGCGCAAGTCGGTTTATTTAAATAGTACGCTATCTCGCTTCGTTTCACTAGACCTTTGAGTGCTTACGTCACTCAATATTTCGTCAGCGCCATCGGGCCTTCTTTCCTGTCGGTGACGCGTAGACGCGAGCGTTTCGCTGACCGCGTCGTCATCATCAGAGTAAGCCTAACTCGTTTTAATCGCGTTTTATTCAATTTAAACGGTGTAACACGCGCGCTGGACCCTTTTAGTTTCCACCAGGCGAAATACCGAATCCTATCTTTTCCGCCTCGAAGGATATCGGAGGGCATGTCTGGAGACCTTTCGAACTCTGTCCGACGGTGGGACGGTGTCAAAAAGGCGCGAAACAGTTGTGGAAGTCGGAGGGATAGGCCTCTGTGCGGTCGTCGGGTCAAACGTCAGTTTGCTGTCTGCCCGCGTCCATAAATTTAAACTCTGGTGACCCGAAACTGCGGTCGTTTCGGGCCCTCGGTAAGCTGTAAGTTTGTTTTCATCAATCAGTTTTTTTACGTCTAGTAAAAGAGTTTACAACGAAAAGATTGTGTTTACCATTCGTATTTAGACGGAATGAACTGGGTAATCAGGTGCTGGCTTTGTAAGCGCCTGAAATGCATGCCTTCATTATTTTTTGCAGCTATGACGCGACGCCGATAATCAGTGTAATCATTGGCTGTATTTGTCACTGTAGAAATCGGGACCTTATCGATTCTTGGAGGATTCTCCAAATCAGCAATGAAATTCTTCATACACCTGCTTTTTCAAGGTTGTTTAAGTTCCAATATTTTTTTTACTTCTGGTAGGATTACAGCTTCGAATTCTGCTTCTAATAAACTTCAAGTTGAAGGTATTATGTCGATTGTGAGTGAGTTCTTGGACTCATGCAAGAGAAATCTTCAGAGTTTAAAATTACTCGAGGAATCGTATTTGTTTTTCGTTCTTCAATATTCGTCTTCAAATTATTTCTCATTATTTTTCTTTTCACGAATTGTAACGCTTTTGTTTCCTCCAACGCGTTTAGTAGAACATTCCTATACAATTTTCGAAGAGAGCATACCAAACGTTCTGTTAAAAATACCTTTAAATTATTTGAGTCCGGACCTGGAATGTCCGGAGAATCCGAACTCCGCCAACGATCCTCTTTAACTCGGGCTTATTACACGCAGAATTCCACAAGCTATTACCCTATCAGAAGCAAAAAAATCAATATTAATAACAAAAATTATCAGAATGTAAGCAACCTCCAAAAACAATATTATACAAGGCATTATTTAATATTTGAGAATTAAATGGCTAGATATATTTAATAGGTGTCGATATGACCTGGTTTTCAAATATTTTTTTAAATTAATTGAGGATTCGTATTTATTTTTCGTTCTTCAATATTCGTCTTCAAATTATTTCTCATTATTTTTCTTGTCGCGGTTTGTAACGTTTTTATTTCCTCCGACGCGTACAGTAGAACATTCCTATAGAATTTTCGCAGAGGGCATACCAAACGTTCTGTTAAAAATAACTTTAAATTATCTGAGTCCGGACCTGGAATGTCTCCGGAGAATCCGTACTCCGCCAACGACCCCCTTTAACTCGGGCTTATTACACGCAGAATTTCACAAGCTGGTATCCTATCAGAAACGCAAAAATCAACACAAATAATAAACATCATCAGAATTTAAGCATCCTCCAAAAACAATATTATACAAGGCATTATTTAATACTTGAGAATCAAATGGTTAGATATATTTAATTATTGTCGATATCACCTGGTTTTCAAATATTTTTTAAATTTACTTGAACCGTATTTGATTTTCGTTCTTCAAAATTCGTGTTTAAATTATTGCTCATTATTTTTCTTGTCACAGATTGTAACGTTTTTGTTTCCTCCGACGCGTGCAGTAGAACATACCTATAGAATTTTCGCAGAGGGCATACCAAACGCGCTGTTAAAAATGACCTTAAATTATCTGAGTCCGGACCTGGAATGTCTCCGGAGAATCCGTACTCCGCCAACGACCCCCTTTAACTCGGGCTTATTACACGCAGAATTTCACAAGCTGGTATCCTATCAGAAACGCAAAAATCAACACGAATAATAAAAATCATCAGAATTTAAGCATCCTCCAAAAACAATATTATACAAGGCATTATTTAATACTTGAGAATCAAATGGTTAGATATATTTAATTATTGTCGATATCACCTGGTTTTCAAATATTTTTTAAATTTATTTGAACCGTATTTGATTTTCGTTCTTCAAAATTCGTGTTTAAATTATTGCTCATTATTTTTCTTGTCACGGATTGTAACGTTTTTGTTTCCTCCGACGCGTGCAGTAGAACATACCTATAGAATTTTCGCAGAGGGCATACCAAACGCGCTGTTAAAAATGACCTTAAATTATCTGAGTCCGGACCTGGAATGTCTCCGGAGAATCCGTACTCCGCCAACGACCCCCCTTTAACTCGGGCTTATTACACGCAGAATTTCACAAGCTGGTATCCTATCAGAAACGCAAAAATCAACACGAATAATAAAAATCATCAGAATTTAAGCATCCTCCAAAAACAATATTATACAAGGCATTATTTAATACTTGAGAATCAAATGGCTAGATATATTTAATTATTGTCGATATGACGTGGTTTTCAAATATTTTTTAAATTTACTTGAACCGTATTTGATTTTCGTTCTTCAAAATTCGTGTTTAAATTATTGCTCATTATTTTTCTTGTCACGGATCGTAACGTTTTTGTTTCCTCCGACGCGTGTAGTAGAACATTCCTATAGAATTTTCGCAGAGGGCATACCAAACGCGCTGTTAAAAATGACCTTAAATTATCTGAGTCCGGGCCTGGAATGTCTCCGGAGAATCCGAACTCCGCCAACGACCCAAGTAGAGGCAAACCGCGCATAGAACAACGCTTTGCATCAGCGTAAGGGTTCCGTCTATGCCTATAATAAATATTGATATATATTTATGGCATGAATATATCATCTTCTGCGTATTATCGCGCCCTTACCGACAGCGTTATCTCGGGGCGCATTTTTTTTTGCCAATTCCCCCACACTTCTCCATGTTCGATTTATATCCCGGTCCATTCGCGCGTATTCCAGAATCATCGGAACGTCGAGTTATGCTAATGCCCCTGCCAGGCTCCTCGGGGAAGCTGCCCGAGACTCCGCTGGCCAGTGGCGACTCGTCAGGGGGAGATACAAATTTCTTCAGATTTTTCCTCGCGCCGATCTTCTGTTCAGTATATCGCGCAACAGATCGGCTATCAAAACGAGAGCTAATTGAGGAAATATTTCGCCGTTACTTACATTTGTCAATATTTCCCCACAAAAAAATCAATGCAAGTTCTGGAAAATGTGATGATGTATTGCTGATCGGAATAAAATCGATGTAAGTTCAAATAAGGTGTGATGAAATCCTGCGTTATTTTTGTGACCCAGCCCCTTAAATTTTCACGAGCCGCCCCTGTCTTCCTCCGCTTTTTTTGTCGCCTGCTTCGGGGACTCTGCGTATCCGATAGATTGTATATATTATGTACCCATATTTTTTGCCACGAGCGTTATTTATTATTTCCTTACAAGGCGATACTCTACGCTTTTTTCCCTCTCTTTTTTTCCAGGTCTCAGACGTTAACGATGACGTCCGCAGGGCCGCCGTCACTGCTCTGGGATTCCTTCTCTTCAGGTGAGTATCTCCCTTTACATATTTTCCCGTCCGACGCAGCGGCGGCAAAATACCAGTCTAGCCATTCAAAATTCATACCCTCACTGAAATAGTGTAGATAAATTTTAACGTAAAGAAATTCATCCAAACCGTTAAGATTTCTGTCTTACTCGTGCATTAATAATACGTTTTTATTTATTTCTCAGTAATACACTAGGCACACAAATTAGGGGATATAAAAAATGTAAATCTTTATGTGATTTTCAGCTTCAACTTTCAACAAGAAGCTTCAACTTTCTAGTTTTCAGATCTGAAGTTCAAATATTTTCACCGCTCATAATCTTTGCGTAATCTTGAGGTAACCATCGGGTTTGTTTTTTCCAAATTTTTGTTTGTCTGAAAATGTCCATGGGCCTCAACATTTTTTTTTGTCAGTAATTACGCCTTAATACTCTTTAAGCTTGTTTTATCCTCTTTAATTTGAACGGCTGGCGAACCTCGGACGATGATATTTCGTTAAGTTATCGTCATTCAAAGCAAAAATGCCCTTTTTCATTTTGAACAGCGATTACTCGGGAACTAGTAATCGTACAGCAAAAATCTGGAGGGTTTATGGAACTGCATAATATTCTCTACAAGACGTCACATTTTTTAAACAATTTTTTTGTGAGGCGAGAAAGTTGTAAAATTATATACGCCAGTAATACACTAGTCACAAAAATTAAGGGATAAAAAAATGTGAGTTTTTAGGTGATTTTCAGAATGCCGTAATTTGGTGAAAAATGGTCGTAGAGCAATTAAAAAAAAAGCAAATTGAAGCTTCAACTTTCTAGTTTTCAGATCTGAAGTTGAAATATTTTTACAGCTCATATTTTTTTTAGTAATCATGAGAAAACCATCGGAATTTTTTTTCCAAGTTTTTACTTTTAAAAGGTCCATGGGCCTCAAATTTTTTTTTTTCAATGATTATGCCTTAATACTTGTCAAGCTTGTTTTATCCTCTTTAATTTGAGCGGCTGGCGATCCTCGTACGATGATTTTTCGCCAAGTCATCGTCGTTTAAAGCAAAAATGACCTCTTTCACTTTGAACATCGATTACTCGGGAACTAGTGATAGTACAGCAAAAATCTGGAGGGTTTAGATAACTGCATAATATTCTCTACAAGACGTGACATTATTTAAACAATTTAAAAAAGTTGAAGTTAAAATATTTTTACGTATCACTATAACTATGTATATAGAGAATTTGTTACTCTGTTAATCATTTACAATGTTACCTTGTCTCAGAACTTCAGAAGACCAATGAAATTACTCTGTGCCTACAACTTCCACAGTTGCTCCATTTTTTTGCGTCGTAAACTTGTTTTACTACCACCTGGAGTATCTGGATCCATAATTCAGTTTTCCAACGCGAATGCCCCCTAAATTTTCTATAGTCCTTCGTGAATATCAAATATCGACTTCTAATTTTAGTTTCACATAAAAATCGTCGCCTCCGGGTTCTCCACTTCCACTATACGACGTACTACACGGAAGGGTATAAACGTATGTCCGACATTTTACGAGGTTCGGTTATTTCCTCCAGGATCCTCCGGGTATTTTCCGGCATGTCTTTATTAGCTTTGCTTTTGCCCCTACAATACAGCTCTTTGTTAGGCTTGACGTCCTCCGGAGTTGATAAGTGAAAAATATGTTTAACAAGGAAGTTTGAAGTAATGTGATTGTAAATAAATTAATAATAATAAAAAAATTAAAACGAGCTTTTATTTAAATGCTCTAAAAAAAGAAAATAACCTTTTAATTGAATCAAACCCATCGATTTATTACATTACACAATTTATATGATATAAAAGCTTGTCACGAGATTTACTTGTGTAGATGTATTTAGCTATTTTATAAAATACATACTTTTTTTCTTAGATTTTCTTATGTCAACATCAAGTTACATAATTATTACATTCTTGTTTATCTACACAAGTAAATCTCGTGACAAGCTTTTATATCATATAAATTGTGTCATGTAATAAATTGATGGGTTTGATTCAATTTAAGGTTTATTTTCTTCTTTTTTAGAGCATTTAAATAAATGCTTGTTTTTAAAAAATATTTTTTATTAATTTATTTTTTATTTTTTAGTTATCGTCGTGTTTTTTGTGTGTAAATGTTTCTCAACCTGTTCATACTATCCCTAACCTATACCAAGTTATAACTCTTTAAAATTGATATGGTGGCATTCTTGTTTTTCGCCATTTTGAATTGTTTTCACCGCCGCTAGAATTTGCCTAGAGGTTGATATTAGTTAAGACACGACCCCGAGAAGTATTATTGTTTAGCCGGGCAGTAGTACACCATCTCCTCGAAGGGTTGAACGCAGACGTCAGTTTATTCGTATTCTTCTTAGCAAACCCTTTCATTTGATACCCACATTATGGGAGTGCTTATAAATAACTAGTCCGCCATCTTGGACGGTCCGCCATATTGGATTTAAATTCATTTTATTTTCTTATTTCTTCTCGGCAAACCCTTTCATTTGATACCCATATCATGGGAGTGCGCAAAAATAACTATTCCCGCATCTTAGACCGTCCGCCATTTTGAATTTAGAATGACATCACTTAGCTAACCATGCATTGTCATCCAAACTAAACGTGAATGCAAAATTTCATCTCAATCGGTTGAGGATAACTACTTGCAAGATTTGACCCGAACATACATACATACAAACAAACAAACAAACATACATTGCAAGTTAAATAAAAGCTCGGAAAATAATTTTTGTGTCTTAGGATTTTAGATAGTATGCGATTTTTTTCACATAAAATTGTATTTTATCGTCAAACCATGATTCGTAGGTGCCAAGTGATCTCAGATTTGGAGTCTACGACCAAAAAAACTCCCCGAAAAAAATCTTGTCTCGGTACGAAGCTTCGAAATTTTTGAATACATTTTTTGTTAAAATGGTTATTGAAAGTTGACTTTTTTCCCCTGTTTCCGACTTTATCATGGTCATTTTCGGATTTTACAACCTCAAAAATGTACGTTCTTCAATTTTCCGAGCAAGCTTCTTCGTGACACCATCATGGAAGGTGTCACTTAACAGACCGGACAGTCGAGCGGTAACAAGTGTCACGGGTTGATACGCCGCGCTGGACCAAGTCAATTTTTTTTCCAAATACATTTAGACATCATTTTCGATATTTCAAATTAACTTCGTGACTAAGAAACGTCTGTGGAAAAAAACTGCGCTACGTTTCAGGCAATTTTAAGACGATAAATTAAGTAAAACTGCACCTATTGGAACACCTTATTGCCTCGCGGGTCGTTCCCAGAATTATCGCGGAGCAATCCGCTCTAAAATTTCCCGTGCCACTATAAAATTCTAGGCGATGCCTTAGGAGTAATTTTATACGCTTTTCTGTATTAAAATATTTAAATGAGACCCGTCAGTTTTGCCACTATAAAACGTCGGTCTATTATTTTATGTGCCTCCTTTATTAACGGCGATAAAATTCTTATGCACAGAAGGAATAAAGCCGGAGCGACGTTATTAATGGTTTACTTTTTTTTCTGGACTTTGTTTTATGCATGTTTGCACTGCGACGACGCTGAGTAGTGGTGGGTTGAGACCACAGACTAGTGTTGTTAATATTCGGATGATTTTAATATTCGGATAATACGTAATAGTACTAAAAGAGTATTCGGATGAATTCACTAATACGTATTAATTTTCATACATACGTACATGTAACGTAATTTTCATACATACCTTGGCTTACGGAATACGGATAGGACCTATACGCAATGTCACGGCACACGGCACGGCATCGCATCATAATCCGTAATAATTCCGTATTCCGTATTCCCTGGTACCCCTTTCGTGTTCGTATCATCGTACTATTACGTATTATTACGTATTATGTTTACTTCGTCCGAGACTGCGTCGGATACGATATCCACGCTATCTTCCGGCATTTGACAGCGTTCGTAAAATTTCGATTCCGTATTGCGGTTGGCAACTATTCGGATTAATACGTAATAGTTTGATATTCGGATTGAACGGAATTTTTAATACGTATTCTTACAACACTACCACAGACCAGCTAGATCGAGCACTCAGTCCAGTAGGCAGAGATTTTTATGTGTTCTTGAAACATATACGGGCTAGTTTTGACGGTTCCCTATGTATTTTTTTTGCGTAGAACACAATGACTGCTGAAGTTGAAAGTGTTTTTTTTTCACCATTTTTTACTTCGAAAGTAGGGCGACTATGATCACGTAACCATACTACAAACAGCAGTCCCTCCAATAAATTTCATGATCATAGTCGCCCTACTTTCGAAGTAAAAAAATGGTGAAAAAAAGCACTTTTTCAAATTCAGCAGTCATTTGCAAGTTAACAATAGCACTTGGAGACTTCAGGTTGGGCTTAAAATTTTGGAAATTCAATAGGCTACAACTTGTTAAATGCATATGCTATATAAAATATGCCAAGGAACGGATATATAAGCGAAAATGTGAAAAAAATACGTTTTTTTTTTCACAAATTGTTAATTTAAAAAATTGGCGGGCTGTTTTAGCTCTACGGACCCCGCGCGTTGTGTTCTACGCAAAAATATACATTGGAAACCGTCAAAACTAGCCCTATATGTTTCAAGAACAGTTTTTGGTGATTTTAGCTCCTGCCTATTGGACTAACTGTCGTATCTCGTGTATCAGAACAAGTGAAGCCAGGTTCAAAGCGCCGCCTACGTACACAGGGCCGCATTCAGGAGAACGAAACTATTTAATTTATTTAAATGACACAACAATTTATTTAAATAACAAATATCCAAGGTTGATATAAAGTAAGATATATATTTTAAGTTCTTAGACAACGGGATCGTATTCAAACTCTATGAACGACTAAGTGAACCTGGAGACCTCCGCTTGGCTTCGACGTTTTGGTCAATAACTTGATCTAGTTGGTCTCTGCCCGTTGTAAATTGTTATTAACGCGGTAATGAATGTTTCGCGTGCTGCTACACAAAGAGGGAAATTTCTTAAGAGAATGGAAAATTCCGTACGCTTTACGTTTTATAATGAACGGGTACTGTTCTGTGCTGATGTGTGTATAAAAGCCTCTTGAAAATCGATATTCTCGACGTTTTTTTTTTCTAATCTTCGAGGTTGTCAGTATACAGGGTGTTTCTTATTAAGTATTATTTTACAGGGCGATTTTTAAGTCAGTCGAGTACCTAATTAATAAGGGTTGGCCATTTTTCGTTTTTTTAAGAACCTCTCTGTAAAAGTGTTGATTCACTGTTTGGCCTGGAGGCACAAACTCTTTGTGGACAATTCCCTGGCTATCAAAAAGGCAAATCAGCATGCATTTGATCTTCGACTTGCTCATTCTTGCTTTCTTGGGTCTTGGAGAGCTTGAAGTGTGCCATTCCATGCTTTGGCGCTTGGTTTCCGGGTCGTACTCAAACACCCAAGACTCATTACCAGCAATGACAAGACACCTCTCCCGATTTCCTTTTGTTCCTGCAAAAGGTTTTTTTGAATAATTTTTTTCGCAGATATTTCTCATCCCCAATTCTTTATTCAAAATTTGATGAACAGTGGTGTGATTCAAATTTAACTTCTCCCCGATCATTCTTGTCGTCAACCGACGATCTGAACGCACAAGATCCCGTATTCTGTCGACATTTTCATCGGTTCTTGAAGATGAAAGCCTTCCGCTGCATAGTTCATCTTCAATCGACTCTCTTCCTTTCTGAGAATAACTTAAGCCACCGAAAAACATGGGCTCTTCAAAAAACACTGTCTCCGTAAGCGTGTTGAAGTTTTGCAAAAGTATCCGTTGCGCTGTGTCCAAGTCTGAAGCAAAACCTGATAGCACACCGTCGCTCAAAATTAATGTCACTCATTTTTAAAACGCACTAGAAAAAAAAAAACGGTTTACGAAAACAGTCACAGAGGACAAACAAATGACTCCAACAAGTTCAAACTTGTACTGAAGGTGCATTACATGTTAAGTCCCGTCTCCGCAGTGTTGCTAGATCGGGCGCTACGTTGCCAGTCTCATTACTTAAATTACACACCTCGTATGTTCGGTTTACTTCTAGTGCTAAGTGCATGCGATAACTTCGCGAGTTCTGGAACAAATACGTTCCAGAGATGCCGTTACCAACGTTACGTAACTATCTTCGAACCGAACGCGACGTCTTTCGTTTATCGTTACTCATTTATTTGAAGGTATATATATTTTTTTTGTGTAAATAAGAGCGAGAATTAATTTCGTCAAATGTAAACCCACAAAAAGAAGATTATCCGGGTGTTTTTTTTTTTGCCGGTCCCGTCGGAATGATGTGGACGTGGAATCTTGTGGAATGAGGCGCGAAGAGGCAAACATAATTCCCTAAAAGCATCTGGGGACACGTGATCGCGCTCGGGCATCTCGATTAGTGGTGTTTTCGCGACTTTGCCACCATATACCGGGCGGCCCAAACTAAATTGTGACCTCGAGGCCACATCTTCTATATTTGCATAGATATTCGGCTCGAGTGACGGTAAAAATCACCACTCAAATATACCCACCCACCCCTAAATTTTGAGCAGCTTAATTCTCTATCCAATCGCCTTTTGGATAGAAAAAATTTTCTATCTTTCCTAGGCTAAAAATTACCGTCGAGTGTCGCGGTTAGGAAAGTGTTGTGTTGAGTACAAAACAAGCGAAATTGTGTTTTATTATAAGGAATATCGATTTATTAAAGATATTTGATGAAACGAAAGTAGGTGAAAGTCATGGCTATCTTGACCAATTTTCAAAAATCCGATTTATAAAACCATATTTGCGAACGGATTTTCGGATGCCTGAAAATACTTTCATAGAGAATTATGCGATGGATTCTGGTTGCTTTTTCTTGTCACGTGGTATGATTTGTCCTTGACCGGCACTGCCATGTGCGATGGTCCCAAATTGTTAATTAAATAGAAACCCGAGTCCTTCGTCCCAAATTCGCAAACAATTCGTCAAAAGGGTTGCCGGATACATTAAAAATCTCTACTAGACGGAATATTCAGATACTTTTATGTAAGCTCTTTAGTAGGCAGTGGAACTCACTGAGATAATTTTCTTGGAAAACTGGCGTACTAGCAACATGCTTTATTATTCTCGATGATCTTTGAACATACAGGGTTTGTCCGGAAAGTAATGTCAGTGAGCTTTAAAAAATGGTTTTTATTGGTTCTATGTGTACAAATCTTTAGAAACTTTCAAAATACATTCCTCCTGCGTCCACACATCGGTTCCAGCGGGTCTTCCACGCATCAAAAGCCGCACGGTAGTCGTTTTCCGGAATCGCCTTTAAAGCGTCGGTGCAAGCCTTCTGAATGTTTTTCACCGACTCAAAATGCTGTCCTTTCATTGGGGTTTTGAGGCGCGGAAACAGAAAAAAGTCTGGGGGGGCCACATCGGGGCTGTAGGGAGGCTGGGGAACAACGGTGATGCCTGCCTTGACGAGGCAATCGGCCACGAGGAAGCAGGTGTGCGAAGCGCGTTGTCGTGGTGAAGCTTCCAGGATTTTGAGATGTCTGGGCGAACGCGATTCACCCTGCGTTTCGGCCGTTTCAGCACCTCGACGTAAAAGTTTCCGGTTACGGATGTCCCCTGCGGAACGAACTCATGATGGACCAATCCCCGGCAATAAAAAAAGACAATCAGCATTGTCTTGATCTTTGACCTGGACATCCTGGCCTTCTTGGGGCGAGGGGGAGTTCGACGTGTGCCATTCCACACTTTGCCTCTTCGTCTCCGGATCGTATTCAAAGACCCAACTTTCGTCCCCGGTAATGACGTCATCGAGGAAAGCGGGGTTGTCTTCGCAGGTGTCCAAAAGTTCTTGGCAGGCTTCTCATTCCTAGAGACTCCGACACAATTTCGTGAACAATGGTTTTAGTAATGTCTAATGTTTCGGAAATTAAACGGACACTTAGACGACGGACAGTGTTCAACAAGTCACGCACACGTTTCACATTGTCGTCGGAACTGGAGGTTGATGGAAGTCTAGCGCGGTTCTCGTCGTTGACATCTTCCCGACCTTCTGCGAAGACCTTGTGCCACCGGAAAATTTGCCTGTCCGAAAGACAATCGACGCCGAAAGCCTTCTTCAACTTTGAAATGGTTTCCGCAGCACTCTTCTCCAGTTTCACACAAAACTTGATCGCCATCCGTTGCTCAAGCGAACGTTGCATTTTTTCTTGCACCGGGTCACTGTAACGACTCTCAAAGAACGAGTGATGCGACCGCACAACGACCGGCAGCCAACTGACGCTTGTTGGATCTTGTTGCCAGATCCCCCCACCACAATCCCAGCACGTAAAGCGCGGGCTGGCGCGTACAGTCTCGGGAAAAAAATCCACTGACATTACTTTCCGGACACACCCTGTACATATAAAGCAGTGGCGGCTCGAGGTGAAAAAATGTGGAGGTTCCTAATGGATACCATTTATAGACAAATTGCGTTTAAGTCTGCAATAAGCTTCCCAGACTTTTTCGTTTCAGCTTCGTTTGTCTCCGCTCACGTCATGTGTTAGACATCGCTTTTTATAATTCCATTGTTCTTGGTATATTAATTGCCGCTAATTTCACCCGCTGCCCGGCCGAACCTTTGACATTTCCCTCCGAAAACAACGAATCGACCCCAAAATAAAACAATAATGGCTCATACTGGACCCGTCTCACATATTGTCCCACTTCTGACGATCCCACGCCCGCCGTAGCGGCACGCTAGAGGGGCAACACGCACCCCTCGCCTCCTTTAGACGGCGAATTAATCCCTTTCATCCCTAATGTGCACCTGCAAGTGACGTAACTAATAACTCGGAATTAAGCGACTGGCGCTGCGAAAAGTCGGAAGTTATAGAGAACGTCGAATTAAATTTGTCTCTGGAAGCGGGGCGCGCCTCTCCAAGTCGAGGCTTAGGCGAACGGGAAATGGAATTCCGTAATACGAAATTAAACGCTGAGGGGCGCGTTCGAAGTCGTCGAGTTAACTGGGTCTATAATTGGAGATGAGCTCCAAATATTAGTGCGATTTTAATATTAACCTTGTCCCGGATATCGTTCAAACGTATACTGTTTCTCAGCTGTGGGGCGTGGCGCCCGACGTGGGGCTTGGCGCCTGAAGTGGGTCTTGGCGCTCAATGCAATGCGAGAGTGTATTGTACATGTAATATATAATGAGAGTGTGTGTAATGGGAAATTAGAAATACGAAAAAGGATTTCGTTTTTATATTTGACTTATTCTTAAGCTTTTCGGGTGGCTGGCGAACGCGGCGTCGACCCCGACGTGGCGCCGCTGGCAGTTATGCACGTCGGAACGTTGCTTAATAAAATGAAAAGAGTTGCCGCCAGTGGGGCTGTTTCGAAAGCGGATGCGGAAGTGAACATGGCAGCGAAAATAAAAGGATGCCGAGCTGGATACGTTTGTTCCACGTTAAATAAATATCAGAAGACTTGGCATGTAAATGTTGGGATATTCTCTGGAAACATTAGGAAAACATGACCGTGAGTGGACTAGGCAGTTACGTCGTAACTAGTAAAATTAGTCCTCCGTGAAAGTGTCGGGAATTTTGATATGAAATTAGTTTCCGACAACAAATTGTCCACAGGTTATTAAAAATTACATCTTTTCCCGAGTATGTTATTATGTTCCTAAGAAATAATTTAATTTTACGCCCGTTTTTTTTTTTTGGGAACAGAACATTTGAGTCCATCTCTGACTTGTCGCCCAAAAATCCGACGTCCACTAATGACATTCCTCAACGTAGGCGTGCGCCGTTATTATACGAGGCGCGTTCATAAACTAAGGGCCGTTTGCTTATATATAAATATTGGCGCTTCGAAGCACAGTTTTACTACTGCAGCGCCATCTACTGACTCATTGCGAAGCTACAGCGTCTTTTGTTTTGATTCTGAAGTCGTATTGTTGTCCGTGAATGCAAAGAACAATGGCCGCAAAAATCGTTGATCCCGCCAACTGTGAAGTGCGTTCTGTGATTCGTTTCTTATGTGCAAAAGGATCGTCGGCTGCTGAAATTAATCGGGAGTTATGCCTGGTTTACGGACCTACAGTTATGAGTGAAGGAAATGTTAGACAATGCTGCCGTGATTTTAAAAATGGCCGAACAAATGTTCATGACGAAGAGCGGAGTGGCAGGCCCAGTATCCAGACCGATGAAATCGTTTCACAAGTGGACCAAACACTGCGATCTGATCGTCGATTGACGATTAGTGGCCTGGCTAACAAATTTCATCAACTTTTGGACGCACTACTGTTTACAATATTGTCACAGAAAACCTCGCATACCGCAAATTGTGTGCAAGGTGGGTACCAAAAATGCTCACCGGCCACCACAAAGGGCAAAGAATGCCTAGTGGACTAAAGTTTTTGGCCCGTTATCAACAAGATGGAGATGATTTGTTTTCTCACATTGTTACTGGGGACGAGACGTGGGTATCCTACGCCAACCCAGAAACAAAACTGCAATCGATGCAGTGGCGACACTCATCTTCACCAAAACCGAAAAAGTTTAAGCAAACTCAGTACACAAGTCGAAAATTGATGGCTACAGTTTTTTTGGGACAAAAACGGTGTTCTTTTG
Source organism: Aromia moschata (assembly GCA_029963805.1). NCBI lineage: Eukaryota > Metazoa > Arthropoda > Insecta > Coleoptera > Cerambycidae > Aromia > Aromia moschata. The sequence continues at coordinate 314,678 of JAPWTK010000015.1, read as the reverse complement.
GTTGATTTCATGGAACGTGGGACAACAATTACAGCTGACGTGTACTGCGAAACGCTCAAAAATTGAGACGTGCGATCCAAAACAAACGCCGCGGGAAACTGTCATCTGGCATAATCCTCCTCCATGATAACGCGCGTCCTCACATTGCTGCCAAAACCAATGAGAAAATTCAAGATTTTCGTTGGGAACTTTTTGACCATCCACCGTACAGTCCCGACCTTGCACCTAGCGACTACTTCCTCTTCTTGCATTTTAAACAGTGGCTCGGTGGACAACGTTTTGAAACCGAAGAGGGACTCAAAAACGCCGTTGTCAACTGGTTCAACTCTCAGGCGGCAAGCTTCTATGCAGAGGGGTTAAAGAAGCTGGTGCAGCGGTACGGAAAATGCTTAGAAGTGAACGGCGATTATGTAGAGAAGTAAAGTAAGATTGTACCTAACTAAATATGACAATAAAATTTGTTTCTTATGAGTACATTTTTTTCTGTGACCAAACGGCCCTTACTTTATGAACGCGCCTCGTAATTATTCGCCGATCGCGAATAGCTTGTCAGCCGGTAGGAAGCTAATTAATTGATCGTGACACCATGTCTGATAGGCGAGTGGCATGACGTCTTCTCGTAATTCCGTTATGGGCGAGCCGTCTTGCATGCGGAATCAATTAATAAAGCGTCGGTCAGGAAATTTCCTCCCTTATTAAGCACACGACGTTTTCGATAGGGCGGTACGCCGACGAGGATTTTTCCCCGTCGAACCGTGCTTATAAATATTTGTTACATGCATGATGCCTCAAATATTTCGTTTGTAGCGTCCGCTTTCCAAAGAAACAGGATGTACGGTTAGTTTTGGGCGTTGAACGTGAGTCTTGGCGCCTGGCGTGGGGCTCGGCGCCCGACGTGGGGCTCGGCACTCAACGTGACGTTTGGCGCCCGACGCGGGGCTTGGCGCCTAACGTGGGGCTCGACGCCGGACGTGTGGCACGCCGCTCGACTCTTACAATTATTAAAACGCTAATGGTTTAGCGTTTCTCTAACTTTTGCGTGTTATAAAGCGGTATACCTGCCTGCATAAATTTCTTCGGGGACTCCTTTAATTATGCCAAGTCGGGGTCCGTGGAGGGCCGTCGAGTAATTTAATCTTTGGCGAGTTATTTTCGGACGCGGGGAACGCGCCATTAATAAATTAGCTGCCAAGGGGAATCATCCGAGAGGGTCCGAAAGTTCCGGAGAATACGCTTATTAATTTTGGGGAGCCGGGGGCGGGACTCGGAAGTCCCAAAAATTCTCCCTGCGGATACCGCGAGAGAGATGCGGTCCTCTTTGTATATAGAACGCTAACGTAGCGATTACCCTATTGTTCGCGCACCTGACATCGTCTTTCTCAACTGTGGGGGGGGGGCACATAACGTAGGGCTTGGCGCCGGACATGGGGCTCGGCTCCCGACGTGGGGCCTCACGCTTAACTTCGCTCTAGACGACGGTTTAACCGTCTTGTTATTTATTTATCCTCTTTTTTTAACTATGAGATAGTTTATTCGCGATACACGAAACACCTGCGATAATTTTCAATTCGTCCGAACACCTGTGAATATCGAGAACGCCGCCGGGCCGTAATCGCCTGTAAATTTGTTTTCCCTCGCGTAAAATTACCGATCGCGTGAGTCCCGCCGCGAAGCTCGCGAGAAGTTGTGAAACTTTTTATCGCGTTAGCTTTGGTGTATCATCCGGCTTAACGCCGTTATTCTATATTTTCGTGTCTGAACCGCCGATCCACTTATTACAATTTTTTTTCGCCGCTCAAGACTGTCGCCTGCGAAAAAAAATATTACAAGGGTGTCTGCAATTCTTGATAAACAGTAGGAAGGGCTGACTTTTAAGAGATGTAACTGTAATTGAGGACCCTGCTGCAAGAACAATGCAGCTCCATTTTCAACGCGTGACGAGGTTAGCTGCTTATAATTTCGATAAAAATATTAGGCGTTATTTAACGCAAATTCCACACATATCAGTGCATGGAGTATACATACTGACATATGCTGAGCTGCGTCAAATTTGCGTTAAATAACGTCTAGTATTTTTATCGAAATTATAAGCAGCTAACCCCATCAGGCGTTGAAAATGGAGCTGCATCGTTCTTGCAGCAAGCTCCTCAACTGCTACTGCCAAACGGGCACCGACATCCATTAGGGACCGTGCGGAGTGGGTTACGACAGGACCGGACTCTGTTGAAATAAAGTTCCACTAACTTATTACCTGAAGTTATTTAAGTTGCATTAAATATCCCTCGTGTGCTTTAAGTGCGTTTGTATAAATTCAGAATGTACTGCAGGTAAATCGAGGCAGTCTGGTTGTACAGGGTGACTGTTTATTCTTAACAACACCACCTTACTCGTAAACGGCTAAAGAATATTGTATCACAAACAACCACGTGTACAGGACATATGGAACGTGTATAAATCAAAAGTAACCATCGTGCGATAGTTTCGCGTGACAAAAATACATTAATCTGCATAACACGCCTCCGGCACTGATTAAAATCTATTTTTTGTCGCAGGTGAGTCCACTAATTCCTCCAGGAAATTTGGCGTTCGGTAAAGGTAAAAATGACATTTTCTGACAGTCACATGCAATATAAATAGATCAGGGATTCATTTTTTTGTAGTGTATAATATGTGGCATAAGTACCGGGCAAGAGTGGGCTCAAAACAGACCCTTGAGGTACTCCGCGTGTGGTTGAATACGACCGCAATTTTTCTTCCAGCGCGGTTTTATCCGTATGCGCCGGAGGCTCTTGAAATAGCTCGCTAATAGATTTCCTTTACACTGGCGTGTGCCCTAGATAATTGCAGCAAAATTAGATCCGCGTCGTCGCCTACTATGCCTGTGATCTTCCTACGCGATATTGCGAAATGACTCCAAATATAGGCGCCTGCGTTCCCATCTAGACGGGTGGTCTCTGTAGACTTTTCCCGCTACGAGAACTTCCCTCATAGTGTCTTTATGTCGCTAGTAAACGCGGTTATAACTCTGGGTAGGGCTTTTTTGCATATTCGATAAGGGTCAGGTCGGGACCTTTGTGGCCTGCCGAAGGCGGGATGACGGGGATGTGTTATATCCCGCTAGAAAAGATAAAGTATTGGATAACCATAAGGAAATATGTAATGAAAACCACGTTCTAAGGGAAATATGCGCGTGGGCCCTTTAGAAGGCCTCGGGGATTTACATACGACGGCGATTTATGTTTGTTTTTTTTTTCGGCGTTTAACGGCAGGACCGGGCTGAGGTATTATGTGCGTTTTCGAGATTTTGGCACTCATTTTTATGACGTCAAATTAAAAAATCACCTTCGGGATGTTTTACAAAAGTTCATTAGCACGTTTGCAATGAATTTATTCCGCACATATGGACCGCCCTGTATACACGAATGGAGCAAAAAATTATTTGCTCCACAGGCCGACCAAAAATTTTACCAGAAACCAGAGTATGCTTCTCCGAAGGTTTTTGACTTGCGGTATCCGAATCTGACAACATAAATTGTTTTTCGGTATATTTGAGGTTATGTCATATCACTGGGTAATTATTTTTTACAAAATCATTTATGGATTCCGAAAGAGCTACTCTTGCCCTTCAAAACCCATATTGATTTATCCTGTTATCTTTTTTCTTCTTGTGTTTTTACGAGAAAATCATCCTTTGCTCTGTTTTTCGTTCAATCTTTCAGAAAAATTGAGCCAAGGGGTTTTGGATATCGTTGATTGCGAATTCCAATTTGTTTGCAATATTCCAAATCGCAGACTCAAGATGGCCGACTGAAAGATTCAACATTCGTTCATCGAAATTTTGTGTTTTGTGAAAATAATTAAAAAAAAAATTATTACCTCGTGATGTGACATAAACTCAAATATACCGAAACAACGTGATTTTTGCACTTTAGGTTAGAATATCTGGAAAATCTGAGCCACCAGAGCAACTCTGAGGTAAGGTTCGCATACAGCTCGCCGAAAACCTTCGGAAAAGTGTTCCTGGTTTCTGGTAAAATGTTCCGGTGAAAATTTATACCGCAAAAATTCTGTGGGCATAGAGTTTATGCTATTTGAGCACAGATGGTGCTTCGTAAAATTAAACGCTAAAAAACAAATGACATATTACTAAGAAAGCGTGGGGGTGGGGCATCTGCACGATCAACAAATATACAGTGCGCGTCTAAAGTATGGAATAAATTTAATAAATGTGAAACAAAAAATGTTTCGAAAAAATCCTCGAACAGATCGATTTTGTTTAATAAAAACCCACATTTTTGAGGGAACGTCTATTTTCAGATGTCATTTGTTTTTGAGTAATTACGTCATCAACTTAGTTTTCAAATGGCAACCCCCCATTTTTTTAATTTAATTTGAGAGACCCTTTCATTGTCGATTTAACGGTATAAAAATGTTACCACCTTACATAACAAAATTTTGGAGTACTTAAATGACAATTGAATGTTACAAAATGAAAAATATATTTTTCACAGTAAATAAACGAACATTTCTGAAAAAACTGAACACAAATAAAACATAGCAAAAAAGTAAATTATCAGATTAAGTTTTTTGACGTCCATGGTTTTTACTGTCAGTTAATCAGAAGATTTGTCATTAAATTGTGCGAAGTCATGTAATGTGTTAGTATTTATAAAAATTCCAATTTTAATATGGTACATTTAACTGTGACATTTATTTAATGTAAAATATCCAGATAACCCTATCACCAAATCCAACTGGTGATGTTAAAGATCTACCAAAATCAGGACGTAAAATAATTACCCAAGATAAAAAGATTGACATTGTGTTACGTATGGAAGAGAACCCTCAGAGTACCTCTACACTAGTTGATGAAAGGGTCTCTCAAATTAAATTAAAAAAATGGGGAGGGGGGGGATTGCCATTTGAAAAAATAAGTTGATGACGTCATTACTCAAAAACAAATGATATGTGAAAATAGACGTTCCCTCAAAAATGTGTTTTTTATTAAACAAAATTGACCTGTTCGAGGATTTTTTCCAAACATTTTTTGTTTCACATTTACTTAATTTATTCCATACTTTAGGCGCGCACTGTATATTCAGACGGTTCAAAGGCTACCGAGAATTTGTTTTCTCTCGTCCTCGATTTCACGGATGAAGGGCATTATTTTTCTGGGGTCCAAACCTCGCCTCTCGAGGTTGGCGTCTCAAAATAAGATTCCCCTGCCTTCTATTTATCTTCAGCTCCGCCTCGCCCCGGAGCGCCTCCTACCTGGAGTGGGCCGAAATTCAAATCGGTTTCCGTCGAACGTGCCGAAATAAACCGCAGCAATAATTGAAATTCGGATGCCCGAGACGAGCTCACGGAGACAGGAGGAAATTGTCCCCCTCCCGTCCCTCCTTTACCTTCGTCTTCGATAGACGGGCGCGAAGTAAAAAAAAACGATAACCGAAGTGCGAATTCATTAGTGGACGTGTTCATCTGGCGCTGCGCCGAGACAGAGACACAAAATCGGTCTTGTACCGCCTTGATACGAAAAAAACGACATCGGAAATGTTGAAAATTGTAGCCTGGCGCACAGATAATGAAATGAGTCGTGGCAAATCATCGCTCAACCGATATCGCTCGTAGTTATCTCAGTTTTGTAAAATGTGAGTAAGCTCGTGATGATTCACCGTGTTACGCACTACTAGCATTTTAATTGGGTCAGAATTAAATGCTATCTGTCTTTTTCTGTCTCGTAGGTATAATATATCCCTGTATGTAGGCGTCCAAATATAAAAGAAAACCCTCGACCAAAATTTGACCCAGATCCGACGTATTCCCTGTATGCAGTTGCAGCCCACGCTGGCTAACTAGGAAATGCGCTGGAATTGATTCACTTCGTGTCCGGATGTGGAATATATTATTTATATACGGACTGTGATACGGTTCCATCCCCATCCCCTTACTTCTCTCTCTCTCTTTCTCTTCGTGAACTATGTGACGCGTTTGCAGTTTTCCAGTGACAGGGAATGAGCACTAAATACAGGAATTAATTTCTGGCTTGATGAGGAAAACTAATATCCAGCGATTAGTCGGGTCGTCTTTTTAGAAAACGTACGACTTTGTGTGACAGTTCTGCACAAAATTCATAATAGTTATCTTACAGTTTATTAAACAATTTTTTACAATGGTCAACTTATTGTTTTTTTTTTTAAGGCAAGCTCTAATTCAATTAATTAATGATAGCCTAAGAGAGATGGCCAAAATAGGTCCAATTTAAAAAAAATTCCTCAAGCGTTAAAAAAAAATTGGTAATTAGATAAAAAATAGTGCAATTTGAGTGCACTAGTTTTGGATCAAATCAGTTTGTAGGAATATAACCAAAAAAATTCATAAACGCGTGAAAAAACGTTTTTTTCACTTTAAAACTATAAAGTGAAGAAAACGGTATTTCACACGTTTATGAATTTTTTTGGTTATGTTCCTACAAAACCGATTTGATCCAAAACTAGTGCACTCAAATTGCATTATTTTTTACCTAATTACCAATTCTTTTTTTACGCTTGAGGAATTTTTTGAAAACATTTTCCTAGGCTATGATGTCTGGCTCTGTAGTAATTACTTTCAACTTGACGTAACCACATAGAAAGAAGTCTAAGGGTGATATATCGGGTGATCGAGCCGGTCATCCAAAAGGCGATCCGATTCATCTATGGGTAAACTTTACAATACGTTAATTTGACAAATGTATTAATTCTTTGCTAGATTCAGCATTTTGTTTATTAAAAAATCTAAACAGCGTCCTGGTTGTTTTCCCTTCTTATCGTCCTCTTTCGGGTGGTACGTCTATGTTGGTGCCAAGTCCGGAGCTGTATCCGTATCCGATTTAAATCCATTGACAGGCGTAGCATGCCACACTGAATAAATTGTAAATTGGACGCCCACGCCTCCTGTGATCCCACGTTTTTATGACGTCGAGTCGTATGTAAACAAATGCAAATTGGATTTTAACGAATGCCTGGTTTAGTAGCCCAATCAAAGGGGAGAAAACCGGTCACTAATTGTTATCAGCAAACAAAAAATATGGTCGTATAGAGAAAAAAAATTCTAAGAACTATAGCGTTTTTTGCTATTCGAGGTGTAATGGCGAACATAACCAAAAAAATTAAAAAAAAACGGTTTTTTGCAAAATTAAAAAAAAGCTTCAACTCCTACACAAGAAAGTTAAATTAGAAAGTTGTAGGTCTTAAAAATGCGCGTCGAATGAGATTTGAACGAAAAAAATCGGTTCATAAACAGTTTACAGAAATAAAAAAAAACATCAAAAATCGCGTTTTCGTGTTTTTGCTGTATAGATTCCAATTTTGTTTGAACAGACTTCTTGTTAACTACAAATATAGCCCAAGACAAGCGAAAAATGATCTTTTTTTCAAAAATTCAAGTTTTATTTTTTCGAGATAACGATTTAAAAAAAAAAGACGTTTTCAAAAATCCCTTTTATTTAATTAAATCCAAATCACGTTTATTTAATTTTTGCATAAAAAAATGCGTTGTAAAATTTTATCATTTGTTCGAACCTGTTTTTTTGGTTTTACATTTTTGGCCGTTGCATATTTGAAAACTGGCATTCAAAACACGCATTTAAAAAAATGAAGGTCGTACGACATCAGGGAGCCGAGATGTTTTTTTTTAAATTCCTGACTAAAAAATGTAAAACCAAAATTAAAAAAGTTATTCGAAAACAAACGGTTCGAAAAAATTATACAATTTTAAAACGCATTTTTTATGCAAAAAATTAAATAAAAGCGATTTGGTTTTTTAATAGCATGAAAGTACAAGTCTTCGTGAATAAAATGAGCCCACGATCGTTTCTGTACGACCATTTTTGCCTCTGTAAAAGCTGATTTTTTGAAAACGTCTTTTTTTTTTAAAATACGCGATTTTTGGCGTTTTTTTTATTTTTCTCAAATGTTTATGAATCGATTTTTTCATTCAAATTTCATTCGACGCGCATTTTTTAAGACCTACAACTTTCTGAATTAACTTTCTTGTGTAGGACTTTTTTTTAGCTGCAAAAAACCGTTTTTTTGACTTTTGCGAATTTTTTTGATTTTGTTCGCCATTAAAACTGGAGTAGCAAAAAACGCTATCTTTCTTAAAAACATTTTCTCTATACGACCATATTTTTTGTTTGCTGATAACAATTAGTGACCGGTTTTCTCCCCATTGATTAGGCTACAAGGTCGGACGAGACTGGCTAGGGAGATAGAAAAGGCAACGCATAAATTGGAGGTTCACTCGCGGCCCAGAGAGGTTTCCGGCAATCTATCTGCGGTGTAAATAATTGAAGGGCGAACCGAAGGTTCCTCAGTCACGTGATACACAAAGGAATCTACCGGTCGAAAGTGTTAAAAATATAATCGTGTTTTTAATCTCTTCCGACACCTCTAAACAAATTTATATTCCACAAAGCATTGATATTTATTCGTACTCTTTATATCCATTTCCAATCTTCTGCGGGCCACCCGTACCCGTATTCTATTGTCGGCTGTTTCAAGGCCGACCCGACTGAAATGCGAATCTGTCGCATGCCGCGCCGTTTCTGCGTAGGCGATCCCCATATGCACGCGCTCCGTAATATCCCTTTCATGATCCCCGGCCGCGGCATTATTTACCGGCTTATTGCCGTCTTCGCCGCCTCCAACCGGCGCGGGTTTCCCGGAAAATTCTCGGGAAAGTTTCGGGTCCTTTTTCGGCGAAAATGCCGGGCATGACTCCGGCCCGCGCCTACGTGAGAACGTTGCGAAATGCGCCGCGGCGGCGGGGGTGGGGGTTGGTAACGCACACGCTCGTGCCGCGAGGGGAAAGAACGTCGCGACGTGTATCACACACTGAGGAACACTACAGAAGAACACTCTTCGTCTCCCAGCATACGAGCTATGGACTCCAATTTCACCCTTGTTGGCATTCCCAGTCCGTACTCAACCGTTTTTTACCTGGTAACGTTTGCTATACTTAAGTCAACACTGGCCAACCCGGGATATCGTCACGCCTACAGCGCTGGTAGAGCGATATGTAGGTGACGCCATCTGCCTACCAACGCGTAAACTAGAACAGCACCGCAGGAGGCAGGATTATTCACCTGGGGAAAATTGTTTGTGGCGACAATGACAGCTATACCTTTGACGAACAATTGAAGTGCTTGGTGCTTTAAATATACTTAGTCAGTAGCGTAAAGGTCCCATGAAGATAACAAAATAACTTTTTTACCGACCAACTAACTTTTTTTTATATTTTATTTACTAGAAGTAATGATTAGGCAATCGCAGCCATAAAGCGACTTTTATGTGCTATGAAGACGATACGAGACTAAAAATAACAAGGATAGGGAAGGCACGCAAATTATTTTCAAATAAATTTAGCCGCCCTTAAGATCCCTATCTTTTATGGCGCCTCAGATAACCACTTCAAACCCCGTAAAGGCCCGTATATCAAAAGAAATGGCCTGCAAGCGTCCGATTTCGCCTTATTTTTTTTTATCGCTGACGTTTGCATATAGCGCGTCTCTTAACCACTGGCCGTTTTACCCACGCTGAACCAGAACTCTTCAGTGTTAGAATCTCAGAAATTATACATATCTTCGAAGTGCTCAAAGTAGATAAGCTAATAGAGTTCTAGACCAATTATAAATGCAATTACATTGTCGAATTACATTATTGAGAATGAGACACGAGATGGGGAAGATTATCCTAAAAATTCTAGACGCGGTCGGTGGGTCATTTGATGAGCTGCTGGGAATATTTTCGATTTTTGCATATTAATTGGTGTAGAACTCTATTAGCTTATCTACTACTCAAGTATCCGATTACCATAGCTAAATAGAAAGTATTAAGGTGTCAATACAAAACAGCTTTCAAACTAGCTTTTTCGCAATCAAGTCGTGTGCCGCTTCGTTCAGTAATCGTTCACCATCGAGCGATGCAATCGATATATAGGGTTGGAAAGTCCAAGATTTCAAAGCCGAGCATTAAAATATAGAAAATAATAAACTCTTCATGTAAAGGGAACTGACAGAGAAATATTATATCCATAGTTGCCAGACTGATATGTCATTTTAAAACTTTTATGAGCGTTATTCTCTGTCTTTTGTGATAGGGTAGCAATAAATTATGTAGGCGGGACGCCCCGCCCATAAATTATAATGCGCACGTTTGAATTGAATTATTATATCGTTATTGGTCTACGGAAAATAAGCACTTGAGTATTCCTGCGCGTACGCAGTATCTCGAGAAGTAAAATGTTTGGGTTGGTATTTTAGGCGATTCCATCGTTGGGCCATTTTTTATAAACGGTAAAAGTGTATGGGATAATTGTAAAAGTCAGAATTACGTAAGAATTTCGTTTCATACAGCCAAGTCGATGTACACATCCATAGATGCTTAAAAAAGTACTGATTTCCACTCAAATTCGGCGATAGGCCGTGTCAACTGCCCCTCTCCACTTTATATTACGCGCTGGTCTCATACGTTTCTAATACGTGCACAAGCATGAAACAATGTGGCATCTAACTGTCTTTGTCTGTCCTTACTGGTGTCTTTTAACTTATTCTCTTCTACACATGTATCGCCAATATGTAAAGGTGCAATTTCCTAGGGTGTATAGTAGAATATAGCATTTTTTTCCTCCCAAAAGCTTGAATGCTCCAAAATCCGTGGAATTAAGGTTACCCAAGGATTTTCCGATATAACCTGTATTTGATTATAATTTGTCTGTTGCCTAATAATTTCCCGTCGTGCACTCTAGTCAGGAAACTGCTCGAGTTTGCGAACGATTAATAAACAAGAGCGCCTGGTAGCGTAAATACTTGTAACAATTAACCGCCAGGTATTTGCTATCGCTAGCAGTTAAGCAGCGCATTTAATAGATCCCAGCTTCGATTAGCAAACTTTGCGGATATTGAGGCGAACAGGTTTTGGAGCGGAGTCGCAAATAAGTCGAAGCCGCGTGGCCGAAAGGGTCTGGAAACAGTGGCAGCTCGTGAGGACGTAAATAAATCGAATGGTTTTGGTTTTTTAACCGCAGGTGTCGACGTCGAATTCGGAATTTAATGTGTCGCGTAATCGTACTACTTCGCGAGTTTGAGAGGTTCTGGCAAAAATTATTCGGCGTGGCAAATATTTGAGGAGAAATAAAACCCGGAATTACGAAAATTAACGGCTGAAACTCTTAATGTTTAGGTAATTTATGCTGTAGTAATTCTGATGTAAATTGGTCACTAATTGAAATACTCCCAGTTTGAGTTATAAATAAAAATCTCTTGCTTCGTTCTTACCGTAATACTCGGCTTTAACAACTTGAAAAAGTATAATAAATCTTTTTTTTAATTATAACAAAAAAAAAACGAAATTGTAGCCTCAAGTGTCTAGTTTTCAGATCTGGACTTTTTTTAGCGGGAGCGCTTCTCACATAATCATCCAAAAACCAACAAAAACATTTTTTTCCAAATTTTTGCTCGTCTTTAAAATGGTCTGTGGACTTAGTAGCTCATTTAGACAATTTAATCAGCTTTAATTTGACCTCTTAACGAGCTCCGTACGATGATTTGCCGCGGAGTTATCGTCGATATGGTGTTGAAATATGTTGTACTTTGAATTCCCCTGAACAAAAGTTTTCATGGCACCAAAGTCCAAAAATCAACTCCAAGCGAGTTACGAGCCGTCGAAATCGGAATTTTTTTGGGATCTATTGAGCTCAGCAAAAATTATCTAAGAACAAAAATGTCTTAGTTAGTCAAAGAATACCCTCAAATTTTTTCAGAATTTTTAGATGATTTTTTGAAATGAAAAATTGCAATTTTTCGCCATTTTTAAAAAAACCAAAAATCACCTCTAAAAATTCTGAAAAAATTTTAGGGTATTCTTTGACTAACTAAGACATTTTTGTTCTTAGATGTTTTTTTTTTCGATTTTTTCCAACAAGTAATGTTTTTGAGCAAAAAAAATATGGATTGTCGCCAAAAAAAATCATATTGAAGTTGAAAAAATGCATAAAAATCGAAAAATTGCTTGTTACGGTGATTTTTGGCCGAAACGATAAATTTAAACCTTCGGGGCACTAAGAAAAAAAATCGCAGCGCTTTGCAACTGAGGGTTTTTTGGGGACACTTTGAGGTTAAAAAATTACCTACGATATCTTTCGTTCATCCACTATGTCCAAATTTATACCAAAATATCCAAATATCCTTAAATTCGCAAATTTTTAACTTTTTTTCAGCCAACAGTATCGCTTCAAAATTTTTTTTGTATCAATCGCCCCCCGACTGTGTCTTATAGAGAATGTTTTGCAGTTTCCAAAACCCTACCTCCATTTTCTGTACGATCATTAGTTCCCGAGTAATTGATTGTCAAAGTTGAAAAGGACTTTTTTGCTTTGATCGGCGATAACTCCGCGACAAATCATCGTACGAAGCTCGTTAAGAGGTCAAATTAAAGCTGATTAAATTGTCTAAAAGAGCTTTATGGTCGCATGATGAAATTTTTTTTTTAAGTCCACAGACCATTTTAAAGACGAGCATAAATTTGGAATTTTTTTTTTGTTGGTTTTCGGATGATTACGTGAGAACCGTTCCCGCTAAAAAATTGTTAAGTCCAGATCTGAAAACTAGACACTCGAGGCTACAATTTTCTTTTTTTTATATTTTCTGTACGACCATTTTTCTCCTAGTTATCCCTTGTTGAAAATAACCCAAAAATTTGGAATTTTTTTAATATCTTTTAATTTTTGTTACTAGTGTACTACATTTTTTAAATAACCTCAAAGCAAAAATCCGCTGGGTTGGAATCAGGCGATCTTGGTGGCCGGTGACTAAGTTTTTGTTTCAACTTTAGAAATTCTTCATGCCTAGGATTTTTTTCCAAACCATCACGATCACATATCAGTTTTAACTTATTAGACGGAGAATTTCACAAGCTGCGATCCTATCAGAAGCAAAAAATCAATACTGTAGTACAAAAACTATCAGAACTCTTCAAAAGACCGAATACTTTCGTTGCTAACTGTACATACTTTGAATATTTAATTGCCTTGATGCTCTCTCAAACATTGCCCTCATCATCGTAAAAACATCACTGCCTAATTTCATTTTCTCGTACAGACAAATTGACAGATCCCGAGCGACATTTATTTTAGCGATGAAATACTCGTAGGCGACCTCTCGACAAACACCGTTAGCGAACGACCTGAAGTCTGTCTGAAAAAATTAAATTCACGAGACATGTTTTTTTATAAAGTCTGTTGACTCGTTTTTCTCTCGTGGAGAACTAACCGTAGACGCGTTGCGAGCTCTGCATGCGAAGGGCATTCGAAGTCTTTATATATCTATAATCTTGACTGCTCTGATTTGCTGAGACCGATTTCTTTATGTACTGGTCACATTGGCTCGTTTTTAAATGACGAATAAGCCTTCTAGGTGACCCAAATTTAGAGAGGACTTACTGAGTCAAAGTAGAAAAGTTAGCACGAGGGATGTGTCAAATTTTTGGGAAGGAAAATTCAAAATATATAGGCTATACTAAAGATAAATTAGTCTAAAACCTCTAAATAAAACTCTAGGTCCAAAATAAACCGCTAGGTGGTCCGTTTGACACCTGTCAGACTGGGAATACGATATTTTCATGACGTTTAGCATACCATCTGCAAAAAAAGAAAACCCGAATCAGTTCTACGTGTTCCGTTGCGTTGAAACCGTTTTAGGAGTGAGTATTCCTATTCTGTCATTTAACCGGCGAGAAATTACAATTAACCGGTTGCCAAGCTTCGTCTTAGCGACGAGCTAGACACAATTAGATCGCGTATCCATCATAGTTACGTTGATTTCGTTGAAATTCCTCAAGGAACCTCGGGTTTAATCTAACGCCGAACTTAATCTAATAATACGCGGAACAATGTCGTGTTCTGTATGCTTAATTACGCCCCTGTGTGTGTGTGTATATATATGTGTGTTGCACCGTGTGTGTTCCGATTGTATCGATTGGACGGGTAGTTAGTCCAGGGGCTGACTGGAGCGGCGAAAAATCAGTCTACCCACTCAGCCTAATGCTTCACAATAAACTAGTAACAAAAATTAAAGGATATTAAAAAAATTCCAAATTTTTGGGTTATTTTCAACAAGGGATAACTCGGAGAAAAATGGTCGTACAGAACATAAAAATAAAGGAAATTGTAGCCTCAAGTGTCTAGTTTTCAGATCTGGACTTAAAACATTTTTAACGAGCATAAATTTGGAAAAAAAAATGTTTTGTTGGTTTTCGGAAAATTACGTGAGAACCGCTCCCGCTAAAAAATGTTTAAGTCCAGATCTGAAAACTAGACACTTGAGGCTACAATTTATTTATTTTTTTAAATTTTCTGTCACCCAAAAATTTGGAATTTTTTTAATATCCTTTAATTTTTGTTACTAGTTTACTTTCCGTGTATAGCATATTTCATTTAGCCGTAGTTTATGTTGATTTATCGAGTTGCGCGTACGTTAGACTCTCCCCTGTGCTAGTTGAATCGTGTTAATTTAATGATACAGCATTTTACGCATGAACCTAATGGGCTGAAGCAAATTCGACTGTAGAGGTCAGGTACAGTCTGTGCAACATCAAAATAAAAAACGGGGCCTTGAAAACCCAATTTCGGTTTCATTTATTGTTGATCTAGGAGATGCCGAACAGTCGTTCTCACATTACAGTAACATATTTTCAGCGCAACGAACATCACTTTCTGAGACAAGTATAGAAACACAATTGTAGCGATGTTGCACAGTTTTTTCGTTAGCTCCTGGACTACGTCTAATAACGATTCCAGGAACATGTTCCACTGATCCGCATCCGGGTGTTGGTGGACGGCTGTGCACTGACCTGTCTTTTGTAGAGGCACGTTCGTTATTAATGAAATTTGAGGAAATATCACGGTTATTTTCGTGAAAGGTAACACGAGTAGATGAATGGGTTGAGTTTAATCGATTTTTAACCGGTTAGCGTTGTGAATGGGCCTATAATTCGGGCGTTAGCGACGTAGCGAAGGCATTGCCTTTTCTACTTCGGACACGAAGACTTTTGACTGCTGAAAAATATAATTGGAAGTTGTAAAAAGTTTTGTAAAGTAGAAGTTAGTTGCTTTAAAGTATTACACATACATATTAAAAAAAAAGTATTACCAGGCAGTTAAACCGACACGCCCTGTATGTGAAGGGATCACAACACACAATTTGCTACCTAGACTTGGATCGCAATAACCCTATTCGTTCAAAATGAGGACCCTTCTAAAGGAATTTCGTTGTTCCGCCATCTATGCTCCTATCTTGTCTCTAGGAGGCCTGTGTAAGTGACCAAAGTGGCTTCTATATTTCGGTCGGTAACACTAACCAAGAATAATTCTGCCTTGAACTCTTCTAAAATGGCATGGTATTAAGAAACCACTTGTCGAATGTCAAAATTCAAGGGAAATACGTTACTAATGCTGTCAGAAACTAGTGTATTGAAGTGAAGTACCTAGTAGCAAACTGTTACAGTTAATTAGTAACAATGTATGCAACACATACATTTTTAACTAGTATTATTAAATTGAAGCGTTCTAAGTAACACAGCGGAGAGTCTAACGTACGTATACCTCGAAAATCAACATCAGATACGGCTAACTGAAATGTGGACCCGTAAAGTTGAGACTTTAAAGAGGAACCACGCAGCGGTAGGCCTTCATCTTCAAGAACCGATGAAAATGTTTATAGAATACGGGATCTTGTGCGTTCAGATCGTCGGTTGACGACAAGAATGATTGGGGAATAGTTAAATTTGAATCACACCACTGTTATTCAGATGTTGACTAAGAATTGGGGCTGAGAAAAATTGCGCAAAAATGGTTCCAAAAAACCTGTCAAAGGAGCAAAAGGACATCAGGAGAGAAATGTGTCTTGACCTTTTGGAATTGATTGAATATGATCCCCATTTCATGGAACGCATCATTACTGGTGGCGAGACTTGGGTGTTTGAGGACGACCCAGAAACCAAGCGCTAAAGCATGGAATGGCACACTTCAAGCTCTCCAAGACCCAAAAAAGCAAGAATGAGCAAGTCGAAGATCAAATGCATGCTGATTTGCTTTTTTGATAGCCAGGGACAACAGCCATTTCAGTAAACGAGTTTTTAACCAGTAAAAACATTCCTGTGGCTCCTCAGCCTCCTTATTCGCCTGATTTGAGTCCGTGTGACTTTTTTCTTCCCGAGATTGAAAAATCGCCTCAAGGGACATCATTTTGTGACCATAGAAAACCAGCTGAAGGCTATTCCAGTATATGAGTTCCAGCACTGCTACGAGGAACGGAAGACCCGTCTCCAGCGCTGTGTGGCTTCCCAAGGAAGGAGAAAATACTGAATTGTAATTCTATTCGAATAAATAAATTTAAAAAATATTTCGTTTACAAACATTATTGTAAATTCCCGGTGCTGGTTTTTACATACATGCTGTAAATTCCGACCCTCCGAATCTTTTTGCGCTCAAAAGAGAAAATCGAGCACAAAGGCCGGACGATAAATCAGATTGGGCCTTTGAAGGGCGAACTTTGAGCAGGAGAAGCCATTATTTTTTAATAATGCGCAAGATGTGCAGTGTCGAGCACCTAAAAGCCCATTTGTTCAATTGTCTAGGCGTAAAGACTGCTTCTAATTCAATCCGCTTTATTAACCACATGTTGGAGCATAAAGGGAAGATAAAAAAGATAAATATCAGGCTAGGGTCAGCGTCTTTAACATGTTTCCGACTTACCTTTGCTGAACAGCTCATTGAGTCACGTACAGTCAGCGACGAAAGTATCCTCCCTCGTACGTTGTCTTTTGCTGCTGACGCTAACTCAGCTACAGGTAATGCTTGTTTTCCCCCACCTCTTAATAACCCTTGGTTGTAAATCAGGCTTCAACAATTTCAACTTGGAAATCGAACGCGTCCCGCTTTATTACAAAACATAATTCGTTACGGGTATTCAGATTTCGTTTTAAATCATGCGATATTTGCATTAACGATGCATTTCAATTTCACGCTTTATTTGCATAGATTGACGGGCAGATTGCCGTTTATTATCATCGGTAACAATGCGAAAGGTGTATGGATTTATACACTAATAACAAAAATTAAAGGATATTAAAAAAAATCCAAATTTTTGGGTGATTTTCAACAAGGGATAACTCGGAGAAGAATGGTCGTACAGAAAATAAAAAAAAAGGAAATTGTAGCCTCAAGTGTCTAGTTTCTTCAGTCAGATCTGGACTTAAAATTTTTATAGCGGGAGTGGTTCTCACGTAATCATTCGAAAACCAACAAAAAATTTTTTTCCAAATTTTTGCTCGTCTTTAAAATGGTCTGTGGACTTCAAAAATTTTTTTTTCATCATGCGACCATAAAGCTCTTTTAGACATTTTAATCAAGCTTTAATTTGACCTCTTAACGAGCTCCGTACGATGATTTGCCGCGGAGTTATCGTCGATCAAAGTAAAAAAGTCCTTTTCAACTTTGACAATCAATTACTCGGGAACTAATGATCGTGCAGAAAATGGAGGTAGGGTTTTGGAAACTGCAAAACATACTCTATAAGACACAATCGGGGGCGATCGATAAAAAAACATTTTTTGAAGCGATAATGTTGGCTGGAAAAAAAGTTAAAAATTTGCGAATTTAAGGATATTTGGAAAATTTGGTATAACTTTGGATATAGTGGATGAACGAAGGATATCGTCGGTAATTTTTTAACCTCAAAGTGTCCCCAAAAAAACCCTCAAAGTTGCAAAGCGCTCCGATTTTTTTTTCTTAGTGCCCCGAAGATTTAAAGGACCCCACACCAATCATATGGATTTTGGTTCCCAGCCAATTTTTCTGGGGTTGAAATATGTTGTACTTTGAATCCCCCTGAACAAAAATTTACATGGCACCAAACCCAAGGTTCAAAAATCAACTCCAAGCGAGTTACGGAGGTCGAAATCGGAATGTTTTGGAATCTATTGAGCTTAGCAAAAAATTATCTAAGAACAAAAATGTCATAGAATTAGTCAAAGAATACTCTCAAATTTTTTCAGAATTTTTAGAGATGATTTTTGAAATTGCAATTTTTCGCCATTTTTAAAACACTAAAAATCATCTTTAAAAATTCTGAAAAAATTTGAGAGTATTCTTTGACTAATTCTAAGACATATTTGTTCTTAGATAATTTTTGCTAAACTCAATAGATTCCAAAATATTCGGATTTCGACGGCTCGTGGAAAGTCAGATATCTGACTTTCGACGGTTCGTAACTCGCTTGGAGTTGATTTTTGGACCTTGGTGCTATGAAAACTTTTGTTCAGGGTGATTCAAATTACAACATATTTCAACCCCAGAAAAATTGGCCGGGAACCAAAATCCAAATGATTGGTACTGGGTCCTTTATCGTTTCGGCCAAAAATCACCGTAACAAGCAATTTTTCGATTTTTATACATTTTTTTCAACTTCAAAATGATTTTTTTTGGCGACAATCCATATTTTTTGCTCAAAAACATTACTCGTTGGATAAAATCGAAAAAAAACTTTTGAAAAAGAATTTAAAAAAAAAGTTAATAAATTTAAACCTTCGGGGCACTAAGAAAAAAAATCACAGCGCTTTGCAACTTTGATGGTTTTTTGTGGACACTTTGAAGTAAAAAAATTACCGACGATATCCTTCGTTCATTCACTATATCCAAAGTTATATCAAATTTTCCAAATATATATAAAAATTAAAAAAAATTTTTATCAATCGACCCCGATTGTGTGTTATAGAGAATGTTTTGAAGTTTCCAAAACCCTACCTCCATTTTCTGTACGATCATTAGTTCCCGAGTAATTGATTGTCAAAGTTGAAAAGGACTTTTTTGTTTTGATCGACAATAACTCCGCGGCAAATCATCGTACGGAGCTCGTTAAGAGGTCAAATTAAAGCTGATTAAATTGTCTAAAAGAGCTTTATGGTCGCATGATAAAAAAAAAATTTTTAAGTCCACAGACCATTTTAAAGACGAGCAAAAATTTGGAAAAAAATTTTTTTGTTGGTTTTCGGATGAATACGTCCAGATCTGAAAGCTAGACACTTGAGGCTACAATTCCCTTTTTTTTTTATATATATTCTGTACGACCATTTTTCTCCGAGTTATCCTTTGTTGAAAATACCCAAAAATTTGGATTTTTTTTTAATATCCTCCAATTTTTTGTTAACTAGTGTATATCCGATCGCTTGGAAAATATTCTGTCAGTGTCTCTGAGCTCTAGACCTGAAGGGCTCGTGAAAGGCAGTAGTTAGGCCGTAGCCTAGTTGATTTTAGAGCGAAATTATATTGTGGCGACCCGAGAACAAGAGGAACTTCAAATTGGACGCGTCGTCTTTTGTTTTGTCAGCCTGGTTTAGGTCCTAATGCAGCCGAGGCACATCAAAGACCAGGGCCACGTATTTTAATCACAGCTTCTCAACAACAAACTGCAAGTGGGGCTTAATAACGCAGCGGCCGTTCCAAGCGGAATAAAATGTGCGCACGACTCCTGTCCTGCAGTTTTCGTTCCGTCTGTTCGAATGTTAGTTAGCGCCTAACTTAATTGGTATTTTATTGCGTATTGTTAGTTGTGGAATCATTCATAGCTTATCCTCAAATGCCTTTCAAAGTCAATGTTGTATGGGTTCAAATACTAGAAAATCTTTCATAAAAACAATTCAAAGTGGCGTGGAACTGGCTGTACTTTGCAGTGCGTTCTATTTTTATTTTTAAGGATAATTATCATTATTATCTCATTTATAATTATTTTTAAATAATATAAATAGAATAAAAGAATACAGGTATCCTATCGCAATTTGTAATCGTTAGCAGTACAACCGATTGTTAATAAAAATAGAATCATTATAAAAGCATAATTAAATCGGCCTTAATTGAACTAATTCTGGTTCTGATTCAGGTTCATATTCGTTCTCATTAAATTGTCTAATTATAAGTTACATAATGGCAAATATTTAAAAAAAAAATGTTGCTCTAGGTCTAGGGTCAATTAAAATTAATTAGTTTCAGACTAGTTTATGAATTCTACATCATAATTCGAATATGATCATGGAACAGAAGTCGCATTTCTGAAAAACCCCTAATTTTATCTGCAGTTTAACTAAGTGCTTGTTTTTGTTTCCAGGTAAACGCTTCTTGTATAAATTCCAAACCTTTTTTTGCCTATTTCGGTAAGTAAACAATGCTGTTTTTCTTCTCACTGTTCTTGATGCTTCGCCCAAGACTTAAAAAATGTTTACTCATCGAAGCTGAATCTTACTCGGAAGTGTTTCTAAAAAAAAAAAAAAAAAAACGTTCCACGAGTCTAGACTTTGTGTATTATTATTTGCAAACCCTGTTTTATTCTTATTTATTTATTTATTATACATATCAATAACTATACAGTGCGCGCCTAAAGTATGGAATAAATTCAGCAAATGTGAAAAAAAAATTTTTGGAAAAAATCCTCAAACAGGTAGAATTTGTTTAATAAAAACACACATTTTTTAGGGAACGTCTATTTTCAGATGTCATTTGTTTTTGAGTTTGAGATTGATTTGTTTTTGAGTAAAACGTCATCAACTTATTTTTCAAATGGGAACCCCCATTTTTTTAATTTAATTAGAGAGACCTTCTCATTGTCGATTTAACGGTATAAAAATGTTGCCACCTTACATAACAACATTTTTGAGTAAATGACAGTTGAATGTTACAATGAATGAAAAATATATTTTTCACAATAAATAAACAAAAATTTCTTTAATACGTAAATACCATTTTAAATTAAGTGTCCGAAATGCCGTCCATCAACTTCTTCACAATATGCTAGCCTGTGTACAAATTCTTGTACATTCTGAATGACTTCCGGGGTAATGGATCCCATTTCATCTCTAATGCGATCTCGTAGTTCGGCTAAATTGTGTGGTCTTCTGCACACAAAACTTTTACAACAACTAGTGTAGAGGTACTCTGAGGGTTCTTTTCCATACTTAACACAATGTCAATATTTTTATCTTGGGTAATATTTGGACGTCCTGTTTTTTTGGTAGATCTTTAACATCACCAGTTTCCATAAATTTGGACTCAATCTTATTAACTGTGGATTGGGTGATAGGGTTATCTGGATAGTTTGCATTAAATAAATTTTTCCACATTTTGATCCACAAAAATTCATCAAAATCCACATTTTGATGAAAATCAAAATTTCAATTCTTTGTGCCACAGTTAAATGTGCCATATTAAAATTGTAATTTTTATAAATACTAACACGTTACATTAACTTTTCGCACAATTTAATGACAAATCTTCTGATTAACTGACAGTAAAAACCATGGATACGTCAAAAAACTTAATCTGATATTTTTTTTTGCTTAGCAACGTACTTTTTTGCTATATTTTATTTGTGTTCAGTTTTTCAGAAATTTTCGTTTATTTATTGTGAAAAATATGTATATTTTTCATTTTGTAACATTCAATTGTCATTTTCTCAAAAATTTTGTCATGTAAGGTGGCAACATTTGTATACCGTTAAATCGACAATGAAAGGGTCTCTCAAATTAAATTAGAAAAATGGGGGGTTGCCATTTGAGAAATAAGTTGATGACGTCATTACTCAAAAACAAATGACATCTGAAAATAGACGTTCCCTCAAAAATTTGTGTTTTTATTAAACAAAATCGACCTGTTCGAGGATTTTTTTAAAAAAAAATTTGTTTCACATTTACTGAATTTATTCCATACTTTAGGCGCGCAGTGTAGTCACAGTTTACACAGCTTACTAGCATTAAGAATGGACAGGGCTCTTTCTGCCCGTTTTATTGCGTCACTTGTGGAATAATGAGTGCTAATTGCGGGGTCACAGTTGGCGCTGGATTAAAGTCGTCCAACGCTAACTACGACGCCTAATATAAATGGAGAAAGTTCATTAACGAAGTACGTTGGAGTAAAATGGGCGGGGGTGGGGTTTCGTACTTCCACGCGCCAAAATAATAAATTAACGTTATCTATAAAGGCGGTGGCGCTCAACGTGGGGCCACCTACAGTTTTTTATATAGGGTGTATGCATCGTTTAGACTTTGGTATTGTATTTGGAAGTATACTTTTGTGTAATGAGTTGTAATAACGTTTTTTTCGGGAAGGTTTTTAGGTCGTAGAATCCGAATCTGAGTCGTTTGACACCCTTGAACCATAGTTTCATCATAAAGGACAGTTGTACCGACTCAATCCTGAGAGATATCTCAAAATCGATACTGGAATTGAAACCAGCGCGTTAGAAATACCCTTGTTACAAATTTTGACCCCAAAATTCGACGGTCGGCCAAAAATGGATTTATTTTGAGTTCGAAAGAATTAGAGGCCTCACATTGGGCGCCAAGGCTGTTCGTCTCTTCATCATTATGTGTTAATATTGTTTTTTTTATAAGGTGGTTAAGTAGCCATACTTGCTAGATTAGAGTTACCCTCATAGAGTTATTTTTATTCCGAGATAATGAAGAGCCCCACGTTGAGCGCCAACGTAATAATGAGTCGCTATTATTTTCGCTGTCAGTCTTCGGAATTAGTGCGATTTTCACGAAAATCGCCAACTATTACTCTCGACATCTGGAATCCAGACGATGAAAAACTTTTCTAGTGGGCGTACAAAAAAACACGTTGTATTTCAGTGCAATAAAAAAATTCATCTCTTTGTGATTTGCATAAATGGCAGTCTGTTGCGTATGGCCAGTGTTTAATTTTTTTTTTTTTTTTTATTTCATTTCGTTGTTTCCCTCGACTTTGGCCCCTCAAAGGGAGACTATGTTTTAACATCGACCACACGCCAAACAAAAGCCGGCGTTGTATTTTTACCGCGCCCTTTGCGAATTTCTGCTCCTCTATCTCTCTTTCTCGCTCTCTCTATCCGCCTCGCTAACGAACCAAACCTGCAGAGCAAACAGTTCCAATACAGGCTCGTTTAATTAAAAAATTAAACGACAACTTGATTTATTACCTTCCATCTATCAAACTACGGTTTTTAGAACCCCGTGGCACCGCGCGACACCGCCGAAAAACTTATTAGGAATTGTATATCAGACTATAACTTATTATATAGAACAAATTTCAGCTGCACTTAGCTGCAGCACTGCGTTTTTTGATTTTTTTTTTTTGGAAAGGTCTGTATAGTGCGTCTGTATGCGATAAATGTTGAAAAACTTGGTCATATGTAAATCGCTATAGTACATTTGGCCTGAATATAATAGAAAATATTCAAAGACGCAAAATATTAAAATTTTTCACCATTTCAAAATTTTTTCGCATTTTTCCTGATTTCAAATTTTGTTTTATCAAAAAAAAATTTTTTTTTCAAGAAATACTCATCTGATATTAATAATTATTATTATTCACAGATTGCAATGATTTTTTGTAGATACGAGTACTTCACACTATATTTCCGTCACAAGAAAATAAGTATTTAACTTAATGAAAGATAATCCGGACGAGAATCCGCTACTAAAAATTGAAAATTATCTTTCCTCGAGTGGGTCAAAATATTGCATACCGAATGACCTTAAAAAAGATACTTTCTTAATTTCTAAGCTTAGAGGCAAATTACATTCAACTAATCGAACCTTTAATTTTTTCCATTAGTGTATTTAATGTATTACACAATCATTTTTTTCAATAAAAATTGTACATATTCATGCTAGAATCCAATTTCCAAACGTAGTTCTAAAGCTTTTACAGGCGGCGACTTAAGGGGGAGAGTTTCGTGACATAATAGGGAGAAACGTGGTGACATAAGAGGAAATGTGAATTAAGCGAAGGTGACTTAAGAGGGACTCGAGAGTACTTTCATTATATGATCGAAAAATCCACGATATTGGCGTGCCTCTAAAAGACTGTCCTAACAAATTAATGGGGTCATTATAACGACGGAATCCTGTATAATGTTGAGGACTAGTGGTGGGGGGAAGTAGGGCAACCCCTTAATGTGTGTTACCCGGTCCCTTACCGTCTCAAGGACCCTATTCGATCCTAAATAAACTTTGACCTTTCGTTTGTTGCGTAATGTTTATCTCGTGCAAATTGCACATGTAATTTTCATTAATTTTAAGCCCGCTGTGAGTGAGAGTTGGTGTCAAGGCAATTTTGGTGAGCCGAGAGCAGTTGTAGATTAGGAGGAGCATAATTATTGTTTGCCTGGGCACTTTGAAGTTTTCAAAAGTTTGTCTTTATAATCAAACGTTAAATTACCAAAAAAAGAAACTACATTTTTTTAAGAATAGTTTATTTCTCTAATTTACCACATTATATCTTAGGCATCGACCTTATAGTATCTCTTATTAAAATTAGAGTAGTATTCTGCTACGAGCTATTCTGTACACAACATATAAACATTATTTATGTTACAGTTAGAAGCATATATTCCCCATTTTTTTTTTGCGGTTCTGGCGAACCGTTCGACTTAACCCTAAGTTGTATCACAAGAGTTCAGTGCAAATATGGATTTACTCTCGTTAGGCCCGTTTCCTTCGCTAGAGCTGTTTTGGCCCAGACAGTATTCGCGTTTCTTTGGTTTCTATTTGGACAACGTGAAATTTTATATGACGACCGATATAAAAATCTTTTAGATCGATATCGATAATTTAAATCTAGGCTAGTCATGGTTCAGATATTAAAAATATAAAATTTCCAAATTCCTTATTTTTTTCAAGTATGTACATTTTATTTTCTAATAATACCTTTATTGTATTAATTTTTCTCTTATAGCTTTTCGCACAAATTACTCTTCATTATAGTCTCAGTCTCATGGTCTTCCTAAGTATTCTTCCCAAAATAGTCACCTAATTAGTGTTCATTATATTAGAAATTTTTAGTGGCTTCTTTAGAGGCTTCCACAATCAGTAATTATCGACTGTGTCCCTAACCCTCTTAAGACCGCAAATTGCTTTACCCTTCATATATCCATAACGATTGTTGATAATGTTTTGCAAAGATTGTGGCGCGTTTGTTAGTCCTTTTGGAAATCCACCTTTGCTCACTCGCTGGCAATGAATCATGGATATACAGCGGTTGAATTGTCCTCGACGGTTTGACTAGGACTCTGATTTTCACATCACAAAACACTTACAAGTCTCCCTTTACACCTCACGTATTTTATCATACAAACACTCGAGGGTTGACGATGAATCACGGCGTTTTTCACAATTAATTCACTTCGCACACCTGGACGTCGAGGAACCTCGACACTTCGCACCCGTTCACAAACTGACGCCGACCGTAGTCCGCTTGATCTTCTTCACCTGTCACCTGTGAGGTCTCCACGCTGTCTGTCTGTACCGGCACGTCAGCACCTTCTTGAACGCCTGCCGAAACACCTTGTTGAATATCGTGTAGAAGATCGGATTCACCATGGAACTCGCGTATCCCAGCCACGTCACCAGCTGCACCACCCAGTTGTCCAGGTCCTTGTCGCACTCCGAGCAGAACGTCGGCAGCAGGTTGAGGATGAAGAAGGGCGCCCAGAGGACGACGAACGTGAAGAAGACGACGCCCAGCACCTTGGTGGCCTTCTGCTCCAGCCTGATGATCCTGCCGTGCCGCGAGGAGTTCCTGGAGATGACGCTCGAGTTGCGGCTGTGGTGGGGCCGGACGCATCTCGTCCCCGGCGAGTTGTAGGCGTAGCGTTGCAGCAGACAGGGGGACGAGGGGTTCTTGCTCTTGTCCGCGAGGGTGACGCCGCTGTGGCCGTTCTGCCGGAGGGTAGCGGACCTTCGGAGGAGCAACGGCGTCCGCTGGCTCCCCAGCGCGGAGTTGCTCATCAGCGTCGTCCTGGCGTTGCCGAAGCTGGAACCTAGGGAAGATTTAAGGGAGAACGATCAGGATCATTATTTAATTGTCTTTGAGCGTTTACCTCTTCGATGGCTCCGCCTGGACTCCCAGGTGACCATCACGTTGTTGGGGGAGGAGTCGCCGCTGCTGCCTCTGCTCCTCACCATGGACGACTTCTTCGCGGGCGACTTCTTGTCAACGTCGAGCGTCAGCTTGCCGCCGGCCTGCAACGCGTCGCTGGGCACGATCTTCACCTCGGCGGGCGTCGGTAGCGGCGACTTGTCCTGCTTCTCCCCGAAGTAGGGGCAGGTGCATGGCGGCGGCAGGGGGTAGGAGGAGCTCTCGGACGGTTCCGACTTGTCGTCCGACGTCAGAGTCGCGGACCGCGTCTCGTGGAAGCTGGCGCCCCGCTTGCGCCACCTCGGGGACGGACTGTCGTCCAGCGTGTCGCCTTCGTGGAAGGTGGAGGCCCTGCGACGTTTCGACTGCCACGGGGGAGGATTCCGACGTCAGCAGGGAGCAGTGGGAGTCGGCCAGGCTCTCCACGCTCCTGTCGCCGGAACTGCAACGACACAGCTACATTCAACGCGTTCTGTTACACAGCGAATCATCCCGAGTTTACTCGAAATCGTGTAACCGGGAAATACAGTGAAAGTGGAAGAACGCGGCACCAGTGGCACACGCAGACTTGCAACAGCGTACGTCCGCGTTTAAGGTCGCTTTGGTTTGCGTTTGCCCGGTCGATAACCGTTTTTGACGCCGTCGCTGGCCGCTAATTGATTGACGGGCTTTTATCGGGACATATCGCCGGCAATTTGGCATAATTAACGTTTATGGGGGCCGATTAAAGTTGAACGCCGAAACCGCGCGAAATTAGAGACCCGTCCTAAATTGAGAATCGAACTGCAGAGTTCGAAAGGAAATTTTGGGCGATTTTAGGACTTGGTCCGTAGGAGTAAGGTCTGGAGATCCAGCTGGCCATTCTCTTGCGAATAATGATTTTATTGGCAGCTCGACCAGCTGGCCCGTCATATGTACCTTGATTTTATTCTAATTTCACGTAGGCGAATTTGTCACTGTACTCCGTAGTTACCGGTATGCCTTTTCGGGGTGAAATAGCAGCGTATGGGTTGCCTAAATTCCGCGGCGCGCCTGGCCAATCACACGTGGGAGTTGGGAACATTGTTATTCCACTTGCAGCCGGTACGGACTGGGGGTTTAACCGTATTTTCCCGGGATTATACGCCTAAATTGGCCGCATGTATACCTTGATGGAACGAGACCTTTGCATTTACTTTGTCCGAATGCCGGGCATAGTTCGCCCTGCTTCTGAATAATCACTATAACTGGGCGGATTTAACGAGATGCAAATCAAAAGAGCAGGCGGCCGAACGTGCGAGAAACAACAGCATTGCGAGCGCTAGCTGGAAATGAGGATATTCCTGACAGTTGAGGATATACCCTGTGATTACGAATATTTGCAATTTAAAAACTATCCAAGGGCGCTAGCGTTGAGTCCTAATCTCGATTGTCGCGTAATTCATGGATTTTGTCATTATTTAGATATAGAGCCATCCAAAAAAAAAAACGTCATCAAAGTTGGCCGAGAAAAAAAAAAGAGGTATTTCTATTCTTAATCGAATTTATAACCTTATTTACTTGTCAAGACTGTCACATCATATGACAGTCATTGTCTATTTTACAAATTGTGACAGTCACTTGTCAAATCTCACTCGTTCATAGCCAGAGTTGATGACGTTTTTTTTTTGATGTCTATATTTAATGTGATCGTGGTCTTAATACAAGTACAAAAATACTCTTAATTCAAGATCCGACCGCGTCATTTCTGTATTCATAAAGAATCCAATATTTATTATTATTATTATATAATTTAAATTAAACATATCCAATTACAGAGCAGGGATAGACAGAAAATGTATATAATTATAACAAGAGTTCGTGCAGCGCGGAGTGTAACAGGACCGCAGTCAGTTGACGAATGAAAATG
Organism: Aromia moschata; assembly: GCA_029963805.1. Classification (NCBI taxonomy): domain Eukaryota; kingdom Metazoa; phylum Arthropoda; class Insecta; order Coleoptera; family Cerambycidae; genus Aromia; species Aromia moschata. Next base: position 286,807 of record JAPWTK010000015.1, on the reverse strand, counting down.
TTAATATATTCGCAGAAACTATGTTGCATCATAATACATTATTAAATATTATTACTTATTACCAAGCGCGAATGTCACAGGGCCGACACTGTGCATGTCCTGCCCTTGACTCGTTGGCCTTCACAGCTCACAGCTGACTTGCATTACGAAAACTGCGCTAGCAATTTTAGTTATTTATGGCACGTTGTAACAGACAGTCGCCGGTATTGCATCGCGTTGATACGTTTCATTTTTACGTATTCGCCGTGTGTTTAAATAACTTTATAAATATTAATAATTTATTAGTTGAGGGGGAGAAGTGAATAAAGTGCGGTACCATGCCAAAGGTGAAAAGAAATAGACGGGAAGAATTTCAAACGTGGTTTGACAGTGATCCCAGGGGTTTTAGGGACATATGTATTCAAGGATCATATGTATTCAATGTGTGTAAACGCATTATAAATTCTTCAGATAAAACTAAAGTAACAAGACATCTGACAATAAACTGACACAATAAACACTATGAACAGAAATAGGGGTGCATATACATAAAAGATGTCAGAACTTCTCGACGCAATTCTTGGAACATAGATATTGAACATCTCAAGTAAATTCGGCGAATCAATTATACTGTGTATTATTTTAAACACGAGTACACAGCAATAGTAATCACTTCTCGTATATAGGCATGAAAATCCATGTTTACGTAAGAGCTTTACGTATGAGTTTAGGTAAAACCGTTAATCTTACGTTTAAGAGCCTGTATTATTGTGGAATACAATCTTTCTATACACCAAATATCAACCAGCCTTCTTTTTTTTCGTCGAACCCTAATTTTTTATCATTACCCTGTTCCTCTTCCGATCCATCTTCTCCATCTGTTAGTAAAACAACGTATCCGGGATAAGTCGCCTATAAAGAAGCTGTCGGCCATTACCCTACTTCAGCTTCAATAATACACTTTCCCCGACGTTATTCTTTCATATGATGCGTGGGGTGCCCTCGGGTCATCATCGGCAGATACGGTTAACGACGCAGCGCTCCAAAGCAAACACCATCGACCGACGTATTCCCGCAGATTGGCTACCATTTCTTTTCTTCTCCTCTTTCCGTCCAAAGGCGGCTCGCGAAGCGTTTCTTCCACATGTTCCAAAGCGGTCACGCATTTGATAACAATCTGGAACATTATGTTCTACCAGAAAAAGAAATCACATGGTGTTATATCAAAGTATGTTGGAGGAAATTCTCGATAGAAGCCCATCAGGCGATTATATAAAATATTCTGTAACAATGCTGTTGTTTCACCAGCAGTGCATGCTCTAGCAATATCTTGCTGGAAGTAAATTTCAATTTCGTCATTATCCAATTGGCTTATACACTAATGGAAAAAATTAAAAGTCAAACAAATTTTCCGAATTTTTAGTGATTTTTCAGAATGCTGTATCTCAGTGAAAAATGGTCTTATCGAGGTCTAAAAAAAGCATTTTGAAGCTTCAAGTGTCTAGTTTTGAGATATTTTCGAAAAAATTTTTTAGAGCTCCATGTTTCGCGCAATTTTAGGAAGTTGTGTGAGAAAAAAAATTGCGAATTTTTTTGCTTTTTTTTTCAAGTCCACGAGCTTGAATAAAATTTTTCTAACTTAGCCATGGTATGGACCGGATAGCTCATTTATTCAGCTTCAATTTGCTTTTTTTTTATCTCAATAGGACCATTTGTTGCTGAGATATCGAACTTTTAAATCAAAAATTACCTTTTTTTTTGTCTTTGATCGACGATATCTCAGCAATCAACGGTTGCACAGAAAATCTAAGGGCAGTTCTGAAAACTGGAATAAACATCCTACAAGGTTCTGCTGCGATTTTTGAGAACATTAAATAGGAAAAAACGGGTAATTGGTGGTTTTTCAGAACAGAACAACAACGGCTGAAATTCAAATCTTCATGAAAAAGATTAATGTTGCGTGTGCCTTTTACAGTTGAATATACCCTCAATTTTTGAAAAAACTTTTTTTTTGTAAATATCAACGGTATTTGCGGAAAAAATTGTGAGGAAGCTCGAAAAATTTTTTTTTCACTTTAGCCATGATTTGGACATGTTTATGCTCAAAAAACGTGACTGTTTGCAATAAGAAAACGGTTCGTTAGATCGTAATGTAACTTTGCATGGTTTTTTGGGGGTATATTCAACTGTAAAAGGCACACGCAACATTAGTCGTTTCATGAAGATTTGAATTTCAGCTGTTGATGTTCTGAAAAACCATGAATTACCCGTTTTTCCTGTTTTTTCAAATACATGTCAACGATAAAAAAAATTTCTTCTCAAGATTAGCAGCAGAACGTTGTAGGGTGTTTATTCCAGTTTTCAGAACTGCCCTTAGATTTTCTGTGCTACCGTTGATTGCTGGGATATCGTCGATCAAAGACAAAAGGGTCCTTTTTGATTTAAAGTTCGATATCTCAGCAACAAATGGTCGTATCGAGATTAAAAAAAAGCAAATTGAATCTGAATAAACAAGCTATCCGGTCCATACTATGGCTAAGTTAGAAACAATTTTTCAAGCTCGTGGACTTGAAAAAAAAAGCAAAACAATAAATTTGTTTTCTCACACTACTTCCTGAAATTGCGCGAAACATGGAGCTCTAAAAATTTCAAACTCAAATATCTCAAAACTAAAAACTTGAAGCTTCAAAATGCTTTTTTTTAGACCTCGATAAGACCATTTTTCACAGAGATACAGCATTCTGAAAAGTCACTAAAAATTCGGAAATTTTTTTTGACCCTTTGATTTTTTTCCATTAGTGTATTATATACCGACGCCGCTGTCTTCTCGCGATATTCGTTTGGGAATCGGGCATGTCCTTTGCCGAACCGAATAGAATTACGGCTCTCAACGGGTGCTCAGGGCCAGCAGGGGTTTCTTTGTAAATAGATTATTCGTCTTCGCAGTTTGACATCGCGTGTGCCGTCCCGGATCTTCGGATTTATAAACATTTCGTGCAGTCGGACTCTCCAATAAGGGCCCACCAGAAACATTAGTTGTGGAACTGCGATTAAGATAAAAATAACACGTTTACATTACACACCTGAGAAACATTATGTAATGTACACTGACTCGATGACAATTATTATTACATACATAAAATAAACATACATACACGCCTAGTAAAAAATTACTACTTATTTTAATATTTATATTTCTGTCAGATTATAGCGTCAAACGCCAAGTCCGTTCCTGGCATGACGCCCGTTCTTCCGACGTCCAGCGATATCTCACGATCTTGTTTGAACCGTTAACGCGTTGCGAGGGGCCCAATCCGAAACCGAACGGGGTCATCGCTGGTTCGCTTTGATGGCCGGGCCTATTATAAAATCGAAGTGAAAATCCCACTTCCCGAACTTAATCCCATCGAGGAGATCCCTAGGCGCTTCCATCGTAGCGCGAAACGTTTCCGCTAATGCCCGATAATTGCGGAATCAAAGGCGATTAAAACGCTCCCGAGGTCCGGGAGAGCCCAGCCGAGCAAGGCAGGCCCTATCGCAAAGGGGGGCACGCCTCTTCCAGTGCCCCGGTCTGCGGGTCCGAATCGATTCCAAGCATCGAAATTTGGTCGTCAGCCTCGTCCTGTCGACAGCACGGACAAAGTCGCGAAACGTAATAGTAATTTCTATAAATTATAAACCGCTACAGTCTCGGATTCTGATTTCACTTGCACTAAGGTCTGGGGATCCAGCTGGCCATTCAGTGGTTCTATTGTTATCGTTCTACCCTTTTCAAGACCGTCGCACTTTTCAATTCGCAGACCACCAATTCGTCTCTGCTCGAATGTTTTCCAACGCTTGTCGACTGAAAGTACTTAATTATACGGCTCGAGGTTTATTGTGGCATTGCGTGAACGCCCCGACAGCTCCATTTGCAGGGCCTGCCCCGCGAATGCATTATGCGGTCCGAAACCCCGGCCGTACAGCTGGGGTGCCCACACTCGATCCCCAGTCGGCTGGGGATGCACACGATGTGACGGCGCTCCAGATCGATCGCGAACAGTTGACTTCTAATGCGTCCTCGCGAACGTGGAGGGAGTTGCGTCGCACCACGGGCGACTTGATTGACTCCGGGCCTCTCCAAAACTTCGCCAGAGACAAATTGTTGGAGAACATTGCTCAAAAGGAGGAAGGAACTATTTTTATATCCAGGGACTGCGAATATTTGCACATCAAAACTTTTCAACAGCGTTCCAAAGAATCATCGTCATCAAATCGTCATCTTCTTCAATAGTCTCATACTTTTCAAAAACATACTTTCTTTTTAATAATTTCTGTTTTTTATACCCGGTAGAAGTACCCACCACAATGTTACAGCCCTGGCAATTCAATCAGGTTTTAAACTATTGTATAAAACGTCGTATAAAAATTCTGTGGAAGACCAACATTATCTGCTTATTGCCCGTTTTGTCTTCCATCTGCGCTTTTAAGCAAATGTCCTCGAGAATCTGAGGCGAAACGCTCGAGCTGCTCTATATTAAAAAACTTTTCCACTTCAGCGACAAGTGACGGGATTTTATTGTAATATTATGTAAATCGGGACAGAACTCGTCGTGGAAATTTAATAATGACCTGGATAATAGATATGGCACACCTTGTACCGCTAATGTTCCAAGGGATTTACGGAGTAGATTTGCCCGCGGAGATCTGCACGCGATCTTTAAAAATAGCCGTCATCGATGTTGCCGATGATACAAAATGCAAATAGAGCGGCCCACCCCTCTACTTAGGACCTATCCAAATCGTTCTTCGAATCGCGTTGTACCAGTTGATAAAAACTGATTTTATTGAAAAAGTGTCGTTCGTGTATCTAACCTCAAAAAATGGCCAGTTTTATGCAAAACGAATGTATAGCCCTTGAGGAAAGACTGGCCACATAATATTGTGACGAGGCAATGAACCCTACGCCGGCCTCGGTACACAATAAACAAAACAAGAGTGACTCAGCGACACCTCACCGCGTTGCGGGGCATTTCGACGGCGACGAGTTAGTCTTTGAAATAAATTGCGCTTCGCAAACCATTCGAATATAAATTATACATAAAATAAATTAGTGTTTGTTAATTTAGTGCTTAATCCGTGTTTGTATTTATTTAAATAAATTCTGTTATTTGAAATTTTTTACACCTAACTGGACAAAACGTTACAAAATTAACCATTAGAATGTTAAATAAATAAACGAAGACGATTTTAATTCTTATGCCGTCGTTCTAATCATCTCATCAACGTCGATCTCCGGCACATCGCGCTGACGAGCCCGGATCGGTACGAAACCGGTTTGCAGCTTCCTAACAGTCCGATGTTCGGTTCGAATGAAAACCACAATAAAAACGTTAAGAGCGGTTCGGCCCTGGCTTTTTGCTAACGATCCAATTAAATCTGCCGATAGTGGCCTTTGACGGGCATGCCAAACTAATTAAAGGTCCCCGGCAAATTATGAGTCATCAAACGGTGGGGATACAATGTCGACAGCGGCAATAAAAAAAAAGTAGCGTTACATAAACGAAATGATTGGAATTTAATTTTTGCGACATTGTTGCAGTTGGACCGTGGGGAACTTGAGGTTGGGTTTTTTACAATTTAGCATTGTGATAGTGTGTGTTCAGCGGTAGCGGCTCGTGCTTTAAAAATGTGGGGGTCCTGACTTAGTAAATGTTTTAAAAACAGTGTTTTTAAAATTGTCAGCCTCTTTATTCGCCTGACTTGAGTCCTTGTGACATTTTCTCTTCCCGAGATTGAAAAAATCACCCCAAGGGACGTCATTTTGGTACCATAGAAAACATTCAAACGGCTGTAACCGATTAGCTGAAGGCTATTCCAGTATATGAGTTCCAGCACTGCCATGAGGAATGGAAGAACCATCTCCAGCGCTGTGTGGCTTCCCAAGGAAGTTATTTTTACGGAGACAATACTGAAATGTATTTTTGTTCGGAAAAAAAAATTAAAAAAAAAACAATCTCATTACTTAATTTACACACCTCGCATCAACTTCTCCTTGGACTTATTAGGCGTAGAATTTCACAAGCTGTAATCCTAACAGAAAAAAAAAAGTCAGTAATGTATACAAAAATTGAATCTTCAAAAAGTTGATGTATGAATACTTTTGTTGCTGACTATGATCTTAGTTACTTCTTGTAGGATAAAATGGTGGCAGATCCTTCTATTACTTTTTAATCATACTGTTCATAATATTTCTGTAAACTGTTGTTATCGTTCCCTACCTGGCAGTTTATTGCCTGCCATATTATAACATAGTTTTCTACTTCCTAGAAAAAATGCAACAAAACCATGCATTAAGGTACCCATGCTATTTTCCGACACGTCACGATTTGTATCAAAACATTTTCGATTACAAACGAGATATAAAAACACGGAATAATTGTCGCTCACATTCAAAACAGGCTCACCGTGTTATTTCGCGTTACGTGACTCGTGCGCCCTATAAAACATGCAATTTAATAATAATAATAATAATAATAATAATAATAATAAAAGTATCCGGTTTATTTTCATATTATTTATTAGTTTCATTATCACGAGTTCGCGTCGAATTTTTTATGTTTGATCGCCTCCGCCGCGACGCGTATTTCGCAACGAATGAAACCGAAAATTAAATTCGGCCTAATGGACTGTAAATTGCGAAATCGAAAACACTAGCCTCTAGGCAACAAAAACTGTAATACGTATATTTGGTATGGACGTATTTTGTTTTTTACACATTCACATCGAATTCGTGCTTCCCAAAATTAATTATTTCACGATCAACACTGTCCTATGGTCTCCGATTCAAAAGCACACGCGTATTACCCTATTATCGCGTCTTCAGTTTACGCGTTGCCCGGTAGATGTCGACACTTACGTGCCGCTGTACCAGCGCGCACGTGTCCTCGTTAATTCGACGCATATATCGTACATAGCACGTCGTCGAGACTTACTCCGTCTTGAAGACGTTCCGGCCGGCTGACGCGGTACTCCTCTGCGACGAGTTGCAGCTGTTCGAGGCCGCCTCCAGGCCCCTGGACAGCTTCAGCATCTCGGCGCCGAACTGTCCCAGCGCGGACATGGTGCACGGCTTGGGCTCCGACTCCTGGATCCACAGGTCGTGCGTGTCCAGAGTTGTCAGCTCCGTGTCCGTGGAGGCGGCGGAGTGGCCGTGCTGCGGCGTGGGCGGCTTCCCCGCCTTGGTGGCGTTCAGCAGCTTCCTCCAGGTGCACCGCCTCTCTGAAAAAAAATGGTTTTGATCAATACTGCTAGGGGTGGGAATCGAAAGGAAAATAATCGATATTTGCGATATATCGATATTATATTGAATAGCACACAATAATCTTCGATCATACTAAATTAAAAAAAATCTTAATTCTTGTTTTTGTTTTCTCAGCAATTTAAAAAAAATAATATTTCCATATTTATTTTTTATTGAATAAAAATATATCAATATCCGATAATATCGTAAGTTCCGATATCGATATAAAATATCGATATATCAAAAACAAAATATCGATAGTTTGAAATATCAATACCATATCGCCCATCCCTACTTACAGCACAACTATTTTTTGGAAGGCTGCTTGACCCGTTTCGGCCGAAAACGCCACTCCCGGCACATCGCTCTTCAGCGCCTCATAACTAACACTATTTGCGACAGAAAAAATTTGACAGGGGCATATTTTTTAAAGTTTAAGACGTGCCCTTTCCGATGGTGTCCAAGAAATTCCTCCAAAAAAATATTAATTATGAAAAAAAAGTAGTTTTAAAAAGAAAACCGATATTTTTGCACATTTTTTTTAAATCAAATTTTCAAGGGGTTTCAGGTCTGCAATGGACCTGGAACCTCACTAACCGGTGGAATAAATGTTTGAACTTTAAGGATACGTGGTTTAAAGATCGATTTTTTTCCCTTATGCGTTCAAAATGGCGCCTGAAGTGCAAATTTTTTGCGTACAAAATCAAGAATTTTTTATTGGAAAATGATGCACTTTTAGAAAAATTGTCAAGAATAGAAAGTTCTTAAAATCACTTAAAGAATGCACTGGAATATTTTCAAAAATTTTTTTTGCAACTTTGGATTTTGCAAATAGTCAATTTTGGCAAAATTTAAAAAATTGCTTCTGAAAAAAATCCAGTGCATTCTTTGGATGATTTTAAGAACTTTTTATTCTTGACAATTTATTGTAAAAGTCCGTCATTTGCCAATAAAAAATTCTTGAAATTTTACGCAAAAATTCAGGCGCTATTTTAAACGTATAAGGCAAAAAATCGATCTTTAAACCACGTATACTTAGAGTTCAAACATTTATTCCGCCTGTTAGTGAGGTTCCAGGTCCATTGCAGACCGGAAACCCCTTGAAAATTTGATTAAAACAAAATGTGCAAAAAAATCGTGTTTTTTTTTAAAGCTGCTTTTTTCATAACCAATAATTTTTTGGAGGAATTTCATGGACGCCATCGGAAAGGACACGTCTTAAACTTCAAAAATATGTCCCTGTCAAATTTTTCTGTCGCAAATAGTATTAGTTATGAGGCGCTGAAGAGGGATGTACCGGGAGTGGCGTTTTCGGCCGAAACGGATTAAATTCTGATCGTTAATGAATCGCTTTAACATTACTTGTTTTGCAAGAAGCCATCCATTTCGAATACAAACATGTACAATATTGTGAAGTACAAACCACTTCAATGAGGAAGCAGATACAGTGCTCTTATACAGATACGTATCATCTCATTCGCTTCTACTAAAATAAATCTGTACCTTATGCGGGAAAATTTCCCTAATAGAGCCTGCCCGCGTCCGAAGCTATTCGCAATTCCTAGGTAGACGGGGCGCTAAGACAATTTGCGACATAATGTACGCTGCCATAATCTATTGCAAAGTGAAGGTTGCCGGCTAACAAGTTTTAAATTCAATCACGGACCCCTTTAACTTGTAAAAGCTGCGCGGACCGGGAATTATTTACCCCCGATTAGATAGGCTATCAGAGGCGTTAATCCTCTTAGCTCGGCGACAATCCCCTTTGAACTTACCGGAAAGGGAAGTTTAAACTATTTATTTCGAAGTACGTTGTTATCTTTAGAGTCTCTAGCCTTTTGCGATAACAATTTTAAAACTATTAAAACGGGCGTTCCCCAAGGTAGCGCGCTGGGGCCGTTACTAATTCGTCCGGTCATAAATGACGTAGTTAATCGTTTCTCGATTTCATTTCGCTGCCTGTGCTGGAGTTTTAAACAGCGTGACTTACCCAGCGGTGTCGACGCCGGTCCCATCCAGTTGCTTGACCAATCTGGCGTGCCCAGGCTCTGCTTCTGATTGGCTAGCAGTCGAACGGTGAGCGCGTACGTCACCAGCATCACCAGCAGCGGTATATAGAAGCAGATGATGGATCCTATGAATTTGTAGAGCGGATCCGGTATCTGACAGGTGCCGTCTATCAACAGCGAGTCCTGATCCTAGAAAGACGATTTACGTTTATTGTAACGGTGTTAATTTCTCGGGACCGTTAAAAATTTACGCCCAAGCGACGAAACTCGATCTGACCTAGTTCGTTTCATTTCCGAAGGCGAATAGTTGTTTGTAAGGGCACAAAGAGTGGCAGGGATCTAACAATAAGAGAGGGTCCGATGGCATCCGAACGATCAATGGATTTGGGTCACCGATAGGGTCTTGCCTACTTGATTTTAAAAAAGACATATTTCTATTCTTAATCGAATTTATAACCTTATTTACTTGTCAAGACTGTCACGTCATATGACAGCCATTGTTTATTTTACAAAAGTGTGACATAACTGAAAAGCTTAGACATGACTGCTATTTTCATCTCTCTCGTGCATAGCCCGATTTGATGACTTTTTTTGGGATGACTCTTTAATATCTATTAGTAGATCACCAACATCTGGTATTTATTAGAAAACATTTGTCGATTCCTTTTTTAAATTCACTTCCGTTACCGGTCACTCGTATTCGATGAATCGTCGAGAAGAAGACGAGACATAATGCGGAAGGGGAGGGCTTTGCGATAAGTTAGTCCCTAATACTCCGAAAATGTTCTATTTTTCTCCGGGAAACGTTTTCTATATACGGGAAGTGACCTAGTTTTTTGCGGGAAACGACTTCCCGTAAGGGGCAGATATCACCCGTCTAGTCTCCGAGCGACTTTTATTTGGTCGCCTATTGGTCGTAACTGGCAAACGGTCCGCAAAGGTATCGGGGCTGTTTTCCGGAAAATTGAAACCTCTCCGAGATTGCAGGTCAATGAAAACTCTGTCTTACTTTGTAAGTCCGAGATTGTTTTATGTTGGGTAATGGGTTTTGTTCGATGGATCACGTTGCCCCACGTTAGGCGCCACATTTCCGTGGAAACGCACGTTAAATTCTCTCAAAATATACGCTCATTAAACTGTAAGTTTTGTTATTGATTTTTAATTATTGTTGGTCGTACGTACTTTTTGGAATACATGAGGCTCAGTGGTAGGCTCATCGCGATCGAGAGGAGCCACACGAAGACGATCTTCAGTATGACCCTCCTACGTGACTTGTTCCTACCGAACTTCATGGGGTACCGCAAGGAGAGGTACCTGTCGACGCTGATGGTGCACAGGTGCATTATGGAGGCTGTGCAGAAGAGGACGTCCAGGCATATCCATGCCAGGCAGTAGATCGACGGCAGCGCAAAGTAGCCTGCAAATAAAAAATATCAACATAATTATTGCTGAAGCAGTTTCCACCGTGTTGTCAGCTTCTTCAGAAGTTTTCCAAAGACTGGAAAGTCTTCGGCTGGCAGCATGACAAGACTGTCCAAAGACTTTCCAGTCTTCGATAAACTTCTGAAGAAACTGGCAGCATGACAAGACTGTCCAAAGACTTGTCATGCTGCCAGCTCCTTCAGAAGTTTCCCAAAGACTGGAAAGTCTTTGGACAGTCTTTGGAAATCTGTCCAAAGGCTTTTCGTGCTGTCAGCTTCTTCAGGAGACTTTCTAGTCTTTGAAAAACCTCTGAAGAAGCTGACAGCTGATCAGCGAAAGGCCAATACAAGTTAGACGACGCGGCAGAACCTGGAAGAAACTGCTTCAGCATTAGACAGCAGCAGTGAAAAGCCTGCATTCTAACATAATAATTAATATTAATTCAATTTACAAAAAAAGTATTGTGTTGCTCCTCTCGGTGTCCCGAAATCGCATTTTTACCCACGCCCTAATTCGACACGAGCGAAACAGAAGGGCCTAACTCTGTTCCCAATTACTACCATCCCTTCGTCGTACAATGCGACGAAAATGTGACAAGTGTTCAGACGGCCGTTATCTACAATGCTCCGGCGACCTTCTGCTGTGGAGGGCGCGTCTCGAGTGACCATCCTCGGCGTCAACCCCTCGATGTGTCGGAAGCGTAAGGATCCGACAACCCGCCCTAAGGACGAAGACCCTACTTTGCGGAGTTTCTCTGTGGGTCGGTCGGTCGGCGAAACGGTAATTGAAAATCCAGAGGAAGAGGGGTGGAAGTGGCTGGAAGGCGGGCGAGCCTAATCACGAATTCATTGTTAATAACCGACTCGGGGGGAGCGGAATGATAATCCTCGATAATATACTCGGGGATCCGAGCAACAAGACGCGAGAAACTAACCATTCTCTTGACGAATTTCAACGACTCAAACTGACCTTGCGACGTTGGCCACTGGAGTATCGGCGGAAAATTAATGATCGTATAAAACTGACCTCAGGAAACGCAGGTGAATAAAATTCCGGAAACGGCAGCTCGAGGCTGTGCGAAAGGGCTTATACGAGAGCCAACCGCAGTGACCATAATAAGCTTATGATACCTGAGGAGAACGCTTTTTTTCTTGCCACCAACCGGATATCGCCGAAAATGTCTTGCCTGGCGCTCCTTCTCCATTTATTCGGGGATTTGGCGGCGGAAAAATAAGAAGCTAAAAGGCTCGGCTTCACCGCACATCGGTCTAGCTAAAATCCCGGCGTCGACGATATATATATTTTTTTTGTTAAGCGAAGAAAAATTACAAATATTTGAAATTCGATAGTCCTATGATCTTATTCGTCAGTTTCCTCCAAATATTTTCCACACCTCGGGTTGTGGAAATCTGTCTCTGCCTGCCAACATTTTCGGATGATGTTCTTGGTTTGTAGTCTGCCTAGGTCATCTTGATACTCACGCTGATACCAATAATCACTTAATAGTTGAGTAGAATTAGTCGATTTGTACCCCTAAACGAACAGTAACTGACACTTCACCAAAAAAATTGTTTTTTGTTGAGGAGGCTGAAAATACGACTCCGTACGACTTTTCCACAGTTGAAAGCAGTGCTGGAAGTCCGCTTCTGTCAGCTGGTTCAGAACCTCCGTCGCTTTTGCTTTAACCGCTTCCACACTTTCGAATCTTGTCATCACAAGTAATCACCGTGTCTAACAAGCCTGGATCGGCGTCAATGTTGTTTAGAATGTCAACGCAAATGTTCATTCTTGATCCCTTTTGCTCGGGAGTGAGGAGTTTGGCACCATTTTTGCGCAAACCTTGCGCATGTTGAACGATTCATGCAAAGACTGGCGAACACATTCTTTGTCGATTCTTGTTATTTCAGCAAGCCCTCGGATGCTTAGACGACGATCTTCGCGGATTTTTTGTCAATGTTTTCGTCCGTTTTTGACGATGAGAGCCGTCAGGGGCGTGGACCGTCTTCGGTCGTTTCACGTCCCTCTTTAAACCATTTAAACCATTCAAAAACTTGTGTGAGGGATAAACATTCATTCCCGTACACTTTTTTAAACATTACATAAGCTTCTGTAATAAGTTTTTCCCAGTTTAACAAGAAACTTGGAAACTTAACACAACATTTTTTCGACGCGTCACTGGTGCGTAGACTAATTCAAACGATTGCTACAGTCAAACTGAGCGACCCACTGGCTTGTCCAGCGAGCCGAAGATGGGGGATAGTATCACCAGACACAGTTATGTTCAAACTTGTCGCGACACGCTCGCAGCGCGCTGGTAGCAGCATCAATTCGGTTATTTAATAGCCACACCTCGTATATTGAGCAAAAACCGCTTCAAAACATTACTCGACAATCACAACGAATACCGAGATAACGTCGAAATTTGTTATCGAAACACTAATCGTTTCTTTGTTCCAGCATCTCCCGATGATGGCAATGTGCCTGGAGTATACGGACGTTGTCTGTTTCCCACACCACGTTCCGTAGGCGTCTATTTTTGATAAACTTCCCGGGAATTCGTCCCGTTTCGGTGTCTTGTTTTGAATCCAAACCGAGGCGTATTAAGGAGATTAGATTAAAATCTTGGAATAGCACGCGTCGCTTTCGCGTTGCGTCTCCTCGGGAACATCGATCACCGACGTAATTCCTTCTTGAGGAGGACCCGTCCGCCCACCCGCCACGAGCATCGCGTTCGTTGCCGCCACCGCAGGCCGTCGTCACCGGAATCTCGGCGCGCACAGTGGGGCAAATAGCTCATTTTTTTGAACAAACGATAATTCCCAAGCCTAGGATTTATGAAACTTATTTTTTTTTGTTTTAAATTATTCGTTATAAAATTACCTTTAATTCTATCGAGCCCGAATTTTGAAATTTCAAAATTAAAGATGGCTAATCCAATATGGCGGACATAATTTTTTGTAAGTAAATTAAAATATTTTCAAAATATTGTTTAGAATTATAAAAAATTGTTACTTGGGTTTTTTTTTTGGTTTCTAATCTCATTTCTGATCCCAGAATTTTGCGATTCAAAAAACCAAGATAGCGGATCCAATGTGGCGGCCATAATGTTTTTTTTTTTAATGAAATGTACATGCGCAAACTGTTAAAATTTGTTTTTCGGGAGTTTCGCAGTTTGATAATCTTGTTTCGGATATTAAAATTTCGATATTTTGCAAACCAGAAAGTTAAATTCAATATGGCTGCCATAATTTCTTGTCACAGGGCCGACATTGTGCATGTCTTGTCCGTGACTCGTTGGCCTTCACAGCTCACAGCTGACTTGCATTACGAAAACTGCGCTAGCAATTTTAGTTATTTATGGCACGCTGTAACAGATAGTCGCCGGTATTGCATCGCGTTGATACGTTTCATTTTTACGTATTCGCCGTGTTTTTAAATAACTTTATAAATATTAATAATTATTAGTTGAGGGGAGAAGTGAATAAAGTGAGGTACCATGCCAAAGGTGAAAAGGAATAGACGGGAAGTACTTCAAACGTGGTTTGACAGTGATCCCGAGGGTTTTAGGGACGTACGTATTCAAGGAAATTACCTTTTTTGTACTGTGTGTGTACGCATTATAAATTCTTCAGATAAAACTAAAGTAACAAGACATTTGAAAAGCCATGCCTCGTCCAGCGCCGACGACTCCGTATTTTTCTATGAACTCACGGAAGCCTTTGTTGCAAGCAATATTCGATTAAACAAACTAGAGAACCGCAAGTTACGTACGTTTTTAGAAAAATATATGGACCGAAAAATTCCTCATGAAAGTACGGTGACTTGCATATCTCGATCGGGTTTACAACAATGTAGTGACATCAATACTCGAAGACATTGCGGACAATTTCTTGTATTTTATTATAGACGAAGCTACCGATGCTTGCGGGCGTTCAGTAGCTAATTTGTGATAAACGTCGCCGTTTCACTCCAGAACAGCACATAATAATATGTTTTAACTACCGCCAATCTGCCATGGGAACCTTGTCTCAACACTGACGTTTGTCGGGTAAGTGTAGCCATTGTTACGTGTTACCTTAATTTATATAGGTATTTTATCCTTGACTTAACCGTACTATTTGGTAAAAATAGTACGGTTATATAAATAGTAAATGTTGCTACATAATTTATGTAAACATATTAATATTTTCATTCGTTAACTGACTACGGTCCTGTTACCCTCCGCGCTCGCACGAACTCTAATCATTACTTCATTTACGAACCAATTCCGAATCCGGAACCTACTACGACCGGCTACGGCCGCCGAGTCGCCCTTTTGTTATTCCCCGGATGGAGATCGCGCCAAATGCCAGCCTCGTTCGTCCTTAACCTTAAGAGCGCACAAAAGAAGAGTCCTCCCCCTCGGTCCGCGGGAGACGACGCCATACACTTGCGTGTGCATTTGGCCGTCGCCATATCGGACCGTTGGATGAGTGGAGGGTCCTCGGGGCCAGCTGACGCCGTCACTATACGCGGAGTGGGTCATCAGGAGACGGCGCCCCAATTTATGCCGGGAGAAATTCTCGAGTGGCGCTCGACAGCGACGTTACAGCTTAATCTAGAAACGGGTAATTCGCCAACTGCAATCATAGCAAGGTAAGACGGTCCCGAGTCGAGTGGCCCATCGAAATATGTGCACTGTTGCGAAATCCGGGACTCCGGAAAAACTGGGTCACTTCCTTTCAATTCCTCGATGTCTCATTGTCAGTTTCGACTATTGTGAATGATGTGCTGTAGCATATAACGCTGAAAATATTCTGTGAGTCCATGTAACTCATTGATAAAGGCTTCTAATAAATCATTGCGATATGATCCACCATTCTCCTTCTTGAACTAGCCAAACTCATAGGGATTTCGGACCACTTCCTCATGTTTTATTTACTTAAATGCCCCGAAAAATCTAGATGCAAGATAAACAAAATACCGACATATCAAAATAAATGTAATTGGACCATTTCTCCTGGTTTAAATCTATTTATAACCGAAGTCGTTCTGTATTGATATAACGGTGTATTTTTAGTAACTCAATCGATTTGGTATTAAAGATTCACATCATTATTTCCATATTCAGTGTAGTTGTTGAGTTTATAAAGTTTCATCGATTAGTTATTGTCGCTAAGGGCAAAAATTGTCTTTACATTAACATGAAGAAGATAAAGTGATAACTCAGTCAAAGACCAACGTTGTTAATCTTTCAGTCAGAACATCAACACAGACAGCAGACAAGGAATGCTGATCCTAAAACCCCACAAGGTAGTGTCGAGGTCAGTAAGGCAATATCATCAAATACTGGCGAATGCAACCAACTCTATCAGCGTATCTGTGACTGGTGAAAGGCCATACACAGTGAAAAGTCTATAAAGCAGCTTACAGATTGACTCGAAGGGTTGGAGGCAGTTAAGAATTAACTTTGTGATCAGTTGCCTCGTCAATCCATATGGAGCTGGTCTGCCGTGATCATAGTGAGAGAGCTCCATTTACTCCAGAATCCAGAACAGACCCGAGCATTCCACCAACGCTTCAGGTTCGATGTTGCCGCATGATTCGTCAACCCCTTCCCGGAATTTGTCGGCGAACGGTTTCCGGAGGCTTATTCGACCCCTCCGAAAAATCCGGGTTTCCAATTAAACTTTTTGCGCGTCTCTGCAACCAGGAACGATAATTAATAGGAGGCGGCCCGTCGAGAACGAACCTCGGCCACTCCTTTGCCGAATTAATGGGCACCGGGACAGTTCTAATTTCGCAACTTTCACGGCGACAGAATCACCTCGAAACGCCACAGACAATGTTTTTTTTTTTGAGGTTTATGAAGATACCGTTAACTGCTTTGATATACCGGGTTGGCCAACGTTGACTTACGGATAGCAAATACGAGGTGTGTAAATTAAATAATGAGACACAAAGGGCGGTAGGTTAACATGTAATGCACCTTCAGTACAAGTTTGAACTTGTTAAGAGTCATTTGTTTGTCCTCTGTGACTGTTTTCGTAAACCGGTGTTAAAAATGAGTGACATTAATTTTGAGCAACGGTGTGCTCATCAGGTATTGCTTCAGACTTGGACACAGCGCAACGGATACTTTTGAAAAACCTCAACACGCCTACGGAGACAGTATTTTTTCAAGACGCCAGATTTTTCGGTGGTTTAAGGCATTCTCAGAAGGAAGACAGTCGATTGAAGATGAACCACGGAGCGGAACGCCTTCGTCTTCAAGAACCGATGAAAATGTCGAGAGAATTCGGAATCTTGTGCGTTCAGATCGTCGGTAGACGACAAGAATGATCGGGGAAGAGTTAAATTTGAATTCAAACATCAAGAATAACTGGATGTTGCATAACGACAATGCGCCTTGTCACACAGCCATTTCAGTAAACGAGTTTTTGGCCAGTAAAAATATTCCTGTGGCTCCTCAGCCTCCTTATTCGCCTGATTTGAGTCCTTGTGACTTTTCTCTTCCCGAGATTGAACAATCACCTCAAGGGACGTCATTTTGGAACCATAGGAAACATTCAAACGGCTGTAACCGACCAGCTGAAGGCTGTTCTAGTATATGAGTTCCAGCACTGTTATGAGGAATCGAAGAAGCGTCTCCAGCGCTGTGTGGTTTCCCATGGAAATTTTGATGGAGACAATACTGAACTGTAATTCAATTCGAATAAAAAAAAATAAATAAAAAAATCAGTCTCATTACTTAATTTACGCACCTCGTAAGAACAGATAAAATAATCGGTGTGGAATGTTGGGTACAAAAAAACGTTTTATTTACCTTAGAGTAAAAAAAAAAACTCAGGATTCCTATTTAATACGTTACGTATTCGATCTAGGACACTCTAGACATGTCTAATTACTCTAATAAATGACCCCCCCTTATATAGGGTGTTTAAAAAAAGACGCGGCAATATTTAAGGGGGTGATTGCCCAGATCAATCTATAAAAAAAATCCTATAAACAGAGGTCCGCAAACGCTTCGTTACCGATCTACAGGATGTTGAAGTTTAATTTTAAAAACAGTAAAAACTATATTTCTCCAAAACCGTTTGAGATATTATAATGAAATTTTAAGCGTGTCAATAGCTATGGAAGACGCATACTGTGCAATACAAAATTGCATGTCTCTGGCTATTTTTAAAGGAAAAAATAGGACGCCGCTGGTTTTTCTAAAAATAAGAATTATTTTTCAATTCCTTGTTCAAATATGATGAAAAAATCTTTCTTCAGATTTTATTGTACGACACACCGTTTTTGAGTAAAAGAATAAAAACCATTTTAGTACGCGCCTAAATCCGATGTTGTTTTAATTTAGAAATTCAAATTATTGTTTGTTTGTAGAAATACTAAGGGGCTGATTTTAGAATATTAAAATCATTAAGTCAGGGGGGCACTTTAACCAAATTCATTGATAAAATAATGTACAGCACTGACTAATTTTTACTGTTTTTAAAATTAAACTTCAACATCCTATAGATCGGTAACGAAGCGTTTGCGGACTTATGTTTATAGGAACTTTTTTTATAGAATGTCCTGGGCAATCACCCGCTTAAATATTGCCGCGTCTTTTTTAAACACCCTGTATAGGAATATTTCGTGTCTTTAGGACGGTGATTCAGGCTGATTTTTTTTTTTTACTAGATGAAGTGCTTCTCAAGGTGTTTAGACGACAAGGCCAAGCAGTAATGTTGGACTTAATTTACTGATTTTCCCTGTTTACTTTCTTCCGCGGCAGACGTCCCCAGTAATTGCCCCCCGGTTATGTCACTCCGGCCCTTTGTTCTCGCGACGTCTACTCAGCCTAGGCGCGAACGGGATAATGGGGATCCCATTGTCGCCTCTCCGATTAAACGTCAAGCACCGCCACACTCCGCTAGGGGCAGGGAGGAGATGGGGGAAGGCCAGGCGTCAGGCATCGCGCAATATTAGAAACTCTGTATCGGCGAGGGTAAATAACGCTGCGCCGAACGACAACAAAACAAACACCGTGCCGGAACAAATGACTGCGGCGAGAGCCACTCGACGTCGTCCCGGTGTCGGACGTGCGGCCTTCCGGGCCCCACTCCCTTCCACGGACCCGCGCGGGAAGTCACAAGTACTTTCTCAACTGCTTTAGGGGCGTTGTTCAAACCGAATAGCGACCTTCTCGAGGTTACGAGGTGTGGCTGTTAAATAACCGAACTGTTTGAACAGAACTGTGTCTGGCGATACTTTCACCACCCTGAGCTCGCTGGACGAGCGAGTGGGTCGCTCCGTTTGACTGTAGCAGTCGTTTGAATTAGTCAACGCACCAGTGACGAGTCGAAAAAATGTAAAGTTTTCAGATGAGCGACGGGTTAATTTAAAGTTTCTTCTTAAAACTTTTACAGAAGCTTATGCAATGTTAAAAGAAGTGTACGGGAATGAATGTTTATCCCGCACACAACTTTTTGAATGGTGTAAACGGTTTAAAGAGGGACGCGAAACGACCGAAGACGATCCGCGCCCCGGACGGCCCTCAACGTCAAAAACGGACGAAAACGTTGAAAAAACTGGTAAAATACTCCGGGAAGATCGTCGTCTAGTGTTCGCCAGATTTTGCATGAATCGCTCAACATGCGCAAAGTTTGGGCAAAAATGGTGCCAAAAACTCCTCACTCCCGAGCAAAAGGAATCAAGAATGAATCTGCGCTGACATTCTAAACAACGGTGACCCTGATCTAGGCTTGTTATACACGGTGACACTGAAGGTGACAAGATTCGAAAGTGTGTAAGCGGTTAAAGCAAAAGCGGCGGAGGTTCTGAACCAGCTGACGGAAACGGACTTCCAACACTGCTTTCAACAATGGAAAAGTCGTATGGAGCGGTGTAGAGATCGCCAAGGGGAGTACATCGAAGGCGAAATAGTTGCTACTGTAATTGGTAACGGATAAAAAGTGTTATGACAGCAGTTCGGTTATTTAATAGCCACACCTCGTATACTGCCTCGTATACTACTTTATTTACCACGGTTTAGAAAATGTTACGTTGAAGGAGGCTGATCCGGCGATCAAGTACCATTTTTCTTTGTAAATATTTGTGCAGATTGAATTTGAGCGGCTCTGTATCGAACTGCGACTTACTGCAGTGGTTTCGTGAGCCTTTATCCCTTTATAGCATCACTTATAGGGTAGCGAATTGCTTGGACGACGGAATCGTGACAGGACTGGCAATCCACAACTCCCAGTGGGAAATTTCCCTCACGCCAGCGTTGCCATTTTGTACAATGCCGATTCGTTGGCTCCGTCGATACATAGAACAAAAAAAAACTCTTGCAAAAATGAGAATGAAATGAGACGCAAACGTTTTCACTCGCGATACCGAATGGCAATTCGCAAATGAGATTGCCATGCCAAAAACTGAAAAGGCGCTGACAATGAAAAAAAATCCGGTTTAAACGGATCGACGGTCCCACTTAAGAAGATGTCGTCGAAACCCCCCGTTGGTGTTCTACCGACAGACTTCTAATTGTTCCAGGCCGGCTCCTGATTTTTTTCCCGACGTTTCGACGCCTCGTCTGATTTTTAAGCTCTAAAATTGTCGAAATCGTTCCGGAAATACTCTTTTTTGATTGAGGTTTGAAGGCACTTGACCAGTAAATGAAAATTAATAAAATCGAATTCACAGCAATGTAAACAGCAACCGACTAGCATTGAATTGAGTGTATGTAAGAGAAACATTTAGTTTTTTCAAATTATTACCCATTTTCAGTTACAGCCTACACTACGTATTTTTTCCCGATATATGAACCTTTCAAACGCCATAACCGTCCCGCAGGATATCAAAACCGGGTACTCGTAGAACAAACGGCGTATTGCGGGTTGAAACCGTTAAATTTTACGTTCTCCAATGTTTCCTGCTCCACGTGGGAGAGAGAGAGAGAGACAGCACGCGAACCATTATCAAAGGGTTATTGACGCGACATGGTAGAAAAATACGATTTTTATATTTGTATTTGCCGGGAACGCTGTTTGTTCTCTTGACCGCGGGTATTCGACCTAATTTGCCGTCGGCTTGCCTCCACGGAAATACGATATTTTCGTTTTTATCGTATCAGTTCTCACGTTATAAAAACAAGGACTCTTTCACCGACATCGTAACGCCATAACGTCTAGACGACATTTTTTTTCAAGTCACCGAAACAATGTTTGAATCATCGATAATGCCAAATTGATTGGGGAAAATTACTTCTAGTAAAATGCCTCCGAATTCTACTTTGAAAATTCTATTTATCTTTAACGTCGTTTCGGGAATCACCCTTTGTAAGTAGCAGGTGCCGAGGAAAAATTATTTAAACCACAGCCAACGTTGAATGGCGCAGGAATTAAATAGAGAAGCTTCGTCCTACTTACGCTTTTCCCGTGGCTCTATATAAAGACTTTTCGACTTCGAATTAATTTAAACTCTCCTGTAATTACCACTTCGCATTTTGTAACAAAGAACCCGCTAAAACTCGCAGTCGCCATTTAGCGGGTTAAAAAAGTTGAAGAACGCGACGCCATTAGCTCTCAGGATACGGCTTTCGAAGTTTCCAGCGGGTCCTTCCGATCCGGTCGCAAATAAAAATAAAGAGGATATCAAATTAACGTTGGAAATAATACCCCAAAAAATATTTAAAATGCCCAAAGTTACAATTTACCATAAACGTGGCGCTGAGGGTCTCTGATTGAATCTTGAGTAAATCAGTAGGTCTAGATCCTGACCTAGGCTACTGCAAATCTGCGTGCACCACCGGAGGCGAGCCACTGCCAAATGGGATCGAAGGCGAACAGGAGGATAGGTGAAAACGCGTGCAGCACAGTATAATGCGTTATTATCTTCATTATAAGCACTAGGCTTCTAACAAAAAGGTAGTTTGTGAGTGATTTTTTTCCTATTTTGCCGCATGGACTCAGGAAATACGTGTTGAAATTGTCTGATTGCCTTACATCTCATGAAACTATTACATGCTGCCGTTCTATCTCTAATATCTTTCCAAGAAGCAACAGCAACAGTATTATTCGACATTATATAACTTGGGCTTATCAAAATTGCAATTAGACCCCATTGTGTTTACACACACCCTAGACTAGGCAACCGATCACATAGACTATAGACCTTCTAATTTGTATTCACCCACTTATTCATGCGCATAACGAAGCTGGTAACTGCCAGAAGGGCCGCTCCGCGCGGGGCGGGGGTAATACCCCCCCCCCCCCCCGTATCGTTGAGATTCCTATTATAAGCAGCGGATTCGAAGACGAAGAAATTGGAACACTTTATAGTTTACCCATTGTAGTTCCAAGAACTGAATTGTGTTTAGACTGAATCCAAGAACTGAATTGTGTTTTGAATTATCCATTGTAGTTCCAAGAACTGAATTTCAAGGTTGAATTAGTTTGTATTACTCTTAAGGTACCGTTGACATCTTTGTAAGTGTCCCTAGATTATAACCTTGCGGAATACCTTTGTTAGTACTGATTGTGGAATATAAAGTTCATCAGTAAATTGGAGTAAGGTAAAAAAAATTGATTGGTGTGTCTGTCAATTTAAGATTAATGTGTATTTCTCTTGAGGCTACTCGCAGTCGGATCTAACGGTCGTAACGCTACGAAAAATCAAGTTGCCGCCGTCAATATATCGCGTATATATCTGGTCGATCTGGACAGCCAATTTGCGCGACAAATGGAGCTCTTAGAGGGAAAAGTATGTCGATCTGAGGGCTGACGGCGTGTTGAAGTAAGCGGAGGTTTTGCGGAAAGTCGTGACCCGTGTCATTTCACTCGGTGCAGGGAACGTTATGATTGCATTATTTAAATTTAAAGAGCCACATGTCGGGCGACAAAGTACGAGAACTGGAAATAAGAAGTGCCCAAGGCGTGCCAGGCTAAAAACGTTCATTTGTTTCCGTCGGAATGGAATGGCTTTATTAAGAGCGGAGAGTAAAAATGAGCCGTCCAACATACACGGCTGCGATCGTAAAAGCCGGAAAAATAAACAAATGGTCCCACGCAATTCGGCGGCCGAACGTAAAACGGAATGCGCTCCGACACCCGCCTCCCCCACCCCAGCCCTCTCGCCCCCATGCAAGCGGCTAACTGCCGAAATTTAAAGCGGGATTACGGCGTACTGTAAAGTGAAGAACGAATTCGGTCAAACTGGGACAACACTGTTTCAAAAAAAAAAACCCCGATCGATGGTTTTGTTAAGCCATAGGGCTGTATATCAAACTCCAGTCTTTCGTTTTCGAATAATACTCATTGAGAAAAAAAAAACCGTCGACGTTCTTTGCAGAGCTATTACTTGACGCGTGTTTCGCCCGCCGTATAGGCATTATCGGGTGATTATTAAATTATTCTGGTGCGCGTAATTATTTAAAATATAAAACAATGCCGAAACATTGTAATCATTGCGGGAACAGGCGACCTTTCGTATCGCAAAGGGACACTATCCGAAAGCCCGCCGTTGTCCCGCTTCAAAACAGATACAATGCCGGCGGCGTCCTTTGTCAAATGGTCGCGCGGATTTGGCAAATCTGGCGAATTCAAAACGGGTTTTTCACAACAGCGCCCGACGGGAATTTAAAATATCGCGGATACAACAATACACGGTGGCATTTCACACACGGAACGGCCATAAATCAGACAATTTTCAAAAGCGCGCCCTCTTCCAGTTATATCGATAGCGCCTCACAGTGTTTTAATGACATCTACAAATCATACGGATCAAGCTTGATCCGTCGCTGGCAGTTTCTTGGAAGATATGCACCCCGCGTCCAGAACCCTCTCATCATATCTACTTGATTGTTTCTGAACGAGTTTCTGACCTTATCATAAATATAATAGATTTATTACTTCGTACTACGTATTGAGGATATAACCGATATGCAAAACCCTCCTATTACATCTACTGAGCGTGTAAACGATTTAAGCGAAATAAAATAACAATCCAGTCCAGATTATGCTCAGAAAGGAAGAAATTAAGGAAGCAAGGAAGAAAATCCCTTTTTTTAGCGCCTGTATCCAGAACCCTCCCATTATTTCTACTGAAAGTCTGAGCGATTTCGGTAAAATTAAATAACAGCGGTGGGCGTTGTAAAATAAATGTATGACTTAGGTATCGAGGCGGCGACGAAATACACCCCATGCTAATATCATCCTCGATGTTTTTCGATCTTCCCGAGGCCCGTTCCGTATGATAAACTTCCACTTTGCCGTCGCAGCGCCCGAACTTCATCAACTAATGCCATTAGGCTCCACGGTTCCGTAAGATCCAATCCGATATCGGCAATTCGACACGGGGGGGGATTGGGGGCTTATAAATCGACGAGGTGCGTCGACATCTCGGCGGAACGTCGCCGAACAAGATTGTGCGATATTTCAACGTTTACCAACCTAATTTCGCCCGGTGGAATTTCACACGCGGATCGTTCCGGGGCTCCTGACGTTTCGCCGGAGCCTTCTCCGTCGTCAGGGTCGACTTTCAGGGTTCAGGGTCGGAGTCCAGGTCCTTATTACTATGTGTACGAATGGAAAAAAGCCCCCGCCCAACTCCCTCCCCTCTGTCCGGGGCGGTTTGTAAACAATTAACGGTGACATCTATCGGAATAATTCCCGACGACGGTGGCCGATCGACCGTTCGCGTTGTTGAACGGAATAGAGGCCACTGGCGTGCGAAATAAAGCGTTCAATGTAATAAGCGCCGAATAAAATATACACTAACGACTACCCGAGTACAATGGGAACGTTTTAATTCGCCCAAAGTCGGGATTTATGTCGGACGGTGATTAATGAATTAATTATATCGGGAGGGTACGTTCAGAGAAAACATCGGTCGCTGCGATCGTTAAAAATCACCTGCTCCCATCGTTGTAGACGTCGACGTATATAGCCTTGCTTCAATTATCTTGTCACCGCGATATATCAATTACATTTTCGTGTTTTCGACGTTAGGAACATTGAAAACTAATCGGATATTTTTAAAATTGGCAAACAGAACTCATTATATGCATACTGTCAATGATATTGACCATTTCTGGTTTGATACGACTTTGTTGCAACGCCGCATTTGAGGTAACGAGACATCGGCTTCAAAATGGGACACCCTGTATATTTTTCCACAGCAGTACGGGTCTCTCCGATACAAAATTCAACGATACCGTATTATCAGGATTTGTGCCTAGCTGTATTCTGATTTGCTACGGTAAAACGCTGATTGGCCAACTCAGCAAATTCGAACAGGGTATTTGTTTTTCAATTGGCTCTTAGGGTCGCGTGGTTGGGTGTTTAAAATGAAGGCAGATAACATGAAGGGCCCCCTTTCTTTGGTTTTTTTGTTCTTAGTTGCATTTATCCCAAGTGCCTGTAAGCCTGTTAAAGTTAAGAATTCATTCGTATTCAAATCTTGGTTGTTGTATCGTAGTTTCGTTATGCTAGATCTGTCCCGAACTAAGACGGGGATCTCTTTGGTAATTAAGCGATGTTTACAAGTCCTTGTCATCCCGTCTCGCAAACGGGTTGACTTAACGCTGTGCGCAATCCGAATTAGTAGGGGTGGGGTTTCGGGGGTCGCCACAGAATCCGGCCATCTAATCTCGGCCGCTTTGTGTTATCTTGATTGCGGTTTGTGCGTTTTTTGGCTCCCAAATTGGACTTGGACCGGAAATGGTCGTTTAATTTTTTTTTAATAGTCTCGGTTTAACCGTCTGATATAACGGCGAGATTAAATCGGCATTGTAAACGCTTAATTATGTTTCGGAGTTTTCGTGTTTTCTTGTCAGGTTTGGGGTTTTCCCGCGTTGGCGCCCAACGTGGGGTCTCGAACGACTACAGATTCGGATTTTGCGACCCAAAAAAAAAAACAAAAAAATGTACTCTTGGTACGAAGGGTCGAAAGAGTTTTTTATGAAAATCATTGAAATGTGATTATTTTTTTCTAAGGACTCCCGAAAAAATACTGAGAATGAGTTTTCGACTCTATTGAATTTTATCCATTTGGCTGACCCACAGTATATGCACTTTTAATCCTAGTAACCAGTTTTTCTTACATTATCAACGCAATATTTAATTAATGTCCTGAGTACTTGTAGTCTACAAGTCCTGAGTACTTGTAGTCTATTGACGCGTTAGTCGCACCAGTCTTCGTATGTAAACCAGGTACGAGTATCTCTTCGAGCCTTTTCAGTAAATACGTTCTCACTTCAAAAGCATTTTCTCGAGCTCTCACGTAATGAGTAACGCATTCGTAATCCCCTTCGGGTTTGCAAATAATTAATACGGCGAACTACTAGTTGCCTCGAATAACGATCCTTTTTCCTAACCCCCCCCCCCTTTCCCTCTAATTCCCGCCCAGCGTTAATCCCGCACTACCGCTGTCATCCTGTGCTCGACGTAATTGCCTATTCCTCCGGGATTGAAAGTTAATTTTCCCATGGTAATGCAAAACAAATATATCACGTGGTGGGGCTTTCCTATTTTGAGGCTCCGCCGTACGCAGTGAGTAATGGAAGCCCAACAACTGAAATTAATTCATGTCATCTTCCCAGTGAGTAACACTCCGTTCTTTTTTCAGAACGCCGGAACAGTGCCCCAGCGTGGTGTCGCTGCTCGCCGAGAGCTACAACCCCCCACGTCCGCTACGGCGCCGCCATGGCCTTGGGCATCGCCTGCGCCGGCACCGGCCTTCGGGAAGCCATCGCTCTCCTGGAGCCGATGGTCATGTTCGATCCCGTGAATTTCGTCCGCCAAGGGGCTCTCATCGCCTCCGCCATGATCCTCATCCAGCAGACCGAGCAGACCTGTCCCAAGGTCACCTTCTTCAGGCAGACTTACGCGCAAGTCATCTCCAATAAGCACGAGGACGTCATGGCCAAATTCGGCGCCATACTAGCCCAAGGTAGGTGACCCCCGATCACAATGATTTGATACTAAGTTCGATCCTTGTAGGAATCATCGATGCCGGTGGTAGAAACGTCACATTGTCCTTGCAGTCGAGGACAGGCCACATGAATATGCTAGCGGTGGTTGGCACCCTCGTATTCACCCAGTACTGGTACTGGTTCCCGCTTTCTCACTGCCTAGCCTTGGCTTTCACTCCCACTTGTCTCATCACGCTCAACGCGCAACTGAAGATGCCAAAGTTGGAGCTGAAGTCGAACGCTAAACCCAGTATGTACGCTTACCCCGCCCCCATGGAGGAGAAGAAGCGCGAGGAACGCGAAAAGGTCACCACAGCGGTTCTCAGCATCGCCGCAAGACAGCGCAGAAGAGACCACGAACGCAAGCACCGCGACGAGAAGATGGAAGTGGTAAGTAACCCTTTTTGGAGTTGTGGAATAGATCTCAGGAAATGTTTCGCAGGACGAAGAGAAGGACGATAAGAAGTCCGACAAGGAAGAGAAGAAGACTGAGGAGAAGAAGCCGTCGGAAGAGAAGAAGGCCGACGATAAGAAGCCCAGCACTTCCGCCGCTGAGGACAAGAAGGAGAAGAAAGACGAGAAAGACGAGAAAAAGAAGGAACCGGAGCCGAGCTTCGAGATCCTTCAGAACCCGGCGAGGATCCTGAGGCAGCAGCTGAAGGTGGTCTCGTTGAACGACAACAGCCAGTACGTGCCGCTGAAAGACGTTTCCATTGGAGGCATCATCATGGTGCGCAACCTGAAGCCCGGAGAGGAGGAGCTTGTGGAACCAGTCGCTGGTAAGTCACGGTGTGGAGGTTTAAAGCTCGGAATTGAGGGTGTCTTTTGTTTCAGCGTTTGGACCGAAGGGAGAAGACGAAAAGGAACCGGAACCGCCAGAACCATTCGAGTGGACCGAAGATTAGATGGTATTTTAGATTTATTAGCCCTTAGTATTTAACTCTATGTTTACATAATAATATTACCACGTGGATGTAATTTAATCGTTCGCTGTAGTTTAACTCAGATCTTAATATATCATGAAATGTATCTCGGTGTTATCTAATAAATTAAAAACTATGTAACAGCATTTGTTGTTCTTATTTCTACTTCAGTTCTCGGGAGGTAAGTAATATTTCTGCAGGTTTCTAGCGGCTACCGAATAAGGTTGACGTAAAATCGAGTTGCTTCAAGAGATGCAGCAAAAGCGGTCTTATTCCAGTGCAGCGCTCCTCACACCATTTACCACGGCTGGCTGGTTTTAAAACATCCGCGTTTGTATCATGGAGAGCCAATCAGAAGGTAAGAAGAGGAATGTAAAAAATAATTTGGAAGATTTGCGGACGACATTGCGGCATTGGAGCTGCCTCGTGCACTATTAAGTGATCAGAAGGCAGTATCATTCATTACAAGCTTTTATTGTTATAGGGACAACGCGCCCACTTTACTTTACAAGATGAACCAAGAGCTCTTATCGCATTTTACTCGTTGTTTTGCAAAGTGAAGGCCGCGACAAAGATCGAAACGTCTTGTACGGAGCATTGTCCACCGCCGTATTTCATGCTGCGAAGATAACGCAAACACAATTCGCGTGATGCATCGTAAAATTTACCTTATCGTAAACTTCGGTATTAGTTCTGCCTCTTGTACGCGATTGGATGACCTGAACGTCCGCCGGCCAGGAGCAACGGAATCCGTACGATAAAGATTCCAGTAGGTAATTTATTTTCGAAATTTCCTGGAGGACCGGAGCTGAACTTCCAGCGGGGTTGATTTATGAGGCATCAAGATTGCGGCATGTAGGATGATGCCGGGGGTGAAATACGTGCATTGTAGTTATAAACGGGCCGAGGAGAACACGCCTTTATCGCCGCTAGGTGAAAAATGACCGGATAGTTTCGGAATTTACCGAATATTCCCATAATCGGCGGGTTAAGTATTACATCACACCGTAAGTTCGTAGGATCATATCTAGATGGCGCCACTATCGATAAATCCATATGTTTTTTAGATAGCACCAACCTTTGACCGATATGTGTCTCAAAATTTCATGGCATTCCGACCATTAGGTCACAAGTTATGGTGGTTTTGGTGACGCTACTTTTGTAATTTTCAAAATAATGGAAAAATCTTAATTTCATGTGTTGATAAACCATTGCCTGGAGAATTGCATGGAGAAAAATACCGTTCAAGCAAAGCAATGGCTTGACAAGTGTATTTGGGAATGTTCAAGTGTTCAATGGCGTGTTCTTGACTGGGACTCTTGGACGCTGGACGCTCTGGTCGCCCAAATTCGGCAGTTGTTCCAGAAACCGTAAACAAAAATCGTTTTGGAAGAACGTAAAGTGAAGTTGCGTGAGATGGCTGACGCCTTAAAAATATCAGAAGGCAATGTTTCACTATTCTGCCTGAACATTTGTCCATGAGCTTCTGTTCGAAGTGGTTACCGCGTTTGCTCACTGTTGACGCGAAAT
Source organism: Aromia moschata (assembly GCA_029963805.1). Classification (NCBI taxonomy): domain Eukaryota; kingdom Metazoa; phylum Arthropoda; class Insecta; order Coleoptera; family Cerambycidae; genus Aromia; species Aromia moschata. The sequence continues at coordinate 257,722 of JAPWTK010000015.1, read as the reverse complement.
AAAAAGGGTTTTTCATGCGATATATGACAATGAAGGAAACATGGATCCATCCATGTCAAATCGGCAGTCAGCTGAATGGACAGCAACCGGCGAAAGCTGTCCAAAGCGACCAAAAACACAAAAGTCGACTGTGAAGGTTATGGCGTCCATATTTTGGGATACGCGTGGTATAATATTCATCGACTATCTTGAAAAGGGAAAAAGGATCAATAGTGAATATTATATAGCATTATTAGTGCGTTTGGGGGACGAATTCGCGAAAAAACTGCCCCAAATGAAGAAGAAAAAAGTGCTTTTACAAGACACGCACCGTCGATTGCAACAATGGCAAAATTATACGAATTGCACTTCGAATTGCTTCCGCATCCATCGTATTCTCCAGATTTAGCCCATGGCGACCATTACTTGTTCGCAAATCTCAAAAAAATGCTCGTCGAAAATATATATGTCTAATGAGGAGTTGATCGCCTAAATTGAAGCGTGTTTTGAAGGGTTGGACAAATAGTTCTATAAGAAAGGCATAGAAATATTAGAGAAGCGGTGGAATTAATGTAGCACTCTTGAATTGATGCTATGTTGATGTATAGAGTCGAGTTTTGCCTACAGCTGTTTTATTAGTCATTCTACGAACTTACTGAGTGATGGTTAAAATTCCATACCCGTTTAATTGATTAACTCCAGTGGTAATTTGTTGATTGGGAATTGATTTGACTGTACAGCACATCATACAGATTCTGCAGATGCTTCCGCAAGTAGGTATTATGAGAAAGAGTATATTGGACAAACAAGAACGCCGGTTTTGACCAGACTTAAAGAACGCACACGGCCTGGGAGAGGAACGAAAAGTGCGATGTCTCGCTTTCTCTCGACTAGGCGCCTCTATTTCTACATCCCCGGATAAACTTCCAATTTATCGCCTTCAGCCCGGCTTATCGGGCATCTAGGCGGATTCGTTCCTCCTTCGCGAAACTCGCGTTAGAGACGCTAAGTGGGCCCGACTAGTTAATGGGCCGCATCAATATTAAACGGGATTAGCTCGCACTTTGCCGCTTTCTCTAGGAAGCGGCTCGGTTGACTGCACCTCCCAGCGCCAGCGCGTTCGATAAACACTGGCGGTGACTGAGGACTTATTCCCCGTGTTACGTTTGTTCGCGAGATAAAAGAGCGAGTTGTGCCAGTTCCTGCTAATATACAGGCTTCCGCTGATTTATTATAGTCTCCTCGCGTCTCAGCCACCAAATAGACCGGGAGCAGTGGTGCCAGGTGAATATTTCGCTGAACAGGACAATGTTAAAAAAAATACAGAATAATATCAATAACTAGAGAGAGGATTCCGGCGAGCCGCAACAGGGTCGGTCTCAGGTCGCTATCATTAGTGATTACGCGATAGTTCACAGAAAATACATCATAATACAACATCCAAAAAAAAAACGTCATCAAAGTTGGCCGAGAAAAAAAGACGTATTTCTATTCTTAATCGAATTTATAACCTTATTTACTTCTCAAAACTGTCACATCATATGACAGCCATTGTTTATTTTACAATTGTGACAAGTCACTTGTCAAAAGTTTGACATAACGGAAAAGCTTAGACATGACCGCTATTTTCATCTCGTTCATAGCCAGCGTTGACGTTTTTTATTTTTTAGATGTATACAACAAGAAGTCTAGAACTAAGGAGACCGAACTCGTTCGGTATCTAGGGATCAAATCTGTCCGCCTCCAAGAGGCGCTGTAAACAGTAATGTACTCAATGTCACGTGATGAGCAGCGGTCCACATGTGAATGTTTATCATAGAAAACCATGCTATGGTTTTATATGACGTTTATCATTAAGCTGTCAAACCGGGTGCTTACATGCCGTTTGGCTTTAACAAAAATACATACAAAAATAAATATGGTTCAAAAGTGCTGTGTTGCATTGTGTGATATAAGAAGCGGTCCGAATAACCGGACATTATTTCAAATTACTGATGTATGTATGAAACGAAATATTTTCCTTTGTTGTATTGTTAACATTGAAGCACGTAACATGAAATGTTTAGTACATTTTCATATTGATCGTTGCGAAAATTTGTAATTGCAAAAACATTACTTGTGTAGATTCAATATGATATTCAATAACAACAAATTAACGAAAATATCGAGCGTCTGTCAAATGTATTCGCACCACGGACATTCACACGGACTCTAACCTCTAACGCACACAGATTAGTACAGAATCACGGTATACTTATAGATATCTGTTTATATACCGTAGCAACCAGGGTACACAACTGTTTACAGCGCCTCTGGAGGCGGACATATTCGAGCCCGTCGCGTTATACAGCGAAAAGCCGCAGTTCGGTCTCCTTAGTTCTAGTCTTCTTGGTATACAATAATGAATGAGATACTTAGATGAGATAACATCAGTGTTACGTAAAAATACCACTCAAAAGAATTTACCTACATCTAAAAATGCATAAAATTTGGGCCCAAAACGCGAGGAAACTTGATTCACAAATTATAAAGCTACAATTATTTAAACTTTTAGTTCCCAGTTGTAAAACTGAACCATATATCATCCGTATTCTTGCCATAGATTACATGTCTGTGATGACGTCACGGAAAGACAGCGACATCTTCACAATCACAAGGCACTATACCCAAAAAAATTATTAGTGTTGTCACAGTTGGGCAAAGCAAATTCGAGCACCCTAACGTACCCTCATTAACAGTAAAA